>CAUYUJ010001958.1:224109-231609 GCA_963575745.1 Prorocentrum cordatum | reverse complement strand
GATCCTGATGTATACATTTGTCGAGAAAGGATAAAACAAGTATACACCACACCACCCCAACGTCGTCACCGACCCTCAAAAAGTGCTGAGATTGAAAAACAGCCCACCATTGGTAATGTACACGTCGTTCATTTCTAGTCGTGCTCATTTCTAATTGTGCTCGTTTCTAAGTGTTCCTGGCCCCTTAGTGGCCAAGAAGAGGCCCAGGATAGAACAAGTAGAAATGAAAGGATCTTGGCCCCCTAGAAAATCAAAGAACTTCCGCAGAATTAGAAATGAACAGTGCGTATATGTTCCAGTTTCGGACACTAGCCAAGCAGACGCTGTGTAGCTCAGCCTAAACAGAGGGAGGATCGTATAGAGCCAAGCCCGGACCGCAGTCGGCCCAAGCCTGCGGCGATGCTCGGCACCGCCGCGGGCTCCAGGCTGGCTATGTCCACGGCTTCCGCCCAGAACACGACTGCCTACCAGACCACCCCAACACAACCCGAAGACACGAAGCTCGGGCTGGGCGGTGTACGGGTTCCATATGTGTTTTTCAATGTTCCCCGAGCCCCCCCCACTGTGAATGGGGACAAATTGGGGCCTTCGGGTTGGGTAAGGGTGGTTTGGTGGGTGGTGAGAACACGGAGAAAAAAGTTCGCGCCAGCTTTTGCTCAGCGGGAGCGGCTGGAAGGAAGGAGGAGGAGGCGGAGAAGGAGGAGGAGGCGGAGGAGGAAAGCACCGGCTCCGCGCAGGCCCCATCGGCCTTGCGAGCCAGCGCCAGGCGGCCCAGCGGCCGGCTGCCCTCCCTCCCCAGCCGCCTCTCTAGAGGCCTCCCGGATGGGGTCGGAGTAGATGGGGTCGGAGGATCGCGCCGCATCGCCGATACATCGGCGATGCGTCGGCGAGGCACCAGCAATGCATTGTCGACGTCGAAGGTGCATCGGCGACGTCGGCGTGAAGGAAATCGGGCTCCGCATCGAGCCGTATCGGCGATGCATCGTCGATGCGGCGCGATCCTCCGACCCCGCCCGCTCCGACCCCATCTGAGAGGCCTGGACTCTCGCCCCCCCCCCTGCAGGAGTGGCCCTTCCGCCTTGGCTCTCGGAGGACAGCCGCCCGCGGCGGCCCCAGCGCTCGGGGGGCGGCGCGCCGTGCCCGAGTGGGACGGCATCAGGCGAGGGCTGCGCAGGCCCTCCTCTGCGCGTGCGGCGACCTCACCCACTGGGGGTGCCGACCAACGCGCCTCGGCACCGCGCTCCGACAGGCTTTGGATAGGGCTGCCCCGATGCGCAACAAGCAAGACGTAGCATGTTGGCACGGAGCTCCGCACGTAGACTGAAAACGTGGATCTGCGCGATACTCTCTCCAAAAGGTGGGCCAGCACGTGCCGAGCCAACCCGCAGCGTGCTAGCACAGACGCTTTGAACAAGGCACGTGCTCCGCTTCAACACGGGCGCATCAGGGGGGCAGTAACGGCTTTGGAGGCTCCTGATACTCGCCCACCTCGTGCTCCGCCGGTCGCGGAGCATGGGAGTCCTCCACCGGCACCTGATGCGCCAAGGGCTGGGCCCCTGACGCCGACGCAGGCCAAGGAGTCGATCGTATCCGCTGCAGGTGTCGGAGGGTGGTCGAGGTCTTCTGCGCTCAGCTCCTCCGCCGAGCCGTGGTTCCCCTCATCCCATGCAGGGGAGCCAGACGAGCAACGATCCAAAACGGGTCTTACTGGAGATGACCTGGCGACCGTACGCGGCGGCTTACGCGGGCCGCCAGCGCGGAACGCTACATTTCAGACGAGTCCCTAGCAGGACGCAGTGTGCCGGGGACATCTCGTCTGCTGGGGGCATCTTTTCTGCTGGGGGCGAGGAGACGACCGCCGAGTTAAACAGCAATCCCGATGCCGCTGCACTGAAAGGGTGAGGGCGCGAGCGTGAACTTCTGGACGAAGCCGTTGATTTGCTCCAGCTCAGGTGTATCAGCGAGGCACCTCTCCTACGCTGAAGCCACCGCCACTCTCGAAATGCTCATGCCGGACATTGAGAATTTCCCGAAGCGTCTGGTACAGGACACATCTTATGTCGTGTCTGAGTGGGGCGGCGGCATAAGTGCAGAGTGCTGGCGCAAAGCCGCTCGTGGCACAGATCACTCGGTTCCTCCGGGCACCTTCGTCATGTTGGCCGAAGTAGGCAGGTATGCTACCGAGGCTCGAGACTTGCATCTAGGAGCTAAGAATTGAAGGCTGCCGCCATATTCCGGTCACATGGACGTTCACGTCAAATGGAGAGAGCCTTAGCAAACAAGCCAATGGGTACCTGTTGCCAACGCACTGGGTACGGAAGCTCTGCTGTGATCAACTGGTTGCTGGGGACCGCGGCGGCTGCAGACGCACAAGTTCAGGGCGATCGTTTGTCTTCGCTCAACACTTTTGATAAGACGCCAGAGGCGGTGGCAATGCAGTCTGCACGCTTGTCTCCGTTCGTGGCGCCGGCTTTCATATCCACCACTGACGGTTCACCGCCAGTGAGTGCTGAGCGCGGCGACATCGTCAGCTAAGGCATCGCCTGGCCAGTGGTGTGGAAGTTGCCGCACGGGTCAGGCCGGCTGTGCGGTTGGACGCGGCTCGAATCGCTGGTGGCCCTGCGGTCCAGGGGTGCCGTCTGCGGGTGTCCGGGTCGACGGGTCCTGTGCCTACGCAACCCCCCCTGCGGCCTCCTGCTCTCCCGCTCGTTCTCTCTTCCTCCCCTGCGTCTCCCCTCGTCGGTAGGCGCGTTAACTTGGGACCTGTCCTGCGTCGGGGGTCTGTGAGTACACGTCGCCTCTGCATGCGAATTTGTTTTCATTTCGGGAATGGGCGACGTTCATCTCGAACATCATTAGGCAGCGAGCGAGCGAGGCGGAGGAGGAGACCAGACATCCGACGGTTTCGCAACGTGGCCCCCCAGAGGTCTGAGAGAGCGCGCCCACAGCGCCGACGCAAAGGGGGGGTGGTTCCCCCTTTCCAAAGGGAGGGGGGAGCTTAGCTACCCCCCCCCCTCCCCTTGACCACCCTCTGCCGGAAGCTACCCCCCCCCCTTTAGTTCCTGAGGGGGGGGGAGCTTAGCAGCCCCCCCCCCTCACCCCTTTCGGCACCTGGGAAGCTACACCCCCCCTCCCCCCCTTACGCAAAGGGAGGGGAGGGCTTAGCTACCCCCCTCTCACCTTGACCCCCCTCTGCCGGAAGCTACCCTCCCCCCCCCTTTGGTTCCAAAGGGGGGGGGGGAGCTTAGCAGCCCCCCGCCCCTTTCGGCACCTGGGAAGCTACCCACCCCCTCCCCCCCTTACGCAAAGGGAGGGCGGTGCTTAGCTACCCCCCCCCCCCCTTCTCTTGACCCCCTCTGCCGGAAGTTCCCCCGCCCCTCCCCCCCTTTCCTTCCAGGGGGGGGGGGGGGGGGCTTAGCAGCCCCCCCCCCCCCCCCTTTCGGCACCCGCCTACCCCCCGCTCCCCTCCTTACGAGAAGGAAGGAGCGGGGCTTGGCTACCCCCCCCCCTCCCCTTGACCCTCCTCTGCCGGAAGCTCCCCCCCTCCCCCCCTTACTTCCAAAGGGAATGCGGACTTAGCAGCCCCCCCCCTTTCCATCCCGGCATCCGGTAAGCCGCCCCTCTTCCCCTCCACCACCTTACGAAATGTGAAGGCGGAGCATAGCAACATCCCTCCCTCCCTTGACCTCCTCTGGCGGAAGCCCCCCCTCCTCAATGTTTTGCTTCTTCCCCTGCAGGAAACTACCCGCCCCCCTTTTCAAAAGGAGAAAACGCGGCTTAACTATCACCCCCCTCCCTTGAACTCCCCCCTGCCGGACGATCCTCCCCCATCGCCGTCGTCGTTGCCGTCGCCGTCGCTCGACGTCTTCGTACGACGCCGTCGTCGTCCTCGTCGTCGTTGTCGCCGCCGTCGCCGTCATTGTCGCCGTCTTCGTATGACCTCGTCGTGGTCGTCACGACGAGGACGAGGTCATGCGAAGACGGCGACGGACGAGGGACGACGCGCGACCGACGACCGACGGCGACGACGACCCAGGGTCAGAGAAAACGAGACCACGACCCAGGGGCCGAGAAAACGAGGAAACGAACCAGGGACCGAGAAAACACGACCACGACCAAGGGGCAGAGAAAACAAGCAAACGAACCAGGGCCCGAGAAAACGAAAAACGAGAAAACGAAACGGGGTCCGAAAAACGAGACCACGACCCAGGGGCCAACAAATTGAGACAACGAGAAAACAAACCAGTGCCCGATAAAACGAAATCACGACCCACGGGCCGAGAAAACGAGACAACGGATAAACGAACCAGGGCCCGAGAAAGCGAGAATACGACCCAAGGGCCGAGAAAATGAGACGACGACCAAGGGGCAGAGAAAACGCGAAAACGATACAACAAACCAGGGTCCGAGAAAACTGTGGACCACGACCAAGGGGCCGAGAAACCAAGAAAACGAGAAAACGAATAAGAGTCCGAGAAAACAAAGCCACGACCCAGGGGCGAAGAAAACGAGAAAACGAGAAAGCGAACCAGGGTCCGAGAAAACGAGACTACGACCTAGGGGCAGAGAAAACGAGAGAACGAACCGAGGCCCGAGAAAACGAGACTACGACCCAGGCGCCGAGACAACGAGAAAACGAGAAAACCAACCAGCGCCCGAAAAAACGAGACCACGACCCAGGGGCCGAGAAAACGAGACAACGAGATAACGAACCAGGGTCAGAGAAAACAAAACCAAAATCCAGGGGCCGAGAAACGGAGAACACGAGAAACCGAACCAGGGTTCGAGAAAACGGGACCAGGATCAAGGGGCCGAGAAAACAGAAAACGAACCAGGGTCAGAGAAAACGAGACCACGACCCAGGGGCCAAGAACACGAGAAAACGAGAAAACTAGCAAGGGACCGAAGAAAAAGGGCACCACGACCCAGGGGCCGAGAAAACGAGAAAACGAGAAAACGAGATCACGAACCAGGGCCCCCCCAAAAAACACACACAAAAAAACAAAAAAAACGAGAAAACGAGAAAACGAAACACGAACCGGGGCCCAAGAAACCGAGGCCACGACCCAGGGGCCGAGACAACGAGAAAACGAGAAAACCAACCAGCGCTCCAAAAACGAAAACGCGACCCAAGGGCACAGAAAACGCGAAAACGAAGCAGGGTCCGAGAAAGCACGACCACGACCCAGGGGCCGAGAAAACAAGAAAACGAACCAGGGACCGAGAAAACGAGACAACGAACAAACGAATCAGGGTCAGAGAAACAGGAGGCCATGACCCACAGGCCGAGAAAACGAAAAAACGAGCAAACGAACCAGGCACCGAGAAAACGAGAACACGACCCACGGGCCGAGAATATGAGAAAACACGAAAACGACCCACGACCCAGGGGCCGAGAAAACGAGAAGACGAGAAAACGAACCAGGGTCCGAGGAAACCACGACCCAAGGGCCAAGATCACCAGAAAACGCTTGGCTCGAGAAAATGAAACCACGACCCAGGAGCCGAGAAAACGAGGAAACGAGAAAACGAAGCAGGGTCAGAGAAAACGAGACCACCAACCGGGGGCCGAGACAACGAGAAAACGCGAATACTAACCAGCGTCCGAGAAAACGAGACCACGACCCAGGGGCCGAAAAAACAAAAAAAACGAGAAAACGAACCAGGGTCAGAGAAAACAAGACCACGACCCAGGCGCCGAGAAAACGAGAAAACGAAAACACGACCCAAGGGCCGAGAAAACGAGACCGCGACCCAGGAGCCGAAAACGCGAGAAAACAAGAAAACGAACCGGGGACCGAGAAAAAGGGAAAACGATAAAAGGAATCAGGACCCGAGAAAACGAGACAACGAACCAGGGGCTGAGAAAACGAGAAAACAAGAAACAAACCAGAGGTCGACGTTGTTCTCCAAAGCGTTCTCTAGCGCTGCGGTGCGCACCTGTCGTCAGGGATTCCGCCATTTTGCCACAGCCCCGGAAGAGAGGGGGGGGCGTAGCTTCTGAAGCCCCCCCCCCACCCTTTGCAAAGGAGGAAGGAGGGGAATAGCTTGAAGCCGCCCCCCCCCTGTGCCCAGACCAAAAAGGAGGGGGGGTAGCTTCCAAAGCCACCCCCCCCTTGAAAGGGAAGCCTGGGCTCTCCTTCTGCTCTTGACAAGGTAGGGAGGGGGGGGTAGCTTCGAAGCCCCCTCCCCTTCAGCCAGGGCCCCCCTAGCTTAAAAACCCTTACAGAAGGGAAGGGGGACAGGGGGGTAGCTTCGGAAGCTCCGCCTCCCCTTTTGGAAGGGAGGGGGGGGTGGTAGCTTGAAGCCGGGGCCTCCCTGTGTACAAACCAAAAAGGAAGGGAGGAGGGGGGTAGCTTCCGACCCCCCCCCCCTTTGAAAGGGAAGCCCGGGCTCACCGTCTGCTCCAGAAAAGGAAGAGAGGGGGAGGGGTAGCTTCGAAGCCCCCCCCCTTCAGCCTGGGCCCCCCCAGCTTAGAATTCCTTACAGAAGGGAGGGGGGGTAGCTTCAGAACCCCCCCCCCTCTTTTGGAAGGGAGGGGGGGGGTAGCTTGAAGCCGGGGCCCCCCTTTTCGTATTCCTGGCGCTGCGGGCGCGCTCTTTCAGAGGTCTGGACCTCTTCTCGGGGACCAGCTTCTCGTCCCGAACCGTCTTGCTGACGGAGTCGGGGCCCGGCAAGGACCCCCGCAGGCCTAGTCAGCAAAACATTCGGCGGCGCCCTTCCCACGACGCGGGGAGGTCAGGCACCATCGTGCCTCCACGGAGCCTGCGGTCGGTTCGCGTCGTGACGACCCTGGCGTTGGTCCCTGACACCGCGTGCATCATTCAGTCTCGAACGATCGGCGGTTCTTCGATCGCCGGATCATTCCATGTTGGTCGACTCCCCAGACATGCGACGTCCTGATTTTTTCGATACGGGGTCCATGGAAGTCCCGACCTTTTTCTCGGGACCAGCTTTTCATCATGAGTCGTTTCTTTACGGCCCCGAGGCCCGGCGAGGACCCCCCGAGGCCGAAAGTGGCCAAAAACCTCCCGTCCTGATTTCCTTGCGATGCGATCATGTCTGGGTCTGGGCCACTGACGGCGCTCACCCTTGAACGCCCGAGGCCGGGTCGCCGCCGCGCCACCGCAGCAGAGAGCTGCCGCAGAACTCGCTCGGCCCCAGCCTCGGTGCGCCCCAGGCCGCCAGCCAGAGGCAGGGGAGGCCACACGCGCACCCCGAGGCCTGGCTTGGCGAGCGGGCCCTGCAGCGGCCAGGCAGCAGAGGGCAGCGGGGCTCCTCCTCCTCCTCCTCCTCCTCCTCCTCCTCCTCCTTCTCCTCCTCCTCCGCCTCCGCCTCCGCCTCCTCCTCCGCCTCCTCCTCCGCCTCCTCCGCCTCCTCCTCCTCCTCCTCCCTCCTCATCCTCCTCCTCCTCCTCCTCCCTCCTCCTCCTCCTCCTCCCCTCCTCCTCCTCCCTCCCCTCCTCCCCCTCTCCCCCTCCTCCTCCTCCTCCTCCTCCTC
>CAUYUJ010001958.1:170757-224009 GCA_963575745.1 Prorocentrum cordatum | reverse complement strand
GTGGTGGTGGTGGTGGTGGTGGTGGTGGTGCTGGTGGTGGTGGTGGTGCTGGTGGTGGTAGTGGTGGTGGTGGTGGTGGTGGTGGTGGTGGTGGTGCTAGTGTTGGTGCTGCTGGTGCTGGTGGTGGTGGTGCTGGTGCTGCTGGTGCTGCTGGTGCTGGTGGTGGTGGTGGTGGTGCTGGTGGTGGTGGTGCTGGTGGTGGTGGTGGTGCTGCTGCTGGTGGTGGTGCTGGTGGTGATATATTTTTGGCCCCATACATATGCCGTCGAACGTCTGGGGTCGGGGGATGGCCCCCGATGGCGAGCCGGCACTTTCCCTCCACCGACCGCCAGGCCCCGAGGAATTCGCGAACTTGATCTCGACGGGCGCGCTCATCCCCTGCGGTATGTTGCCGTTCACGTTGGCCACCAGCCACTGGGCCTCCGCCACGCTGGACATCCGCACCAGGCCCGCGACATCGTTGGCGCCAGGCGGAGACGGCAAGATCTTGGTCGACACCAGTCGGGGGGACGTACGACTCGTGTACAGGGGACTCGGGTTGGCCCGACGGGGCCATCATGAAAATGACGAGGCCCCGTCTGAAATTTGACGCGAGCTCCCGCTGCAAACGTCCCACACAAATCGGACCGTCAAAATCCGGGACGCGCTTGTCAAAAAACGTCCGCAAGCCCGAGTTCCGGCGCACTCGACTCTTACGTTTAAGGGGGAACGTCGGGGATGGAGGAGGAGGAGGAGGAGGAGGAGGAGGAGGAGGAGGAGGAGGAGGAGGAGGGAGGCGATGGGGAGGAGGAGGAGGAGGAGAGGAGGATGAGGAGGAGAGGAGGCTGGGCGGAGAGGAGGAGGAGGAGGAGGAGGAGGAGGAAGGTGTGAGGAGGAGTACGGAGGAACAGGCGAGGAGGAGGCGGCGGCGGTCGAGGGAGGCGACGGCGGAGGAGGCCAGGGAGGGCGGGCGTGGGAGGGCGGACGGAGGCGGGGGGGCCGTGCGGAGGGCCCCACTAAGTGTGAGGGAGGGGGGCGACATCGACCAGGTGTCGGCGATGCCTCGCCGACGGATCGGCGACATTGTCCCCGAGGGCGAAGCCGCGCGCTCCCGGGCGGGGTGGGCCCTCGGGCCCCGATCGGCGGCCAGGGGGCGACTCGATATCGAGGCATACTCCAGATTTCGTAATAAAGGGAGGGGGGTCTCATTTCGGGGGGGGTCTCTTCCAGGCTATCCTTGGAGGGCCTGGGGGGGGGGGGGTCTGGGAGCGGTGTTCTGGATGGTTCTCCCACGAGGGGGGGGGTCTGAAGTGGCTTGTCTTGGAGGGTCCAGACCCCCTCCCTGTTATTGCGAAATCTGGAGTACCCCCTCTGAGCCCACCCCTGGCCCGAACGTTTCTCGGGGGCGGCAAAGGGGGGGGGCGTCCAAGAGGGGGGGGGCGCAAGTCATGGCCCGAGGTATGTGCGCGTCCCAGAGATGACCTGGGGGACGTGTCGACAGAAGAAACAAGGCCTGCGCCTTCTGAGAAGCAACCTCCTCCTAAGAAGCCTCCCCCCTCCCCCCTACCCACCCCTCTGCGCGTGGCCGATTGTCATCACCCCCTCCGCGGCCGCCCCCGAACGTTCGGTGGCAACTCATGGGAGCCTCCCGTACCATCTTGTCGGCTCTTGCGAATCAACGCTGATCGACGCCAAATCGACGCTAATCGACACTAACCGACGCTTCATCGGCGCTACCTCATCGACTCCCCGACGCTATCAACGCCAGCTGGCGCTAAAGACAAAATTGCCAAGGTACACCCGGCTCCGATGAATTTCTACCGAATTACGATGAAGGCATTGGATAAGGAACCGTTGGATAAGGAATGCAGGGTCTGGAAGCCCGTGGAACTCCAATCGTGGATCGGCCATGGATGGCAACGCCGCGCTTGTTAGATAAGGAAGCCCCCAGGGCCAGAAGCCTCCTGGACACATTCCTTAACCAACGCCCCCACCGTAACGCTACCCTGACACCTCGGGGATCTTCTGACCTGGGTCAATCCAGACCCGGGCCAGTCAGGCCTGCAAGATCCTGCACCCAAACCCGGGTCAACGCGAAGGATCCTGCAATATCCTGCAGGATCCTGCACCCAAGCCCGGGTCAGTGCACCCCTGGCCCTGCAGGATCCTGCAAGATCCGGCGCTCTGGCTGACCCCCGTTTGCATGGACCCCCGTCCCTCGAGCCCCGAACGCCTCCGCAGTGATGCCCTCCGGCAAGCCCCTCATCCACAGCCTCTCCGAGGGCCCGGGCGGCCCCCCGGGCGCGTGCGCCGCCCGGGGCACGGCCGCCGCGCCCCTGCCGCCGCCCTTCGGCCCGAGAGGCGGCTCCTCGGCCGGAGGGGCGGGCGCCCCGCTCGAGTAGCAGACAGACACCGGGACCGTGAGACCTAGGGCGCAGCCAGGATGAGGATAAGAGATCGGGTGAGGATCCGCCGAGAACCCTCCTCATCCTCGTCCGCGTGCTCTTCCTCCTCCTCCCCCATTCTGCTCCACGGCGTCCTCCTCCTCCTCCTCCTCCTCCTCCTCCCCCTCCTCCTCCTCCTCCTCCTCCTCCTCCTTCTTCTCCTGCTCCTCCGACTCCCCTTCTTCTCGTCCTCCTACTGCTCCTTCCCCTCCCGTCCTCCCCCTGCCCCTGGTCGCCCTCCTCGTACTCCTCCGCACTCTCCTCCTTCCCCTTGCTGCTCCACGGCGTCCTCCGCCTCCTCCTTCTGCTCCTCCGCCTCCTCCTTCTGCTCCTCCTCCCCTCCCCCCTCCCTCCTCCTCCTCCTCCTCCTCCTCCTCCTCCTCCTCCTCCTCCTCGTCTTCAGGGTCGGCGGTACTGGCCGTAAGGCTTTCACAATCGGGTGAGGATCAACCGAGAATCTCTGAGATCTGGCGGCTCTGGAGGATGTCTCGGGCGCCGCGGCCTCCCTCTGAAAGCGTTCCGGAACGCTCTGAGAGCGCTGCTCTGGAACGGATTTATCCTCGTCCTAGCCCTGTCCGAAGACCGTGCGGGATGTTGCCGTTCAGGTTGTCCACCAGGAAGGCGGCCTCCGCGAGCGACGACATCCGCACGAGGCAGGCGGTGTCCGTGGCGCCGTTCGGGGGGTCCGGGCTCTGGACGATCGTGCTCGACACCGCCGTGCCGTAGGAGGCCAGGATCGAGGCGACCGCCTCCGCGGTCAGGCCCGAAGGGAGGCCCTTCAAGAAGATGTGCTCCGAGGGCGCTACGCCTCCCGCGCCGGCGGGCACGGCGGCCGCAGGGGCGGGCGGCCCGGGCGGGAAGGCGGGCACGTCCGCCCGGTCCTGCTTGAACCTGACCTCCACCGGGCCCGGGAGGCCCTGCGGTATGTTCCCGTTCACGTTGTCGACCAGCCACTGGGCCTCCTGGACGGCGCTCATCTGCACGATGGCCGCCGCGTTCGGCGGGCCGCCGGGGGTCTGCTGCAGCACCTTGCAGGACACGCAGCTCCCGTACCCGCTGAAGATGCCCGTCACCTCAGAGGGGCAGAAGCCTGCAGGAACATACGGCGAGGGCAGTGGCTAACGAACCCGTAGGTAAGGAAGACAGGTTCCGAAGACGGTGGAACACCAACCGAGGACTGTCCACGGATATGTTTGCCGCCCTTATCAGATAAGGAAGCCCTCAGGGCTCGAAGCCTCCTGGGCATACATTCCTTAACCAACGCCCCCACTGTACTTTCTCGGAGGCCCGCGGGGAGTTCTTGGATCGGCGCTGGATGTAGGTCGGGCGTGTACCCCTACAGGGGGATGTTCGACGAAAAATGATGTATAGAAAAAAGAAACAACACTTGTATGTTAAAAATCGAAAATTATCAAGTTCCCTGACGATTGTTTTACTATTTTTGACTATTCCTCCTCTAGTAGGGACAGGCACGACGTAACGCTGGATCCCCCCTCCCTGGCGCGCAGGCGCCAGGGGCGGCGCAAGAGGCGCCGCCACGAGACCAGCGCCGATCCAGGAAATCCGCGCGGACCTCCGCGAAATGATACTTATGCAATTTTTTGTTGCTTGTTCTCCAAACCTTCGGAGGCAACGCACGGGAGCCTCCCATACAATCGTGTCGGTTCTTGCGAATCGATGCTCGTCGATGCTGATCAACGCCAAATCGACGCCCAATCGACGCTAAATCAACGCTAACCGACGCTAAATCGGCGCTACCTCATCGACTCCCAGACGCTAATCGACGCTACTCGACGCCAATCGGCGGAATCAAAGAGGGTGGACCAGGCTCCCATGCTTTGCTACCGAACGTACCTGATCCTCGGTGATCCCCAGCGGCAGGCCCCTGACGTACAGCCTGGTCGAGGGTGCCGCGGAAGCCCCTGGGGCGGCCACCGGCGGCGGCGGCGGCGCAGCGGCACCGTGGGGCGCGCCCTTGCCGCCGCCCTTCTGGCCGCTGGCCTGGGCATAGGCTTCTCGGATGACGCGCGAACAAAACACACACACACAACCATAACCATGCACCCAGACTTAAGAGGACGCACATCGACGTACTAGTACTAGATGTCCTCCTTGGAGGCGCGCGTCCGACCCGAACATGTAGTAGACCCATCTTGTAGCAGATCGTCTCCCGAGCGGTCTGGACAGAAAGCGCTGGCCACGACGCACATGCTACAAGATTTCTCGGTGCGCGCGTCGCCCCGGGGGGGCGGACATAGTATTTGCATGTTGGGGTGTAAACGACTGAAAGTTCAGAAGTCTTACGCTGAGAAAATGACCTTCGCTCCAAGCGTATTTCAGCAATAGTACAGATCCAAGTATACGAGAACTCTTGAAAAAAAGGGCTCCGGCCAAGTCCAGATTATTGGTTTTCTTAAGCGACACTTGGAGTCCATGAAAACTGCTGTTTTTGCTGAGATTCCTAAAATGGGTGCAGGGGGGTCGGAGAGAACTCGCTATGGCCACGAACGGGTTGTCGGACTCTGGGGGAAGCTCCCGTTCGAGCGGGGATCCCCATCCAACAGCACGCACTCATAGCCCCCTCCGTCCCTGCACGGTTTCCCCCGGGCCGAAGGCGACCCGAAAAGGAGGAGAGGGTGGAGGAGATGGAGGAGGAGGAGGGAGGGAGGAGGAGGAGGAGGAGGAGGAGGAGGGGGAGGAGGAGGAGGAGGAGGAGGAGGAGGAGGAGGAGGAGGAGGAGGAGCAGGAGGACGGGTCGCATGAGCCCTTCGGAGAAACCTTCCATCCGTCCCCCGTAATGCGTGTGGGTGTGTGTCGCTCGCTCGTCCGTCGGAGGCCCGCGCCGACCTCTTTGGATCGGCGCTGGAGCCCCCTCCCTGCCTCGCGGGACGCGCCAGTGGCGTCCAGCAAGTTCGTGCCGTGACAAGTGAGCATGCTATATTCGGCGTTTCGACGCTGGGCGAAAGGAGGGGGAGGGAGGGGAGGGGGGTCTGGCTCCGGACCTCTGCTTGATGCGACTGCTCGCGGCAGTGCGTCCTGTGGGGTGGCGACTCCGCCTGCTCGAAACAGGCGCCAGAAATAGCCAAGATCTACTCCATGGGGAGGTGGGGGAGGGGGGGGTGCGAGAGCCCGCGCCGATCGGTAAAACAACGAGTGAAAAAACGATCACCAGCAGGTTCGGGTCGTGACAACCCCAGCGCTTGGTTCTGACACACATGAACCGTTCAGCCTTGAACGATCGGCGGACTTTCGATCGCCAGATTGTTCCATATTGACCGACTCTGGGCCACTGGCGGCCGTCAACCCTGAACGCCCGCGGCGGGGCATGCGCCGCCTCGGCACGACAAGAGCCTACTGTAATTCGGGCCTCAGGCGGCCCTTCGGGAAGACCCCGGCACCCCCGGAACATCGGCCAGGCGCAGCTGCTGGAAAGCATCCCAAGGCGAGAAAAACTCCAAGCAGCATTGAAGTTGGCGCGGACCTCCACAAGATGGTGTTGATGCCGCTCCTCCCCTCTGTGTCTCTCCTGTCCTCCTCCCTCCCTCCCTCCCTCCCTCTCCTCTCACTATCTTTCTGTCTCTCCCGCTTTCTCCAGAGCGAGCGCTGGCCCTCACAGTCGCCAGACAGCGAGCGATTGCGCCCCCGCTCACACGAGCGCACCCTGGCGCGCCTCGAAAGCATCTCCGTGCGTGCCCGCTCGCACGAAGGCGCACTCTGGCGCGCCCCGAAGGCGTTTTCGCGCATGCCCGCTCGCGGCAGGTATGGGTGCGCCCTGAGGGCGCTTTCGCGCGGGCCCGCTCGCACGCGGCGCACTCTGTCGCGCCCCGCGGGCTCCCTCGCACCTGCCCGCTCACACGCGGCGCACTCTGGCGCGCCCCAAAAGCGCTTTCGTGTGTGACCGCTCGCACGCGGCGCACTCCAGGGCGCCCCCAGGGCGCCCTCGCGCGTGCCCGCTCGCACTCTGGCGCGTCCGGAGGGAACTTCGGAGCGTGCCCGCTCTCTGCTGACGTATTCTCAATGAAACCCCTGCCCCGCGCGGCGTTTGCGCAGCGACTGCAGATGACGTCGTCTCATGCAGCCTCCCACCCTCCCGCGTGGCGATGGCGTCGCGGAGCGTCCGAATTTGCAACGCCGCGGCGCCGCATCGGCATGGACGCCCGCGCGCACTCGCGCGTTCACTGCATGCGTGGCGCCAACCTGCCTGGCGCCACGCGCCGATCACCCCGCGAACGCAGCTTGCAGAGAACGCTGCCGAGGGGACGCGTCCGAGTCCTCCCTCGCGCGCTCGAGCGCTGGCCATCGCGCGAGGCGCCGCGCGCCGACCTCGGCGCGAGACACGCGCCGACCCCAGCGCCACGCCTTGTGCTTCAATGGTGGGCCAACAGTGCGACGCGCGAGCCTCCCCCTGCGCGAGCGCGAGCGCCAACCAGGCGAGCACGGAAGCTGCCCAAGCGCCGCGCGCCGACCCCAGCGCGAGCCACGCGGCTGCAGCGGACGTCTTCTCGCGCAGCCCACCCCTACCCCCCCGCGCGGCGGTGGCGGAGTGATGAGCTTGCATCTGCGACGCCGCTGCGACGCCCCTGCAGGGGCGCCCGTTCGCACTCGCCCGTCACCAGCCGCGCCGCGAGGCGCAGCCCCGCGGGGCGCCGCGCGCCGACCACCGCGAGAACACCGTGTGCCGAGAACGCTGCCGACGCCACGCGACGAGTCGTCCCGCGTGCGCACGAGCGCTGGCCAGCCGCGCGCGGAATCGGATCGGCGCCGCGCGCCGGCCCCAGCGCGAATGCGTCCCGAGGTCGGGCCTCCCATGCGACGCGCGAGTCTTCGCCTGCGCGCGCGCAGGCGCCATCCCAGCAAGCAAGGAAGCTGCTTGGTACCGCACGCCGACCCCAGCGCAAACAGTTCCGTCGCCGAGCCAATCGTCGACGCGGCGCACCGGCAGTATACGCGGCGCCGCGCGCCGACCTGAGCGCGAACAATTTCGTTGCCGAAATTGTGATTCTGTGCCACCGCGCATCGCGCGACGCGACGCCTGACCAACGGGTCTTCGATCGACATTTCAATCGCGGGGCGACTCTGCGGTACTCCTAACCTCGGAGCGAACCCCCGGGATGCTACGCCAGCGCATTCCCTTGTAAAGGGGGCTGGTTGGGGGGTCGCACGCGAAGAGGGGGCCGACTCTTCGGGCGCAGCCGAGGCAGGGGCGTAGCGCGCAGACGAACATCCCCCACCCCCCCAAGCAACCACGTTGTGGGGGGGATGCGAACGCGGACTTCACGACAGCACTTTCTCTCCTGTGTGTTTTCTTTCTCTCTCTCTCTCTCTCTCTCTCTCTCTCTCTATATATATATATATATATATTTATATATATATAATATCGGTCTCTCTCTCTCTCTCTCTCTCTGTCTCTCTCTCTCTCTCTCTCTTTTTCTCTCTCTCCTCTCTCTCTTTATTTCTCTCTCTCTCATCTCTCTATCTCCTATGTATATATATATACTAGAACCACGCGCGCGCTTCGCGCGCGCTTGGGTTCTGTCGAGTCACAGACCCAGGAATCCTCCTCCTCCTCCTCCTCCTCCTCCTCCTCCTCCTCCTCCTCCTCGTCTTCCTCCTCATCCTCGTCCTTTCCCGAGCGATACAATAACAACTTGCGTGGAACCCCTCTCGGGCCCATCTTGAGGCTCTCTTGGGCCGCCTTTGGAGCCTCTTGGGGCGTCCTGGGTCTCTCGTGGGGGCTTCTTGGAGCTCTCTTGGCGCCTCCTGGAGCCTCTTGGGGCCGAAAGCTCGGAATTCTACAGTGGCTTTCTCCCTCTGGGACCCCTCTCGGGCACGCCTTGGGGCTCTCTTAGGCCATTTTGGAATCCAATTTTGCCGTCCTGGGCGCCTCGTGAACCGTCTTGGAACTCTCTTGGGGGCCACCTAGGCCGTCTTGGGAGCCTCTTCGGACGTGTTGGACGCGGTGAAAACCCAACAGGCGACCATGCGAAAAGTATACGTTTTCCCATAGGAATGGGACCATTTTTGCTTCTTGGACCTCTCTTGGGGTGCCTCTCGGAACGTCTGGGGCTGATTTTGGAAGCCTTTTGGCGCCTCTGGGCGGCGTTTTGGCGCCTCCTGGGATGTGTTGGGCCGGAAGCTCGGAATTCGAGAGTGGCTTTCTCCTTCTGGGACCCCTCTCGAAGTCGTCTTGGGGTTCTCTTGGGCCGTCTTGGGGCCGTCCTGAGCCACTCGTGCGCAGCCTTGGAGCGCTCCCGGAGGCCTCCTAGGCCGTCTTGGAGGCCTCTTGGGCCGTCTTGGACGCGGTGAAAGCCCAAGATGCGAACATGCGAAAAATATACGTTTTCCCATAGGAATGGCACGATTTTTGTTTCTTGGACCTCTCTTGGGGTGCCTCTCGGAACGTCTTGGGGTGCTTTTGGGAGCCTTTTGGCGCCTCTTGGCGGCATTTTGGCGCCTCCTGGAGCCTCTTGGGCCGGAAGCTCGGAATTCGAGGTTGGCTTTCTCCGTCTGGGACCCCTCTCGAACTCGTCTTGGGGCTCTCTTGGGCCGTCTTGGGGCCGTCCTGAGCCACTCGTGCGCAGCCTTGGAGCGCTCCCGGAGGCCTCCTAGGCCGTCTTGGAGGCCTCTTGGGCCGTCTTGGACGCGGTGAAAGCCCAAGATGCGAACATGCGAAAAATATACGTGTTCCCATAGGGATGGCACGATTTTGCTTCTTGGGCCTCTCTTGGGCTGCCTCTCGGAGCGTCTTGGAGGCTTCTGGGACCGTCTTGGTGTCATGACAGGCGTCTTGGAAGGCATCTGGAGCCATCGGAGCGCGTTCCGAAGCCGCCTGCGAACGATCTTGGACGGCGTCCGGCGGTCCGACGAGCCTCCGGGCCCCCCGGGGCCCACATTTGTGGTCGAGGTCCCGGCCCCGGGCCCCCGGACCCAGTGCGCCGTTATATGTATACATAGATTTATCTCTCTCTCTCTCTCTCTCTATCTCTCTCTTTCTCTCTCTCTCTCTTTCTCCCTCCCTCTCTCTCTCTCTCTCCCAAACGCACGCTAACATGGATCCGGGAAGGCAGCCCCCGACACACGAGGCCAGCGCCGCCCCATTTGGCGACGGCGCGCGCCGATCGAGCACGGAACAGCGACCCGTCGCTGGTCCACGCGCCCCAATCCATGTCAGCGTTCCCTCGACTCTCTCTCTCTCTCTCTTTCTCCCTCTCTCTCTCTGTCTCTCTCTCCCTCGCTCTCTCTCTCTCTCTCTTTCTCCCTCTCTCTCTCTCTCCCTCTGTCTCTCTCTCCCTCTCTCTCTCTCTTTCTCCCCCGACGGGCTGCGAACTTGACCGTCAGCGGCGTGCCCAGCGCGGCCGCGAACTGCCCCGCGTTGTCCACCAGGTGCTGGGCCTCGGGCACGCTGCCCATGCGCACGAGCGCCGCGCCGCTCTCGACGCCGGGCGGCGTGGGCAGGATCCGGACCGACACGAGCGTGCCGATGCTCGGCAGCTGCAGCAAGGGGGCGGACGGCCCCCACGGGGGGGGCAGTGCACGCTTCCCGTGTTCGGAGGGGGAGGGGAAAGTCAGGGGGGGCAGCTCCTGGGGGGAGGGTCCGTCGGAAAGGTCGGGAGCTTTTCGGCCCGATCAAAAGCGCGGCTGAGCTCGATCACAAGGGCCGTGGAGCCCGATCGGACTGGATGAAGCAGGGGAACCAACCAGATTCAGCCAGAGCAAGCGGGATCAAGCGGGACTCAACAGGATTATGCTGGATAAGGTCAGTTTTCAACCACGGATATACCAGCTCCAGTTTTCGACAACGGATACGCCAGGAGTTGCATCCTGAGGAGAGGGAAGCGTAGGCAGCTCGCGAATCACCGCATGTCGCCCGCAGCCCGCAGGGCCGACTACAAAGTCCCTGGACTGGGGCAGCGAGGCAAATTCGCATGTCATGGCATCGGTGCAGAAATCGCCAACACGAGGGAGGAGGAGGAGAGGAGGACATGGGGGACTGAATACAACAGCTGGGACCGCGCGGTGGCAGCCCAAGCGGTCACAGAGGAGGGTCCACGGACGGTCGCAGCGGGCCCAGCCCCCTGACGCCATGATTTGTTCGTAACGGCAGCCCCCCAAGGTCTCGGCCCGTTCCCCGGGACCGGATTTTCGCCCCGAAGCATACTTGACGGTCCCGAGGCCCAATGAGGGCCCCCAGAAGCCGAAGATGGCGGAAAAAACTCCCGTCCGAATTCTTTCACTGCGCGAACACGTCCAGGGAGGGTACACGAGCACAGCGGAGGGTGAACGGCCACAGCGGAGGGCAGGAAGCATCACACGTATCCAGCGGCTCCGACCGCCCACGTCTTTGAGGAGACCCCCCCGGCGAGGATGTGCCATGCCCGCACCTCGGCTGTCGACCCCTTGTTGTCTCCGCCGAGATGTGGCCGAACAGGGTCCGCAGAGAGTCCTCGGTGGAGTCTGGCGGGAGACCCTGGAGGCAGCTTTTCTCTAGACCCTGAAAATCTTGGCATTGCATTTGTTCGCAACAGACGTTTCACCCAGTTTCGGGACCGGTGACCCTCACAAATCGGTCCGGCCCGAGAAATGATCCAGAAAGATGGGGTCTGTAGCTCTGGTGGTGATTTTTGGGGATGTGCAGCTTTTTGGCAACATCAGAGCTGAGGGGACTCCGGCAAGTTTACCTACATGGAGGGCGAGGGGGGTGGGTGTGGGGGGGTTGCGAGGCCCAGAAGGACATCTGGTCTTTACGACAGTCGGGCCTCCCTTGCACGCCTTTTCGGCACAGCACTGTTTGAATAGGAGTACGATAGGTTCGCGCGGTGTCGGCGCGCGCAAAGGATTGTGACACGGCGTCGACCTTTCAACTTTGAACCGATCGAGGTCCTGATCGTTCAAAATTGAACTCCGTGGGGTCCAGTGGCGTTACCGTGTTCCCCGATGCTTCCGCGTCGCAGAATTCAACCTGGAACACCTTCGCCAGCGTCGCCAGCGTGCCAACGCCGCACGAACCCACCGTAGGCGGAGGGGTGGGAGGAGGGCGGGAAGGAGGAGGAGGAGGAGGAAGGAGGAGGAGGAGGAGGAGGAGGAGGAGGAGGAGGAGGAGGAGGAGGGGGGGGAGGAGGAGGAGGAGGAGGAGGGAGGAGGAGGGAGGAGGAGGAGAGGAGGAGGAGGAGGAGGAGGAGGAGGAGGAGGAGGAGGAGGGAGGAGGAGAAGGGGGAGGAGAAGGAGGGGGAAGAGGGGGAGGAGGAGAAGGAGGAGGAGGAGGGAGGAGGACGAGGGGGAGGAGGAGGCGGGAGGGAGGAGGGAGGAGGAGGCGGAGAGGGGGGAAGAGGAGGAAGAGGAGGGGTGTGGGGGGAAATGCCATGCAGGTAGACTTGCCAGACGACACCTCAAAGCATGCTCCACTCGGCTGCCCTCCGCCTCTCCGCGCCCTTCCGGCGGCCGCCTCTGGCGGCCGCCGCCGCCTTGGGCGGGCAGCGGCGCTCGAGGGCTGGCATCGTCGTCGCCGCCGCCGTCGCCGCTGGTTTGGTCGTCACCGTCGTCGTCCTCGTCCTCAACCTCAACCTCGTCCTCCTCGTCGTCCTCGTCCCCCTCCTCCTCCCCCTCCTCCTCCTCCTCCTCCTCCTCCTCCTCCTCCTCCTCCTCCTCCAGCCATTCCCCTCGTAAGCGGCACGCGCGCACGGCCCTTCCGAGTTCAGGATGCCAAACTTGGGATTGGCACTGGCACCTGGAGCCCCATGCACCTCCTCTGCTGCGGTCTAGGCCGGCCGACGGTGTGCCCGGCAGAGGGGAAGGCGCGCAGGAGACCTGCAGCACGGCGAGCGTGATGCACCCGGCCCCGTTTCTCTTCCTCCTCTTCCGCTTGCCCCTCCTCGTCCACCTCTGGGTGCAAGCAAGCAGCTCGGCCGGGCGCACTGCGCGCAGGAGCAGGGCTAGGCGGCTGATGACGGACGGAGGGAGCATTGATTGCTGTGGCCCTTCGGCGAGGCTAGCGGCCCACATGGCAGCAGGCTCGGGCCCGACCTGCCATGCCAGGAGAGCGCGCCGCCACCTACAAGGTATCGCGGAAGAGGGACATCGTGTCCGCCGTGGAGGAGTGCTGCGGCTGTCATGGCTGAGCCTGGCCCAGGCCCTACGGGGCAAGCAAGGCAGACGCGGGGCAGCTGGCCTACGAGCTCCACTACGGTTGTTGTTTGTTGGTCAGCAATGGTGGTGGGTTGTCTTATCCATCAATTTGCGACGTTGTTGTCTCATATGCTGGGTTCAATT
Source organism: Prorocentrum cordatum (assembly GCA_963575745.1). NCBI lineage: Eukaryota > Dinophyceae > Prorocentrales > Prorocentraceae > Prorocentrum > Prorocentrum cordatum. The sequence goes on along the minus strand of CAUYUJ010001958.1, from coordinate 211,320 downwards.
TGCTGTCATGTTCATGCTATCAGCTTCAGATTGGGCTGGTAATTTACGCTGCATGCGTCAACGTTGCCAGTTTGATATTGCATGTGTGGTGGTGTCCTCAAGGACCAGAGCTCTTGTAGAGTGTGTACGCAACGTTTGTGGTCATTCATTGCTTTGCTGCGCGCTCTCATCAGTTGTGTTTCTTGGTTTCGATTGGCTTTAGCAAATGCCGAATGGTAAGTTGACGGTCCCCGCACAGAATATTACAATGCGTTCACATGTCGCGCAGAAGGCGATGCACTGCGCGAGCAGGCACCCTTTCATCTGTCCTTGGGAGGGCACTCTAGACAGCAGAATCCAGCAGAATCCTCCTCCTCCTCCTCCTCTCTCCTCCTACCTCCTCCTCCTCCTCTCCTTTCTTCCTCCCTCCTCCTCCTCCGCCTCCGCTCCTCCGCCTCCTCCTCCTTCTCCTTCCTCCTCCTCCTCCACCTCCTCCTCTCTCCTCCTCCCCTCCTCCTCCTTCCTCCTCCTCCTCCTTTCTCCTCCTCCTCCTCCTCATCCTCCTCCTCCTCCTCCTCCTCCTCCTCCTCCTCCTCCTCCTCCTCCTCCCCATCTAAATAAAAAGACGCTCCTTCATATACAGGTTGTCCGACGGGGGACTCTCCAGCGGTGCCGCCATGGCGGCCGTGCCAGGGGCGCCTCCACCGACGCCCAGGCGGCCTCGGGCTGCCCCGAGCTGAGAGCGCCTCACTGCGCCCGCAAGTCCGATCTCCCTCCCTTTCACAGTGCGCCCGCAGGATCCAGCTGGATCGATTCGCGAGATCGGCTCGGGATCAGATCGCCAGCGGATCGTCCAGGATCGAATCGAGATCGGATCGCAGCGCCTGGCTCTGGCTGACCCCGGCCGATGCTGGTGAATCGAAGCGAACCGGATCGAATCGGAATCGCGGCCCAGGCCGGCGAGTCGAACCGCATCGTAGGCGGCCCAGCCGCCGAGATCCTGCAGGCGGCCCTTCGGGTCGTCGTCGTCGTCGTCGTCGTCGTCGTCGTCGTCGTCGTCGTCGTCGTCGTCGTCGTCGTCCTCGTCCTCGTCCTCGTCGTCGTCGGGGATCGACTCGCGAGGGTCGAGCTTTTCTGGGGGGCACTTTCGGCCCTTTCTGGGCCTCGGGGAGCCTCCGGGGGCCTCCAGAGATCCTCTGAGCCCCGCGTCGTCCCTGCCGCTGCTCTGCTCCTCAGCGCCTGCAGCCAAGACGCGGAAGAACGGACCACTTTGGGCTCAGGAGGGAGGGAGGAGGAGGAGGAGGAGGAGGAGGAGGAGGAGGAGGAGGAGGAGGAGAGGAAGGGAGGGGGGGCTCTGGTTGCGGGGCAGCTCCTCAGATCTGGGTCGGCGAGCCCGTTCGTGGCCGAGGCCCGCCCATGGCCCGAGAAGCCCCTTTTCATTGCACTGGCCTTGCAGTCGTGCTGCAGCGGATTTCTGCGTGGATTCCTGCGTGGATTCTTGCCCGAAGCGGCGAGCGAAAAACGAAGCGAATTGTTTGCGCTTCGCGAGTCCCCACCAGCCCATCCAAAAGCAGCCGCTCGAAAAAGGTGCGCTGACCGTGGGGTGTTTTCTCTTCCCTCTCCCTCTCTTTGGCTTCTTTCTTCCTTCCTCCTCTCCTTCTCCTCGTCCTCGTTGCTCCTTCTCTTCGTCCTCCTCCTCCTTCTCCTCCTCCTCCTCCTCCTCCTGGCGTTGCCGTGCGATCTTGGGGCTCTCTTGGGATCTCAGGGAATCGTGGGCCTGGGCTCTCTTGGGGCTCCTTTGGGAGTCTTGAAACCCTCTCGGGGCTCTTTGTGGGAGTTTGGGATGTCTCTTGGGGCCATCTTGGAGGCCATCGGGCGAAGAAGGAGAGAGCATGTATTGGTGTACCCCCGTCGGGGCCCGACATATCGCCTCTTGGAGCCCTCTTGGCCGCTCTTGGGCGAATGTTGGGCGCTTTGGGGCCGTCTTGGGGCCCTCTTGGGCCGTATTGGCCGCCTCTTGGGCCGTCTTGGGGACCTCTTGGGCCGTCTTGGAGCCGTCTTGGAGCCGTCTTGGGAGCCTCTTGGGCCGTCTTGGGCCTTTTGGGCTGTCTTGGAGCGTCGGGAAGCCGAAAGGGCGGGAACGCTAAAATGTTTGAAATACGGAAGGAAAACATATGATTTTGGCATCGTGGGGCCCTCTTTGGGCGCTTCTCGGGGCTCTCTTGGAGCTTTTTGGGGGTCTCTTTGGCCGTCTTGGCCTCTCGGGGGCGTCCTTGGGAGGTTCCGCGGCCACTTGGAGCCGTCTTGGGGCGGTTTGGGAGCCTCTTGGGGCTCTCTTGGGCCGCTCTTGGGCGCCTCTTGGGCGCCCTTGGGGCCGTCTTGGGGCCCTCTTGGGCCGTATTGGCAGCCGCCTGGGCCGTCTGAGGGCCCTCTTGGGCCGTTTTGGAGCCGTCTTGGGAGCCTATTGGGCCGTCTTGGGGCGGTCTTGCATGCCTTTTGGGCTGTCTTGGAGCGCCGGGAAGCCGAAAGGGCGGGAACGCTAAAATGTTTGAAACGCCCACGGGAAATCAATGGTTTGGGCTTCTTGGGGCCCTCTTACGGCGCCCCTCGGGGCTCTCTTCGAGCGTCTTGGGGACCTCTTGGCCCGTCTTCGCTTCTCGGGGGCGTCCTCGGGAGGTTCCGCGGCCACTTGGAGCCGTGTTGTGGCGGTCTTGGAGCCGGTTGGCGCTCTCTTGGGCCGCTTTTGGGCGCCACTTGCTTGGGCGCTCTTGGGGCCGTCTTGGGGCCCTCTTGGTCCGAACTGGCCGCCGCTTGGGCCGTTTTGGGGCCCTCTTGGGCCGTCTTGGGGCCCTCTTGGGCCGTCTTGGAGCCGTCTTGGGAGCGTTTTTGGGGGCCTTGGGAGCGCTCTTGGGGCCATCTTGGAGGAGATCGGTCAAAGAAGACGAAAGCACTTATTTGCCCCTCCCCCCCTGGGACCACGATCCCTGTGAGGGGTGTCAAGAAATAAGCCCCCCAGGGGCCGACAAAGGACGCCCCAGCGACCGGCAGCCCCCCCTCTCCAGGCCCAGGGGGAGGGCGTAAGGGGAGGAGACAAGTTACCCCCTCCCCGCCCGCAAGCCGTCTCGCTCACTCCCACCCGCCCCCCCAACACATACGTAGCACCCGAGTCTGGCCCGATCCACGGCGCATTCAGCAGTCGTCGTTGGATAAGCAGCTCCTGGCGGGCCAATCCGCCGCCGCCCGCCGCCGCCGCCTCCGCGCTCGCCGCCGCCGCCGCACGGCCGCAGCCCGCCGCCGCCCGCCCGCCGCCGCCGCCCGCCGCCGCCGCCCGTCCGGCTCGCCGCGTCGCCGCCGCCGCCGCGCCGCGCCGCCGCCCATGTCGCCGCGCCGCCGCCGCCGGCCCGCGCCGCCGCCGGCCGCTTCCGCCCCGCGCGCCGCCACCGCCGCCGCCGCCGCCGCCGCCGCCCCCCGCTGCCAAACCGCCGCCACCGCCGCAGCCGTTGCCGCTGCCGCCACCGCCGCCGCCGCCGCCGCAGCCGCCGCAGCCGCCGCCGCCGCCAAGTGTACTCTGTATTATTTCTTTTGACAGGGATGGTGGGGGGGGGCCGCATCGGGTTGGCTGCGCATGTTCCGAATTTTGAGGCAGAGTGTGTTTTGTATTGTTTGTTTCAAAAGGATGGTGGGGGGGTGTCGGCATGGACGCGGGTTGGCCCCCAGTGCTTGGTGGTGAGGGGGTGTTTATTATAGGGAAACATGATCAAGACCCCCCTTCCCGCCCGCCAAGCCGTTCTCTCACTCCACCCGCCCTCCAACACATAATTAGCGCCCGAGCCGCAGCTACGTAGCACCCGAGTTCTGGCCCGAGCCACGGCATATTCAGCAGTTCGGTCTTGGATGGGCAACTCCTGGGGGCCAATCGCCGCCGCGCCGCCGCCTTCCGCGCCGCGCCGCCGCCGCCGCCCGCCGCCGCAGCCCGCGCCGGTTCGCCGTCGCCGCCGCGCGCCGCGCGCCGCCTGTCTGCCGCCGCCGCGCCGCTCGCCGCCGCCGCCCCCGCCGTCTTCCGCCGCACGCCGCCGCCGCCGCCGCCGCCGCCGCCACCGCCGCCGCCGCCGCCCCCCGCTGCCATACCGCCGCCGCCGCCACAGCCGCTGCCGCTGCCGCCACCGCCGCCGCCGCCGCCGCAGCCGCCGCAGCCGCCGCCGCCGCCAAGTGTACTCTGCATTGCTTTTTGACAGGGCTGGTGGTGGGGGGCCGTTTCGGGTTGGCGGCGCATGTTCCGAACTTGGAGGCAGAATGTATTTACCTAACAGTTTTTGCTAATAGGTTTCTAATGGTCTCAAAAGAAAACAACAAATGACTCCACAGGGGGGGCTGGGCGGGACACGGAACGGCTGCCGCCGAAGCCGAGATCGCTTTGGACATCCTCGCAAAATCGCTCTTGGTGCTCCCAAAACTCCATTCCCGGGCCACATTTTGGATGCCCGGAGCCAACTGTAGGCCACTTCGTGCTCTGCGACTTCCCAGAACTCCATTCCCGGACCACATTTTGGATGCCCGGAGCCAACTGTAGGCCACTTCGTGCTCTTCGATTTCCCAGAACTCCATTCCTGGGCTACATTTTGGATGCCCGGAGCCAACTGTAGGCCACTTCGTGGTCTTCAAGTTCCCAGAACTCCATTCCTGGGCATGATTTTGAATGCCCGGAGCCAACTGTAGGCCACTTCGTGTTCTTCTAATTCCCAGAACTCGACTCCTGGGCCACATTTTGAATGCTGAAGCAGGCTGATGCTGCGGCCGAGGCGGGCTGAGGCTGAGGCAGGCTGAGGCTGAGGCTGAAGCTGAAGGCAGACTGAGGCTGAGGCTGAAGCAGACTGAAGCTGAGACTGAGGCAGGCTGAGGCTGAGGCTGAAGCAGGCTGATGCTGAGGCAGGCTGAGGCTGAGGCTGAGGCTGAGGCTGATGCAGGCTGAGGCTGAGGCAGGCTGAGGCTGAGGCCGAGGCTGAAGGCAGACTGAGGCTGAGGCTGAGAAGGCTTGAGGCTGAGGCTGGGCAGGCTGAGGCTGAGGCAGGCTGAGGTTGATGCTGAGGCAAGGCTGAGCGTGAGGCTGTGCACTGCTGGGGGTGCTTGCCGCTGCGACTGTCATCGCGAATGCGACTACGACTGCGAGAACAGCAGAATTCGACAACTGGATTTTCATCTGAATCTTAAGGGGAATGCTTTCAGATATGCTTCTACACATCGCTGTTAGGTTGCTTCGCCGGGATCATTTGTATTGTTTGTTGCCAGGGATGGTGGGGGGGGTGTCGGCATGGACTCGGGTTGGCCCCCAGTCGCCTGGGGGAGGGGGTGTTTACTAATAGGGAACAATGATCAAGACCCCCTCCCCGCCCGCAAGCCGTCTCGCTCACTCCCACCCGCCCTCCCAACACATACGTAGCACCCGAGTCTGGCCCGAGCCACGGCATATTCAGCAGTCGTATTTGGATGGGCAGCTCCTGGGGGCCAATCCGCCGCCGGCCGCGCCGCCGCCGCCTCCGCCGCCGCCGCCGCCGCCGCGCCGCACGCCCGGCCGCCGCCGCCGCCGCCGCCGTCGCCGCCGCGCGCGGCGCCGCCGCGCGCCGCCGCGCCGCCTGTCGCCGACGCCGCCTCCGCCAGCCGCCGCCGTTCCGCCGCCGCTTCGCCGCCGCCCTCCCCCCCCCCCCCCCCCCCCGCCGCCGCGCCGCCGCCGCCGCCCCCGCTGCCAAACCACGCCACCGCCGCAGGCCGCTTTGCCGCTGCCGCCACCGCCGCCCGCCGCCGCCGCAGCCGGCCGCAGCCGCGCCGCCGCCAAGTCATTTTGTACTGTGTTTTGACAGGGATGGTGGTGGGGGGCGTATCGGGTTGGCTGCGCATGTTCCGAATGTTGAGGCAAAGTGTGTTTTGTATTGTTTTTTGCAAGGGATGGTGGGGAGGGGTGTCGGCATGGAATCGGGTTGGCCCCCAGTCGCCTGGGGGAGGGGGTGTTTATGAATAGGGAACAATGATCAAGACCCCCTCCCCGCCCGCAAGCCGTCTCGAACCACTCCCGCCCGCCCTCCCAACACAGGACGTAGCACACGAGACTGGCCCGAGCCAACAGCATATCAGCAAGTATCGTATTTAGGATGGCAGCTCCTGGGGGGCCATCCGCGCCGCCCGCGCTTCCGCCGGCCGCCGCCGTCCGCGCCGCTTCCGCCGCCGCCTTCCGCCGCCGCCGCCGCCGCCGCCGCCGCCGCCGCCCCACGCTGCCAAACCGCCGCCGCCGCCGCAGCCGCTGCCGCTGCCGCCACCGCCGCCGCCGCCGCCGCCGCCGCAGCCGCCGCCGCCGCCAAGTGTACTCTGTTACCTAACAGCTTTCGCTGCTAGGTTTCTAATGGACTCAAAAGAGAACAACAAATGACTCCACAGGGGGGTCTGGGCGGGACCCGGGGAGGCTGCCGCCGAAGCCGAAATCGCTTGGGACATCCTCGCAAAATCGCTCTTGGTGCTCCCAGAACTCCATTCCCGGGCCACATTTTGGATGCCCGGAGCCAACTTTAAGCCACTTCGTGCTCTTCGACTTCCCAGAACTCCACTCCCGGGCCACATTCTGGATGCCCGGAGCCAACTGTATGCCACTTCGTGCTCTTCGATTTCCCAGAACTCAATACCCGGGCCACATTGTGGATGCCCGGAGCCACCTGTAGGCCACTTCGTGCGTTTCAAGTTCCCAGAACTCCATTCCTGGGCATGATTTTGAATGCCCGGAACCAACTGTAGGCCACTTCGTGTTCTTCTAGTTCCAAGAACTCCACTCCTGGGCCACATTTTGAATGCTGAGGCAGGCTGATGCTGCGGCCGAGGCAGGCTGAGGCTGAGGCAGGCTGAGGCTGAGGCCGAGGCCGACGGCAGACTGAGGCTGAGGCTGAAGCAGGCTGAGGCTGAGGCAGAGGCAGGCTGAGGCTGAGGCTGAGGCAGGCTGATGATGAGGCAGGCTGAGGCTGAGGCTGAGGCTGATGCAGGCTGAGGCTGAGGCAGGCTGAGGCTGAGGCCGAGGCTGAAGGCAGACTGAGGCTGAGGCTGAAGCAGGCTGAGGCTGAGGCTGAGGCAGGCTGAGGCTGAGGCAGGCTGAGGCTGAGGCTGAGGCAGGCTGAGGCTGAGGCTGTGACTGCGACTGCCGTTGCCGCTGCGTCATCGCGAATGCGACTACGACTGCGAGAACAGCAGAATTCGACAACTGGATTTTCATCTGAATCTTAAGGGGAATGCTTCCAGATATGCTTCTACACATCGCTGTTAGGTTGCTTCGCTGGGATAATTACCTAACAGCGAAGACTGATAGGTTTCTAATAGTCTTAAAAGAGAGCAGCAGATGACTCCACAGGGGGGTCTGGGCGGGTGCCGGACAGGGTGCCGCAGAAGTCGTTTTAAGCAAACAGTCACACACTTCGTGCTCTTCGACCTCCCAGAACTCCATTCCCGGGCCATATTTTGAATGCCCGGAGCCAACTGTAGGCCACTTCGTGGTCTTCGAGTTCCCAGAACTCCATTCCTGGGCATGATTTTGAATGCCCGGAGCCAACTGTAGGCCACTTCGTGGTCGTCGAGTTCCCAGAACTCCATTCCTGGGCATGATTTTGAATGCCCGGAGCCAACTGTAGGCCAATTCGTGTTCTTCGAGTTCCCAGAACTCCATTCCTGGGCATGATTTTGAATGCCCGGAGCCAACTGTAGGCCACTTCGTGGTGTTCGAGTTCCCAAAAAACTCATTCCCGGGCCACATTTTGAATGCCGTAGCCCCCGTAGCAACTGTAGGCAACTTTCGCTGCTCTTCGATTCCAGAACTTCCCCTTTTCTGCGCCACATTTGAATGCGGAGGCAGGATGTTGCTCTGCGGTCGAGGCAGGCTGAGGCTGAGGCAGGCTGAGGCTGAGGGCGAGGCTGAAGGCAGACTGAGGCTGAGGCTGAAGCAGGCTGAGGCTGAGGCTGAGGCAGGCTGAGGCTGAGGCTGAGGCAGGCTGATGCTGAGGCAGGCTGAGGATGAGGCTGAGGCTGATGCAGGCTGAGGCTGAGGCAGGCTGAGGCTGAGGCCGAGGCTGAAGGCAGACTGAGGCTGAGGCTGAAGCAGGCTGAGGCTGAGGCTGAGGCAGGCTGAGGCTGAGGCAGGCTGAGGCTGAGGCTGAGGCAGGCTGAGGTTGAGGCTGTGACTGCGACTGCCGTTGCCGCTGCGACTGTCATCGCGAATGCGACTACGACTGCAAGAACAGCAGAATTCTACAACTGGATTTTCATCTGAATCTTAAGGGGAATGCTTTCAGATATGCTTCTACACATCGCTGTTAGGTTGCTTCGCCGGGATAATATTACCTAACAGCGAAGACTGATAGGTTTCTAGTGCTCTCAAAAGAAAGCAGCAGATGACTCCACAGGGGGGTCTGGGCGGGTGCCGGACAGGGTGCCGCAGAAGTCGTTTTAAGCCAACAGTCACACACTTCGTGCTCTTCGACCTCCCAGAACTCCATTCCCGGGCCACATTCTGAATGCCCGGAGCCAACTGTAGGCCACTTCGTGCTCTTCGACTTCCCAGAACTCCATTCCCGGGCCACATTTTGAATGCCCGGAGCCACCTGTAGGCCACTTCGTGGTCTTCGAGTTCCCAGAACTCCATTCCCGGGCCACATTTTGAATGCCCGGAGCCAACTGTAGGCCACTTCGTGCTCTTCGAGTTCCCAGAACTCCATTCCCGGGCCACATTTTGAATGCCCGGAGCCAACTGTAGGCCACTTCGTGGTCTTCGAGTTCCCAAAACTCAATTCCCGGGCCACATTTCGAATGCCCGTAGCCAACTGTAGGCAACTTCGTGCTCTTCGACTTCCCAGAACGTCCTTTCCTGGGCCACATTTTGAATGCTGAGGCAGGCTGATGCTGCGGTCGAGGCAGGCTGGGGCTGAGGCAGGCTGAGGCTGAGGCCGAGGCTGAAGGCAGACTGAGGCTGAGGCTGAAGCAGACTGAGGCCGAGGCTGAGGCAGGCTGAGGCTGAGGCTGAAGCAGGCTGATGCTGAGGCAGGCTGAGGCTGAGGCTGAGGCTGATGCAGGCTGAGGCTGAGGCAGGCTGAGGCTGAGGCCGAGGCTGAAGGCAGACTGAGCCTGAGGCTGAAGCAGGCTGAGGCTGAGGCTGAGGCAGGCTGAGGCTGAGGCAGGCTGAGGCTGAGGCTGAGGCAGGCTGAGGTTGAGGCTGTGACTGCGACTGCCGTTGCCAGCTGCGACTGTCATCGCGAATGCGACTACGACTGCGAGAACAGCAGAATTCTACAACTGGATTTTCATCTGAATCTTAAGGGGAATGCTTTCAGATATGCTTCTACACATCGCTGTTAGGTTGCTTTGCCGGGATAACTGTTTTTTTACCGAACAGCTCTTGCTGATAGGTTTCTAGTGGTCTCAAAAGAGAGCAGCAGATGACTCCACAGGGTCGGGGCGGGACCCGGATCGGCTGCCGCCGAAACCGAAATCGCTTTGGACATCCTCGCAAAATCGCTCTTGGTGCTCCCAAAACTCCATTCCCGGGACACATTTTGGATGCCCGGAACCAACTGTAGGCCACTTCGTGCTCTTCTAGTTCCCAGAACTCCATTCCCGGGCCACATTTTGGATGCCCGGAGCCAACTGTAGGCCACTTCGTGCTCTTCGATTTCCCAGAACTCCATTCCCGGGCCACATTTTGGATGCCCGGAGCCAACTGTAGGCCACTTCGTGTCTTCTAGTTCCCAGAACTCCATTCCCGGGCCACATTTTGAATGCCCGGAGCCAACTGTAGGCCACTTCGTGTTCTTCTAGTTCCCAGAACTCCATTCCTGGGCCACATTTTGAATGCTGAGGCAGGCTGATGCTGCGGCCGAGGCAGGCTGAGGCTGAGGCAGGCTGAGGCTGAGGCCGAGGCTGAAGGCAGACTGAGGCTGAGGCTGAAGCAGACTGAGGCTGAGGCTGAGGCAGGCTGAGGCTGAGGCTGAAGCAGGCTGATGCTGAGGCAGGCTGAGGCTGAGGCTGAAGCTGATGCAGGCTGAGGCTGAGGCAGGCTGAGGCTGACGCCGAGGCTGAAGGCAGACTGAGGCTGAGGCTGAAGCAGGCTGAGGCTGAGGCTGAGGCAGGCTGAGGCTGAGGCAGGCTGAGGCTGAGGCTGAGGCAGGCTGAGGCTGAGGCTGTGACTGCGACTGCCGTTGCCGCTGCGACTGTCATCGCGAATGCGACTACGACTGCGAGAACAGCAGAATTCGACAACTGGATTCTCATCGGGATCTTAAGGGGAATGCTTCCAGATATGCTTCTACACATCGCTGTTAGGTTGCTTTGCCGGGATAATTTGACAGGGATGGTGGGATGGGGGCCGCATCGGGTTGGCTGCGCATGTTCCGGATTTGGAAGCAGAGTGTGTTTTGTAATGTTTGTTTCAAAAGGATGGTGGGTGGGTGTCGGCATGGACTCGGGTGGGCCCCCAGTCGCCTGGGGGAGGGGGGGTTTATTAATAGGGAGCACTGATCAAGACCCCCTCCCCGCCCGCAAGCCGTCTCGCTCACTCCCACCCGCCCTCCCAACAGATACGTAGCACCTGAGTCTGGCCCGAGCCTGAGCATGTTCAGCAGTCGCCTTTGGATGGGCAGCTACCGGGGGCCAATCCGCCGCCGCCGCCGCCGCCGCCGCCGCCTCCGCCGCCGCCGCCGCCGCCGCCGCCGCCGCCGCCTGCCCGCCGCCGCCGCCGCCTGCCGCCGCCGCCGCCGCGCGCCCGCCGCCGCCGCCGCCGCCGCCGCCGTTGCCGCCACCCGCGCCGCCGCCGCCGCCCCGCCGCCGCCCCCCGCTGCCAAACCGCAGCCGCCGCCGCAGCCGCTGCCGCTGCCGCCACCGCCACCGCCGCCGCCGCCGCCGCCGCCCGCCGCCGCCGCCCGCCGCCGCCGCCGCCGCCGCCGCGGCCGCCAAGTGTACTATGGATTATTTGTTGACAGGGATGGTGGGGGGGGGGCCGCATCGGGTTGGCTGCGCATGTTCCGAATTTGGAGGCAGATTGTGGTTAGCATTGTTTTTTTGCAAAGGATGCTGGGGGGGTGTCGTCATGGACCCTGGTTGGCCCCCAGTCGCCTGGGGGAGGGGGTGTTTATTAATAGGGAACAGTGATAAACCCCTCCCCGAAGGGGAAGAAGGGGGTTGAGAACAGAGAGGGCGATCTAAACCACTCACGCCTTAAAGGGCTGGTGGGATTTCACGTGGATTTTGTTTTGGTCCTCATTCCTAGCACAAACACACACACACGAAATTCACTTCGAAATCCAAAACGAAAGTCTCCAGGACTCTCCGGGCCCATCCTATCGTTTTCCGAACGACACCCGTTCTGCGATGTTGGCGCCATCACCCTTTGCGCGTAGTTCGGCGCTCCTCGTGTGAAGGGGCCCAGGGACACACTGCTCAAAGATACACACGAATCCCAGGATCCCCGATCTTTTTGCACATCTTTCGTCCTCCCCTCCATTTCCCGTCTGCTCCAAACTTCCCAGGAAAGCGGCGACTATGTGTGTGTATGTGTGTCTGTGCCTTTTACCCCTCCTGATGGTGGTGACGCTATGACCGTGCGCCACCGCCCTTCGCGCCGTCGCCACACGCCGGCGCCGCTGCTGCGCTAGGAAGCAGCGATGCCGCCGCCGCGCGCCGAATCCCCGAGAGGACTGCGCGCTGTCTGGCGTCGAGTTCGGCTTGAGGCAACAGGCGGTTCCCTCACCGAATCCTGCATCATCATGTCGAAGGTGCTGGATTGCAACCGGAAAATCTGATCGAGACGGTTAGCATTCAAGAAACCTGAACCGGCTTCCCGGAAGATTCTTCAAGCAGACATGGGCCAATTTCGGGCGTCAGCGCTGGAAGGGCGAACGTTCAGAAGACGTTCCTGGGAGCCTTTCGTAATCACCTGAGTGGCCGCAGTGGCTCTTCCAGTGACCCCCCACGGGCCTCGAGCGACCTCCAGCGACTCCTCCAGTGGCGCCTCTAGTGGCCCTCCGCGGCCTTCAGGGGTCTGCAGTGGTTTCTGGTGGCACCCTGTGGCCTCCAGCGGCGACCGCAAGTGATTGCGAACCACCGGAGGCGCAGGGGAGCCAGACTAAGTGACAATAGAAGGCTCCCAGGGCCGTTTTCTGAGCGAACGTGCTCGGGAAACCGGGCCAACTTCCCGGCAAGCTGGTCAAGAGACGCTGGTCCAACTTTCTGGGAGGACATTTCTTCAGCAGGCGCTCGGCTGCACACGAACACGCCCTGGCCAGGCAGACGCGACCACCGCCGCAGGCCCCTGCACACCGACGCCCCGAACTGTGGCACTTTTCTGCGCTCTCGCTCCAGACCCCCGGGGCTCCCCCTCTGGGAGAGGAAACAGGACAGCAGAATTAGGTCGGGCATGTTTTCCTATACGCGGATTTTGGACGACAAATTCGCCGGCCCAACGGGCCAGAGGCGTGCTAAGATCTCCGGTAACTGGTTAACAATTTTCTAGTTCGCGCGCGCGGGGCGGCCCCTGGGGGTCCCCGGACGAAAAGTACCCCGACCAGGTCCCGGCCGGGTCCCGGCCGGGTCCCGGCCGGGTCCCGGCCGGGTCCCCCCGAGCGCTCCATGAGCGCACCAACAGGGCTCCGAGACGTCCCCGAGAGCCCCAAGAAAGGCCAAGAGGCCCCCAAGAGGCCCCCAAGATGGTACACGAGGGGTCCGACATGCCACAAGATCGCTCCAAGACGCCCAAGATAGCCCCCAGACGCCCCAAGAGGCCTCCAAGAGCACTCCCAATAGGGCCCCCGGAGGCAAAAATCATTGTTTTTCCATAGGTTTTTGAGAGATTTTGGAGCTTCCACCTTTTCGGCTTCCCGACGCCCCAAGACGGCCCAAGAGGCCCCCAAGATCGCCCCAAGAGGGCCCAAGAGGCACCCAAGAGGGCCCCAAGATGGCCCAAGAGGGCTCGAAGACGGCCCAAGAAGCCTCCAAAACGGTCCAAGAGGGCCCCAAGAACGCCCCCAAAGGGGCCCCAGAGAGGGAACACGAAACAACATTTCGAGCCCTCGGCCCTAAGAAGCCCCTACGAGGCCCCTAAGAGGCCCCAAGAGGCCCCCACGGGGCCCTCAGGAGGCCCCCAAGAGTCCCCCAAGCGGCCCCAGGAGGCCCCCCAAATGCCCCCCCGAGCGCCCCAGGAGTCCCCCAAGCGGCCCCAGGAACCCCCAAAGCGCCGCATTGACACCAGGCCCTCGGGCAAACGGCAGACATGAGACTGTATGGGCCGGCGGAATGAGCGAAGCGATTAAATAAAGAGCATATTCAAAAAATGCTCAAACACGTGCAAGAAGAATGAAACATCATCCCCAGGCTATTTTCTTACTATTTCAGGAAGTCTTTGGATCGGCGGTGGCCGCCACCGCCCGGCGCGCGGCGGCGCCCTGAATGCTGCGTTCTTTTTACCATACGAAGAAGCCTTTGCACTCTGCAGTCGCACCGGGGGGGGTGCTCGCACCACCCCTGGAGGCCCCAGGAGGCCCTGGAACCTCCAGCAGACAAAACAGACAGAAAAAATGCACCACCACTGTCAGAAATTGGATTCTCGCCCTTCGAACTTCGTCGACCCTCCCCCACCTGGCTCGGAATGGGCACGGAGAAAGAACCCTGTGCCCGATAGTGGATCTTGCACAGAACTGGCAGCGCCCGCTGTTGGGCGGGCGATGCCTGTCCCAAGTGGACCACATCCACGACGACACTGACAGCGGGCCCTGTTCAAAAACGGGCATAGACTGCTGTCGGCCTTCGTCTCTATTCTTTCCGCGCCCATTTCGACCCTCCAGAAAAACCGAGAGTCGCAGGATCTGATTGGCGGTGAACGGGAAATTGGGCGCGCACGGTTTCCCCCAGGGCCGTAGGCGACCCGAGGAGGAGGAGGAGGAGGAGGAGGAGGAGGAGGAGGAGGAGGAGGAGGAGGAGGAGGAGGAGAAGGAGGATGATGATGAGGAGGAGGTGGGGAGGAGGAGGAGGAGAGGAGGAGGAGGAGGAGGAGTGGGAGGAGGGAGGAGGGAGGGAGGAGGAGGAGGGAGGAGGAGGAGGGAGGAGGAGAAGGAGGAGGAGGAGGAGTGGAGTGTGGGTGGAGTGGAGTGGCGTGGCGTGGCGTGGCGTGGCGTGGAATGGAGTGGAGTGGAAAAGGGTGGAGTGGAGGGGGGTGGAGTGGAGTGGAGTGGAGTGGAGTGGAGTGGAGTGGCGTGGCGTGGCGTGGCGTGGCGTGGCGTGGCGTGGCGTGGCGTGGCGTGGCGTGGCGTGGCGTGGCGTGGCGTGGCGTGGCGTGGCGTGGCGTGGCGTAGAGTAGAGTAGAGTAGAGTAGAGTAGAGTAGAGTAGAGTAGAGTAGAGTTAGAGTGGAGTGGAGTAGAGTGGAGCAGAGTAGAGTAGAGTAGAGTAGAATAGAGTAGGGTAGAGTAGAGTAGGGTAGCGTAGCGTGGCGTAGCGTAGAGTAGGAATAGAGTAGAATAGAGTAGAGTAGAGTAGAGTAGAGTAGAGTAGAGTAGGGTTGGGGTAGGAGCAGGAATAGGAATAGGAGTAGAAGTAGGCGTAGGAGTAGGAGTCGGAGTAGGAATCAAGCTAGCCAGCTCGAGCGAGTCAAGCATGGCATGCCCCAGTCCCACCCGCCCTCCCACAACATAAGAAGCAAAGTTGGCACAACTGGGGGCCGAAGTCACACCGGCCAGCCGGTTTGGTACAGCTGATGCGGCCGCGATGGCGGTTGCCGACGGGAACTGGCGAGCGCGTGTTGAATGCCGCGCACGCATTGCCAGACGAGTCGAGAATGGCCCGGTACACCGCAGGAAGCCAGAGGTGGCCGGAGGAAGCCCGACGGTCTGACAGGACACCCCAAAGCATTTTTGTGAAAAAGCATTGGGTTTTTGATGTTTTTATGTTGAAATGCTTGCAAACACACGGTGTTCGGTAGGATTCTGACATGAACGCGCGAGTGTGCTCTTTGTGGTATTTGTTGCACAGGATTCGCGGCCTGGGTGCATGACAGAGCATCGCGAGTGCACCGCGCGATGACGTGAAATCGCTGGATTTGACCGAATTCTTAAGATTCCTATGGTTTTCCTATGATTTCAGCAAGAGAGCCCGGGCGGGAAATTTGTACAATTTTTGTGAAAAAGCATTGGGTTTTTGATGTTTTTATGTTGAAATGCTTGCAAACACACGGTGTTCGGTAGGATTCTGACATGAACGCGCGCGTGTGCTCTTTGTGGTATTTTTTGCAATGGATTATCGCCGTGGACGACAGGACGTCCATGTCGAGAGGAAAAAATAAGAAACATGTTGATTTTGTATTGTTTTTTACAGGTTAGGATGGGACCACCCGGATGCGCCCGCTATCTGCCGGCCTGAGGGGGGAGTAGGAGTATATTCGAATAAGGAATAAGGATAGGAGTAGGAGTCGGAGTAGGAGTAGGAGTGGTAGGAGTAGGAGTAAGAGTAGGAGTAGGAGTAGAAGCAGGAGCGGGAGTAGGAGTCGGAGTAGGATAAAGAGTAGGAGTGGAGTGGAGTGGAGCGCAGTGGAGTGGAGCGGAGTGGAGTGGAGTGGGGACTGGAGTGGAGTGGAGTGGAGTGGAGTAGAGTGGAGTGGAGTGGAGTGGAGTGGAGTGGAGTGGAGTGGAGTGGAGTGGGGTGGAGTGGAGTGGAGTGGAGTGGAGTGGAGTGGAGTGGAGTGGAGTGGGGTAAAGCGGAGTGGAGTGGCGCGGAGTGGAGCGGAGTGGACCAGGAGGAGGAGGAGGAGGAGGAGCAAACGACACGCTAGGGAGAGCGCTCGTCTGTCGATCAGCGGCGCTGCGGCCCCGCGCCGCCCACGAGGCATCGGGGGGGCCTCAAGGCGCGGCGAGCGGCGGCAACAACCTCCTTGTGTAGATGTAGTCGTTGTAGTCGGCGGGCATGCCGTTCTCGGAACGCGCCCGCATGAGGTTGCAGCTGCGGTAGGCAACGGCCATGCGCGTTATGGCGCGCTTCGGGCGGTCGTCGATGATGTCGTTCTGGTGGAGGCCCAGGCCCGTGAGGGCATCGCCAGCAAGTCGTCCACGTGGTTGTGCCAAGAGCGCCCACATCCGTGGGCGCGAGATGTAGTGGCTGATGTCGTCCGTGTTCTTGGCCTGCAAGTCCTTGTCGCAGCCGAACAAACAGGTCTTCTTATGAGGGTTGACGCGCATGCGATGCGAGGTCGTCCATGCGCCTGACAATGTCTTGACCGCGGGCCAGAAGAGCGATGCCGCGGAGTTCGCCAGGTGGGGCCGTAGATCGCGCCAAGCGTGTTCAACACTAGCAGGGAGAGCAGCGCGGCCAAGAAGTCCGTCACGGTCGGAGGTATCGGAGTCCATCATGATGTCGCTGGTGGAGTGGGTGGGAAGCGTGGTGGTGGCCGTAGTTGTAGACGCGGCGTCGCCGTCATCCTGCGGGAAGTTCGGGTTGGTGGCACGTTCGTGTTCGATCCAGCGGCGACGGGCACGGTGTTCAGCAGCTTCGTCAGCAAGTTCTCGATGAGTGGTAGTCGACATGCGCTCGCTGGTGTAGATCTCCAGGCGGTGGTTACGAGGGCGGTCAGCTCGATGCCACGCACCGTAACAGATCTCCGCCGCCACGTCACGGCGAGCACTGGCAGACCCATACGCGTCGTCGAGGATGAAGTGCACATTGAACTGGGGGCGGTGTAGTACAGCTGCGACGTAGGGGACGCGCCAGTCCATCCAGTCGTTGAAGTTGCCCATGTCGCGGCCGAAGAACACGCTGGGGATCCATCTCGCTGCCCATGCTTCAGAGCGTTCGTTCAGGTACTTCATGGAGTCGTGGTCGTCATTCCCAGCCGGTTGCTCGGATGTAGAAGGCGCCATCGGAGAGCCACTATCGACAGGAAGTAGTGGGAACCAAACACGAGGACGATGATGAATGGTCTTGTGGAAGGAGTCGCGGTACAGTTGGCGTTGTGGTTCACGTAGGTAGGCTTGTTGTGGGGAAGTTCGTGATGCGACGCTCGAGGTAGGAGCACTCGAAGAAATGAGCCCAACTTGTCTCTGATGAAATCCGCCCGTCCTGTCACGACTGGGTGTGCGAAGGCCACCAGCCCTGTCACGACTTGGCGCCTGGGAGCCACCAGTCCTGTCACGACTGGGCGCGCAGAGATCCTCCGCCTTGTCACGACGGGAGGCCTGGAGAGCATGCCGTCCAGCTGCAGCAGCTTGCGCATGAGCTCGTTGAAGTACACGGGCGGCGGTCACCGTAGAGCCTGTGGATCGCGTGAGAGCCTTGAAGACGGAGCCTTTGCCTGTCACGATCAGCTTGTTGTGGTAACTGGCGTCGAAGCGCTGCGCAATGGAAGCGTCGTCAATCCAACATGAGGCAGACCAGTTGCCAGCCAAAACGTCGCATAGTGGGAGGAGGTCTTCAGCATGAGCACGGAGTTCGTGAAGTAGAGGCTGCCAGCCAGCAATGGTCGTAGTGGAGGCGCGCCACATAGTCGCAGCAAGAAGCGTTTCGATGCCCTGCGGGATCGTGGCGGACGCCCACAGCGCGAACGACAGGATGTCCATCTTCGTGAAGCTCGAGGGGGCAGCACGGATCAACTTGTGGAGACCATGAATCTCCTTGGACAGGAATGCTGGGGATGGAGGGTAGAGCTGGCCCACGTACTAGAGACAGGTGATGGCAGCGGAGTTGTACATCTTGATGCTCTGCTGGATGGGAGCGTTGGAGTCGCTCAGGATCTGAATGCGTTCCCACCACTTGTTGGCAGGTCCTTGCCGTTGACGGTCAAGAGAGGCGCCAGGGCCGATGTGCACGCCGAGGTACCGCGCAAAGCTGTTAATGGAGAAAATGTGCCACGGCTCGTAGATCTGGGTCAGAATAGCACGCATGTTCGCGGTGATCTCGGGCGTCGGACGCACTTCCTCGGTTGGAGGCGGAGGCCAGCGTAGTAGTGAGCAGCTAGAAGGCGTGGGAGAAGAGCGCCAAGATCTCGAAGTGCAGCAAGAACGATACCCAAGTCGTCGGCGCAAGCGCTGAGAAGGCCTCTGCCCAGAGCGGCGAGTTCCAGCTTGAGGCCCTTGATGATGGGATCGAAGACGAGCGCCCAGAGCGCGCCGCTCAAGGGACATCCTTGAGCAACCCCTGATTCTGCGAATCGCAGCGGCCGGCGGATCCCACCAAGCTCGAGAAAGGCAGGTGGCATGTTGTAGCAACTTTGCAAGAGATTGAGAAAGACGCCGTGGATGCCCCATCGCCGTAGAGTAGCCCACAACCACGCGCGCGTAAGACTCGGAAGCGCTGCAGCAATGTCCATGCTGGCGAAGCAGGGCATCAGGGTGGAGGCGTCGCTGTTGATGCTGGCGAGGCGGGCGATAGTGTCAACCTTGACGATGTTGGAGAGAAATTGACGGCCATTGACAAAGCCTTGTTGCTCTTCTTCGGTGTCCGACGCGACGGAGCTGAGGATGCGATTCGTGGCGGATGCGATGATCTTGATGTCATTGTTCTTCATGGCGAGGGGGCGGAGACAGTCAGGGCTGCGGGAGCACTCGTAGTTGCCCATGGGCTCGTCACCCTTGGGAAGCACGGCCATGAGCGCGTAGTTCAAGTCGTAGGGGACCAGGCCGCCGTGAGCAATGGAGTGGAGGAGGTCGTGGAGGATAGCGATGCTGCCGTCGGATCGTACCCAAGCGCGGTAGGGGAGTCCGTCAGGTCCAGGAGCTGAGTCACTGGCGAGTTTAGCTGCGGCTTGGAGTTCAGCAATCCCAAGTAGAGGCAGATGTCGTGGAGGTGCTGGTGGGGATACCATGTCCAGGTACTGCTGCATCGCTGGGGTGCCTACTGACTTGGCGGCAAACACCTTCGACCAGTGAGATTGAATAGCGCTGTGCATGCTCATGGGGTCGTTGGCGACTGTCGGGCCTCTGCTGTCGGCGATGCGGACGCCTGCGAGAATCAGGCGCTTCGAGAACGGCTTCCAGATCTCACTGCGCTGTCCAATACAGCGGGCACGACGTCGCCATTGTCCACCTAGGTCGGGCCGTTGTTCAGCGCAGGCAGCTCGCGAGCGGGCGGAGGCAGCACGACGACGCTGTTCCGCGATCTGGCGTTGCATGGCGGAGTGCTCAGTCTCGAAGGCGGCGCGGTCGACAAGAGAGATCGCGCGGTGGTGGACGTCGATGCGTTGTGCCCCTGCGGTGGTGTCGTTACGAAGCCGCTGGGCAAGAGTGAGGTCCTGGTACCAGATGGCCCTGGCAATACTGCGGAGCGTAAGCGCACGCGCCTCTGCTATGATATGTGAGTCTTCCCTATCCAGTCTCGAAACGAGGGGGCAGACGGGTGCACTTGGGATCGCTCCCTGACCTTCCGCCCCTTCGAGCTGGGATGAGCGCGGCATGTGCGGTGATTGCATAGCCCTCGGAACGAAGGAGCCGATGGGTACACTCGGGGCCGCCCCCTGACCTTCGGCCCTTTCGGGCTGGGACCTCTGGCTCCCGATCGGCATGAGCTCGGAGGCGGAGAAGGCGGTGATGGTGTCGCAAGACGTGCGCGCCGCCAGCTTCATTATGTGCTTCATTGTCCGCCAGTTCGAGATGGGGTCGGCAGAGAAGTCGGCCATCTCGACAAGGCGCTGGAAGTAGAACTTGTAGTGCTTGGACTCGAAGAGGAAGGCAGGTATGCCACGCTCGCTGACTGGGCGCGGTTGTCGAGGTCGAAGTCGTAGATGTAGAAGTTTGCGATCGCTGATGGGCTCTCATTCGCGATCAAGCGGTCTGCCATCGGCGACAAGAAGGGACTCGATATGCGGGATGTTTGACGCGTTGATCGAGACGAAGCATCTGTCGATGGTCGCCTTCGTTGTGATCTCCATCATATGCAAGAAGATGTTCTTCCAGAAGACGGGCTGGTGGTGGTAGCGCTCGGCAGTGGAGTCCGCGGTGGGGTGGGGCAGGCTCTTCGGCGGCGTCTGAGCGATGTTGAAGTCGCCGGCCATGAGGTAGTCGTGGTTGTCAGGGCGAAGGGCAGAACGTTGAGCAGCTGCTTGCCACGCAGCTCTGAAGCGCTGTCGGTCAGAGTCGCTGAGGTCGTAGTTGTGGATGTTGAAGATGGTCGCCTCGTGTTGCCTCGCTCCATCTTGAACGCGTAGTTCACCAATGCGGCCAGGGGCGATCGCGCGAAATGTACGTAGGGGCTGTTGATCAGGTGGTAGTTGGTGTCCGGCTCGATCAAAGGGAACCAGGAAGGCGATGCCGCCTGCGGTCTCCGAGGAGTGGCCGCCTGTCACGAGTGCTGAGTGGAGGGCAATGTACTTGTGGTCGGTGCTCGCGGCCAGGATGTCCATGTCGATGCTGTCGCCGTGGGTCTCTCGGAGGGCGATGACCGCTCGTTGCCGCATGTAGGAGAGCAGCAGCTGGCGCTTGAGGGCACGCCGTGATGCCGATCTGCCGTTGAGCGCCTGCGTGTTCCACGAGACCAGGTTGAAGCCATCGGAGTGTGGTTTCGTGAACCACGGCGACCATCGCGTGCTAAAGCCACCGCGCTGCCTCCAGTGGGTTGGCGAAGGCAGCAGCCAGCGCGGCAGCCAAGGGCTCGTGCTCGGTGATGGGGATGCCAGCGGGAGCAGCTGCGTCAGACCAGCGAACTCGGGTAGCTGCACCAGGTGCGGCTCCAGCCGTGACCTGGACGATGGGGGCGCCGTTGATGGAAAGGAAGCCGCCAGTACGGTGGACCCGAGTCTCGAGCATAGGGAACTTGTCATTGATGAGCTTATTGAGCTTCTTGATTTGTACTTCCTGTCGGACCATGCGTGGTGACTTGTCCGCGGAGACGTAGAGGGCGGCGGGGACAGATTCGGACTCCACTTAGAAGTGACGCCATTCTCGTCCTTGTCGAAGTGCGCGGTGTAATGCCTGGGCTCGCGGAAGAGCAACCGTGTTGCCACCAGTGAGCGTGAACGAGATCCTCCGTGCTGGGCCTTCCGAGTTGATGCGGAGCGCTTTAATGTCCACATCGGCAGCGTCGAACCAGGGGGCCAGCGCGATCTTGAGCGAGGCGACGGAGAACTCTGAGGCAGCACCGCACCAGAAGGTAGCTGCATTCGGTGGACGGTCCCAGGCACCGAGGGCGTCCATGTCCATAGCTGGGTGGAGAGCTTCAGCATGTCGTAGAGCTTGTTGAAGAGCGTCCACACTGGCCTGGAGGTCGCTTTGGAGTCGCTCAGTTCGGTCAGCACGGCCTTTGAGCTCGGCGATGTCCCGCTCGGCAGCCTCCTGGCGGGTGCTGAGCTGCTCGGTGACCTTCGTGACGTTTGCCAGGAACTCGGCTTGCGCAGCAGCATCGACTTGCTTGGAGGTGGCTTCGAAGGCAGCGGTAGCTTTGTCGACCTGGGTCTGGAGAAGATCAGTGAGCTCCTTCCGCTGGTGTGCAGGTAGAGCGGTTGCGGCAAGCTTCTGAGCGCCAGCAGCCCAGGGGTCGACCACCCAGGCGTCCCTGCCCTTGCCCTTGTCGCTGGAGTCGGCAGAGCCTGAGGCGCCAGGAAGTCCCATCGCGAGGCGAGCGAGTCCAAGGCCAGAGCAGCTCGCGTGTGAAATGTAAGCCACGTCCCCGCAGCAAAGTATATGGAGAGGCACAACGCCGCGGGCACGGCGAAGGCGGAAAGCAGTAGTCCTTGCTGTCCCCGGACCAGGGGTCTCTGTGCTCTGCCACGGGGCACAAACATCTTGAGCCAAAATGGCTACGGAGGAGGAGGAGGACGACGACGACGAGGACGAGGAGGAGGGGGGGGGACGAGGAGGAGGAAGAGGAGGAGGATGAGGAGGAGGAGGAGGAGGAGCAGGAGGAAGAGGAGGAGGGAGGAGGAGGACGGGTCGCCCGAGCCCTTCGGAGAAACCCTCCAAGTCCCCCCTTGGGCTTCTCATGCCGAATCCTTTCTCTGACGGCGCCGGGGCCGGGCGAGGGCCCCCGAAAGCTGAAAATTGCTCCCCTCCTCCTCCTCCTCCTCCTCCTCCTCCTCCTCCTCCTCCTCCTCCTTCTCCTCCTGCTCCTCCTCCTCCTCCTCCTCCTCCTCCTCCTCCTCCTCCTCCTCCTCCTCCTCCTCCTCCCTTTCCTAACAGCCTTCCGTCGTGACCTTTTCCAGCGGCTTTCGGGCCATAACTCGGGCCTCAGGCCGCCGTTTGGGAAGATTCCGGCCCCGCTGGAACGCCGTCGGCGAGACGCAGCTGCTGGAAAGCGTCCAGACGCGAGAGAGCATCCAAGAAACAGCGAAAGTCGCTCGGACCTCAGAAAGTTCATGTTTGTGCCAGGGGAGATCGGCGGTCCCAACGAGGTCTTCTTTTACCCAGAGGTCGCGTAACTTTTGGCAATCACACCCGTGGTGGCGTGCTTGTGTGACTCCGTGTTGCCCCCGTGACCCCGAGGGGGCTACGTGACCCCGTGTTGGGCCATGACCGCCGCACCAATACAGAGCCCGTGTGACGGGAACAGAATGGGCGGATCCATACCGTCGAAGATCCGAAGATGTCAGGGGGGGACTCGTGACGTTGACGCTTGGGAATGGGGACGCGGAAGTCCTGTCGCACCAAGGCGCGGCGGGCCAGAACCGGCGGAGCGACACGCGATCGAAAAGTTCCCGACCGCACCGTCGGAGATCCTGAGATGTCACGTAAAGGAAAACACGCCATAAACATGAACTGGCGGCGCTCCGCGCGGATTTCTGGGATCTGCGCTGGGGGAGCCCAGCGCGGATCCAAGAAGTCCGCGCGGAGCGCCAAAAGTTTGTGCTCATGCTGTTGCTTCTCCTTCGAGTCGCGGGGAGACCAGCGGTGGCAGCGAGGCCCTCTCGTATGCCCGAGGGGCCCCCGCGCGCCGCGCCGGGGGCGCAGCGGCCCGCGCCGCGCCGCGGGCGGCAGCGGGCCCCGTCCTGGCCCGCGGCCGCGGCCTTGGGCACAGCACGGCGCACGAGGAGGGCCACGCATCAGTGGCCCGCCGCCGCCGCGAGCGCCGTGGTCGCAGTGGTCCTCCTCCTCCTCCTCGTCGTCGTCGTCGTCGTCGTCGTCGTGGTCGGTCCCCTGCCCGTCCCTCTTGGGGTCGGGTCGACGGTCCGCGGTGGTCGTCGCGTCGTCGTGGTCGTCGTAGTCGCCGTGGTCGTCGTAGTCGTAGTGGTCGTCGTAGTCGCCGTGGTCGTCGTCGTCGTCGTCGTCGTCGTCGCCGCCGCCGTGGTCGCCGTGGTGGCCGTCATCGTCGTCGTCGTCGTCGTCGTCGTCGCCGCCGCCGCCGCCGCCGCCGCCGTGGTCGCCGTGGTCGCCGCCGGGGTTGCCGTCGTCGCCGTCGTCGCCGCGCCGAAGGGGTGGCCGTCGTCTCCGTGGTGCTGTGTGCCTCTGGTGGGAGGCGCACGTCCGACACGAGCGTACAGCACACAGATCTTGTAGTATGCAGTTTCCCGAGCTGCATGGCCAGAAGGCGACCGCCACGGAGCTTCCACAGCAAGATGTATGAGCGAACGCGTCGCCCACATAGTAGAAGTATGTTCGGGCGACGCCGACCACGAGTCTTCTGAGAAGACAGCGAGGGAATAAAGGAGGAGCGAGAGGGGTCTCTCGTCCGCAACATCTATGACCTGTATGAAAACAGCCAGTGATCTCACAGAAGGTCCGTGCAAGTGTAAGCGAAGCGTACCTCGAATCGCGCACCGACGCAATAAAAAACAAAACGTGCTCGCACCCAATGCTAGGGAAGGAACAAACACAATATAGGATCTACCAGAAACAAGGACGATATGGAACCTGTGTACTTGAGGAGCATGAGAGGATGGGTTTGGGATATGTTGTGCTCATGTTGGGTCGAATGACATCATCGCGTTTCGCGCAAAAAGTACGGCGGACTGTTTTCGGCAGTGTCTGGTCTCCTGGAGCCCTCACCAAGCCCCGGGACCGTCAGAACGCGATGCAAAACGAGAAACCGATCCCCGGGAAAAGGTTTATATGATACCGGAAAAAACATCATAATCATTTTAGGACTATAGGGCTATGGGGCTCTAAGGCTATAGGGCCATAGGGCCATAGAGCTATAGGGCTGTAGGGCTATAGGGCTACTGGGCCCATGGGGCTCTGGGGCTATGGGGCTAAAGGGCTATAGGGCCGTAGGCGTATAGGTCTATCGGACTATGGGGCTATATGGCGATTAGAACCATATGGCTGTAGGGCTTTAGGGTAATAGGGCTATTGGGTTATGGGGCTATAGGCAGGAAGAGCTATAGGGTTATAAGACTATTGGGCAATTGGGCTATAAGGCTATAAGGCTGTAAGGCTATAGGGTTATAGGGCTATAAGGCTATAGGGCTATAGGGCTATAGGGCGATTGGGCTATAGGGCTATAGGGCTGTAGGGCTATGGAACTACAGGCCTATCGGCCTGTAGGGCTATAGGACTACAGGCCAATCGGGCTATAGGACTATAGGGTTATAGGGTTATAGGGAATTAGGGCTAAAGGGCTACAGGGCTATAGGGCTATAAGGCTATAACGCTATAGGGCTATATGTTTATAGGGTTATTAGATTGTGGGGCTAAAGGGCTATTGGGCTATGGGGCTAAAGGGCTATAGGGCTATAGGGCTATAGGCTAGAAAGCTATAGAGCTATAGAGCTATAGGGCTATAGGGCTGTAGGGCTATCAGGCACCCGGGCACCGGGGCATCCGGGCACCTGGGCACCCGGGCAATTGGCAAACTTCACCCAACCATATGTATCCGCTCGGACCCCTACAAAGGCAAGCTCTGATTCGGGAACTTCTGTGGACCGCACTATAAGGCATCAGCAGCGTTGGGCAGGAGTTCTCGGGGTCGCACTGTAAAAGGATGGCGCGATCTGCTTTGAATCCGCCTGGGGATCTGCCTAGAACGTTGGTTGAGCCTCCGCTGGGGCCGATCGAAATAGATATTGTCTAGGCTGCCAGGGTGCCGACACGCGGCAGCGCCTCCCCCTTCCCCCTCTCCCTCCCCCTCCTCCTCTTCCTCCTCCTCCTCCTCTTCCTCCTCCTCCTCCTCCTTCTCCTCCTCCTCCTCCTCCTGTTCCTCCTCCTCCTCCTCCTCCTCCTCATCCGTCTCTTTCTCTGACGCTGCTTAACTGGCAGCTTTGCCGCGTCGTTCAAAGCGATTGTCGGCGTTCTGCGTTTCTGGCGGCATAACATTGGTCCTTCCATGCTGTTTGGGGAGCCACGCTGCGACAAAGATACGAATGTCTGGGTGAGAAGACGTGCTTTGGAGCAGCAGCACAGGAATATGATCATAATAAGATGAGCATAGAAGGCAAAAGAGGAGGATCATAAGATGATGAGCATCAGAGGATGGGTTGTTCCCACATGTGGCGCTGTCCAAGGGACCCTTAATTTTTGTTGTCCTACAGGGCGAAGGGCGCGGGGACTTTCCCCGCCGGCGTTTTCAGGGGTCGCCTGGGGTTGCCAAGAGCTGCCCAGGGTACGCCCGCCACGGTCGACCGGGCGAGGGAATCCTTATACTCGTTCACGAGGTGGTCGGCCTCGGCTGGAATAGGCACCCTGGATGTTACTTTTATTTTAGAGGGGGGGGTCACATTTGGGAGGGGGGTCTGATTTGAGCTGTCTTGTAGGGTTCGGTGGGGTCTGGGCAAAAGGCCGCCCTTTTATGGCTGGTCTGGGAAGGGGCCTGAAACTTCGCGTCGGGGAAAGCTGTGGCCCCCTTTCTTCTATTGCGAAATCTGGGGCGTCCCTCCACGAGGCCAATGAAAGGTTCTTCGCGCAGGAGTTTGCTTGGGTGGGGCGCCTCCCACAACGAATGGAACGCCATACAGATCAGGTGGAGCATGGTCAAGCGGTCTCCTCGCTGCCGCCCACGGATGGGCCAGGGCCGAAAGGATACTAGCCGCCACGGCTAAAGTCCAAATACAGACCTCTCAACGGGCATAGGTCTGTGAGGAAACGGCCAAAAGAGCCTCGCGCAATTCCGCAACCGTGGGCGCGCAGTTCATTCTTTTGAAGAGAAAAGAAGATGTGCCATGGTCATGATTCCAT
This sequence comes from Prorocentrum cordatum, assembly GCA_963575745.1. Classification (NCBI taxonomy): domain Eukaryota; class Dinophyceae; order Prorocentrales; family Prorocentraceae; genus Prorocentrum; species Prorocentrum cordatum. Next base: position 185,262 of record CAUYUJ010001958.1, on the reverse strand, counting down.
CGTTTCTGTCTAGCCGCCCATGAGCTGTGCGTTATGCCTCCCAGCACATAGTCGCGCGCGCACGGCCTCCACATCTTCGAAAACGCTCTCGACCCCTTGGCAAACGTCATGCCGCGCAGTCCACCCACGCAGATGGGTGACCCCTTCGTAATTGCGGCGCAGAGCGCCATTCAACCCCTGAGATCTGTGCAGACGAACGCCGCGAATCGCGCCTCCACTCGCGACAATGGAACGGGGCGATCCTCCCTGCGCCCCTCGATACGCCCAGCTTTCGTAAACTATTTCGGGCCATTGTCGCCGACTCCTTCTGCAACAGCGACTCCTCCCTCTGCGGCGCGCACGAGTTCCTCGCTGGGCACTGGGGCGCCGGTCTGCGCAGCGCTTTGTCGCTCCAGACCGCTGCGCCTGCGCTCTGGCAGCAGTGCGCGTCCTGCTCGAGAATAATAACGGCTTCGTCTGACGTGGGCACGACTGCGATTTGCCTGACCAGGCGAAACAAATTGCCTGCAATCGCGGGAAAAAAAAGCGGCCGACGGGGAGCGCGGAGGGCAACCGCGCCCCGCGCAAGAAGCTGCACGCAGGCGCTGCGCACAGCGCGGCGTGAGGCCACCACCACGACGACCACCAACACCAGCAGCAGCACCGCAACCATCACGGCGACACCCTGCACTGCCACCATCACGACCGCGACCAGCATCGCCACGACGACGGCGACCAGCAGCCAAACGACGACGACCAGCAGCATCACCGGCACCACGACGACAAGCAGCATTACCAGCAGTACCACCACGACGACTACGACGCCCAGCACCACCACCGCACCGCCACCACCAAGGCTGCGACCGACACCAGCACCGTCGCGGCTGCGACCAGCTGCGCCTCAGCGAGCACCACGAGCAAAGCAGCCCAGCCCGTTCTCCGAGGGACGCGCACGGGGGGCTGCGGGGCCAGCGGGTCGGAGAAGCGAGCCACCCGGGGCCGCCCGACGAGCCACCAGCGACGCCGCCGCGAGGGCGATCGCAGAGGGAGCACATCTCGGGCGAATCTGCGCCACTGCCCGCAGAGGCTGAGACGCCACGCAGCGAGCTTGTCCGGTCCCCAGGGCCGCTCCCTTTCGCCGGGGCCAACAGGACCGAACCACTTCAGCGCTGACTTCGGGCAGGCGCCAGAGGGCGCGCAGAACTTCGCGGACGCATTCACACCGCGAAGAAGCGCCGGGCAGGGCGAGGCAGCAGCAGCTGTTGCAGCAGCAACAGCAGCAATAACAGCAGCAGCAGCAACAGCAGCAGCAGCAGCGGCAGAGGCAGCGGCAGCGGCAGCAACAGTGCCAGAGGCGCCTGAACGACCGCCAGCGCCACCAGACGAGGCCAGCACCTGCGTCGCGCGCCAGGAAGAGATCCCGCAAGACAGGACAGGGAGGGACACTCCAGCGCAAGAGGCCTGCTGCGGCGCCCACTTCCACTCGGGCTGCCGCGCCGACTTGGCCCGCCCTCTGGGAGAGGCAACCATTTGCCCGCAATGCTAAGCCTGACTGCCGACCACCGCCGAGCTACGGGCAAGGCGCGCGGCGCAAGACGTGGACCCAGTCCGACCGCCGCCCACGGCCCAGGACACACGTGCCCAGACCGCCCCCGCCAATAACGGCGTCAGGAGCTTCGCAGAAGGCGAAGAGCCACCGCCACCGGAGCCACCGCTGCTCCGAGCGCTCTGCTGCCGACGCGCCGGCCCGCCCCCAGAGTTCACCGACCTGCGCGGCCGCCGCGTGGAAGGGCCCCCCGAGGTCGCAGCGAGAGACACCAGCGGGAGGATCGCGCAGTGGCTCGAGACCCGGGCGCGCCCGCGCTGCGGGGCGCCCTGCGCCGTCGGCGCGCTCGCGCCACAGGGCGTCCAGCAGGTGCGCGCGAGGTGCTTGCGGCTGGGCACATGGGTGGCGGAAGCCAGCACGACCGAAGGGGCATGGAGATGCGGCGCGTGTGAATCAGACGCCCGGGCAAGAGAAGTACCGCCCGCCCCGAGGGCCGCGGCAGCAGAAAGGCCAGCCGCAAGCCACCCCGCCAGGGCAGGAGCACGAACGGCCGCCAGAGCCAGGAGCAGGCGGCGGGGGCCCCGACCCGCCAGCAGACGCACCGAGACCACGCCAGCAGCAGCAGCACCACCGCCAGCACCACCACGCCGACCACCAGCACCAGCAGCAACACCGCAACCACCACTACGACACCCAGCACCACCACTGCCACCATCACGACCGCGACCAGCATCGCCACGGCGACAGCGACCAGCAGCCAAACGACTACGACCAGCGGCACCACTGGCTCTACGACGACAGGCAACACCACCAGCAGCAACACCACCAGCAGCACCACCACGACGACGACGCCCAGCACCACCACCGCCACCACCCCGACCGTGACCAACACCGCCATGACGACGGCGACCAGCAGCCAAATGACTACGACCAGCAGCGCCGCCAGCATTACGACGACAGGCAACACCAGGAACACCAGCGGCACCACTACCACGACGACGACAACGCCCAGCACCACCACCGCCACCACCACCAACGCGACCGCTTCACCGGGTGGGCCCCGCTGCAGGCCCCACTGCAAGCTCCCACCAACTCGGGCGTCTACGCGCCCCTGCTGCCGGCGGCTGGACTGATCGAACTGGCAGAGGCGGAGCAGTGGGGCGCGCGCCGCCTCACGCAGGACTGGTGGCAGCGGACGGTGGAGGCATTGCGGCCTGCGTAGCCTATCCTCGCATCGCAGCTCGCCCAGGGACTCGAGTTCGCGGGTGCCCGCCCAGGGGCCGCGCGCGCTGCGTCGGCAGCCGGCGGCGGAGAACGCCCTGGACACGTGCACCTGGCGCCCATCGTCCGAGCCCTGGTGGACAGCACGGGTTACATGGCCAGCCAAGCGCAAGACCTCATGCTGGAAATGTTCGGGGGCGCGGTTCTGGCTCGAGGCGCGGACAGGCGCACAGACGAGATGCGAGATCCAGCGAGGTGGGCAACACCGCGGCTGGCCCCGCCGCCGCCGGGGCCTCGGGACCCCAAGGAGGGCGACGACGGCGCCGGAGGAGGAGGAGGAGGAGGAGGAGGAGGGGGGGAGGAGGAGGACGAGGAGGAGGAGGAAGAGGCAGAGGCAGAGGCAGAAGAGGCGAAGGAGGCAAAGGAGGCGGCGGCGGCGGGCTGGAGAGGGACCCCGACGACGGCGACAACAACTCCAGCGAGAGCAACTCCAGCACCGACGAAACCAACCCCGACGCTGACAACACCCACGCCCCAGCAGAGCGAGAGGGACCTGACTAAGCATCCTGGGCAGCCCTGGGAGACATCAACCTCCAATTCGAACTCCGGAAGCTTGTGTCGACGCTGCAGAACGTGCGGCGTTTCCTGCGGAAACCCGGATGGCGTTCACCATGGCCCCGCGGAAGATCGAAAGGGGGCACGACAAAAGCAACCAAGCAACTATCCGGCAAGGATGGGCGCTGTTCCTTCTCGCCTCGAGGCCCCTGCTAAGCAAGCCAAAAGGCACCGACGCCGAAGGCCGACAGGAGCTCATAGAGCGCGCCAGGCGCTTTCGCCAGGGCGACTGGCTGGCCCTACTACGCGAGGCCTACGCTACAGCAGGCGTGCGCGCAGCGCCGAGGCCAGCCACAGAGGAGCAGCAACAGGGGCTACGGAGAGAACAAGCCTGCACCCACGTCCGCGACGGCAACCCGCCACGCGGGCGACAAGTCTTGACTGCGGCGGCCACTGCGCCAGGCAACAGGGAGACTGTGGACAAGCTGAGGGACCCGACTCGCCGACCGCCCGCCCCGAGCCGCCGGCCCCCCGCCGACCTGGGCAGCGCATCCGCGAGAGCGCGACTGGACAAGAACAAATTCCTCGCCTGCGTCCGGTCCGCCAAGGAGGGCACAGCAGCAGGGCCGTCAGAAGTCCGAATCGAGCACCTCAAACCGCTGCTGAGACACGAAGAATCCATGGACCTCTTTGGATTTGCGGCCGCTGCCCTCGCGGAGGCGCGGGCGCCCGCCCCGATTGCCCGAGTCTTAGCCCCCTGCAAGATTACGGCGCTCCAGAAACCAGATAACGGAGCGCGGGGCATCGCCGCAGGCGACGTCTTCCGCAGACTGGTCACCAGGGCGCTAGCTCAGCAATTTGCCGAGCAGCTTGCGGCCGCAACCGCGCCCTACCAGCTCGCCCCCACCACTCGCGCGGGGACCGACTGCGCCGCCATGCTCCTGAGGTCAGTGCTGGACCGCGACGATGACGTAGCCATAGTCATCATCGACGGACTAGGTGCCTTCGACCACGTGTCGCGCTCTGCCTTGTTCCAGGCGCTCCAAGCACGCCCCGAGCTGGCCAGCCTCATCCCCTTCGTGAAGACGCGGCACGGGCAAGACTCCACCTACCTCTTGCAAGACAAAACGGTGACCGTACACGATGTGCACCAGGGCAAAGGAGGGGGGCGCGCTGGCCCCGGCCCTCTTCGCACTCGCTCTCCACGGGGCGCTAGAGGGCGCTGCAAGGAGGCTCGAACAAGAAGACTTCCTGGTAGCTTTCCTTGACGACGTGTACATTAAGACCACGTGGGACAGGGCCAGAGCAGCTTTCGACAACACCGCCGGCGCAACACACCTCCACGCAAACGTGGACTGCCATCTCGGCAGGTGTCGGGCCTACAGCAGAGGCGGCGGCGCTGCGCCACCAGGAATCGGCCAGCTCGGACAAGATGTCTGGCGGGGCGACAGAGCACCACCTGACCGAGGGATCAAATTTCTGGGCACTCCGCTTGGCCCCCCTGAATTTGTCGCCGCCCACCTCGCTGGCAGACTGCGTGAGGAGAAGAAGTTCTTGGACGAGCTGGCGCACTTGCTCGACCTGCAATGTGCGCGGCTCCTCCTCCTACTCTGCGCTTCCCCGCGGGCCAACCACCTGCTTTTTTTGTTTTTCCTCCTCGCGCGCAGGGCGGGCGCGGGCGCGCGTCTCTCGCCGCGCGGGCCCCCCGCTCGCCTCCTCCGGCGGGCTGCGCCCCTCCTTCTTTTCAGCCCCCTCTGCGCCTCGTCTCTCTCCTGGCGCGGCTGCGCTGCGGGCCCCCCCCGGCCGAACCGAGAGTCGCATGCGTTCTAGCCCCACCCTCACCCGGGGCCCGCTCTGGCGCGCCTCCGGGCGCGCGGCAGCCCCGCCCCACGCCCGGGAGGTGGGGCCCGCAGGCGGGTGCGCGGCAGCCCCGCCCCACCTCCCACGCCCGTTCCGCTTCTGAGTCCGGCCCCTCGCCAGGCCCTTGTTCCTCCGTGTCTTTGGAGCAGGGGCCCAGGCGTGGGGCCCGCAGGCGGGCGCGCGGCAGCCCCGTCCCACGCCTGGGAGGTGGGGCCCGTAGGCGGGTGCGCGGTAGCCCCGTCCCACCTCTGGCCCCTGCTCCACTCTGGGCCTCTTGCCCGGTCGGCTGCGCTGGCGGCCGCGCCGTCTCCCTCTCCGCATCGGCGCTGCTGCGGCCCCTGCCCCACTCTTGCCCAGTCGGCTGCGGCTGGTGCTGGCCGTCTTCGTCGTGCTGCTGCTCGTTGCGGCGGTGGTGGTCGTGGTTGTGGTGGTGGTGGCGTCGGTGCAGATGCTGGTGCTGGTGGCGGTGCTGCTGCTGGTCGTTGTCGTGGTAGTCGCCGCCGTTGTGCTCGTGGTTGTGGTCGCGGTGGCGGTGCTGGGGGTTGCGTTGCTGGTTGCCGTGGTCTTGGTGGTGCTGCCGGTCGTCGTGGCGTCGGCTGCGCAGTCTGTAGTGTTGCAGGTCGCCGTCGTGGTGCTGGTGCTCTTGGTAGTTGCTGCGTCGCTGCTCAGTGTTGTGGTAGTGCTGGTGCGGGCTTGGGCGTCGATGCTGCGGGCTGTCGTCGTCGCGCTGGCTGTGGTGGTGCTGATGCTGGCCACTGTCTTCGCGCTGCTTTTCGCCGTCGTAGTGGTTGTGCTGGTGGCGTAGTTGCTGGTCGCTGTCGTGGTAGTACTGCTGCTGCTGCTGCTGGTCGTCGCTGCGTTGCTGTCGGTGGGGGTCGCGGTCGTCGTCGTGCTGCTGGTGGCGCTTGTGCTGGTAAGTCGTCGCGGTGTTGGTGCTGGTGTCGCTGCTGGTGGTCGTGGTAGTGGTGGTGCTGGTTGTCGCCGTCGTAGTCGTAGTGGCAGTAGTGGCGCTGGTCGCCGTCGTGGTGGTTCTGCTGCTGCTGGTCGTCGTTTCGTCGCCGTTGACAGGGGTCGCTGTCGTCGCCGTGCTGCTGTTGGCGCTCGTGCTGGTAGCCGTCGCAGTGGCAGTGGTACTGGAGCTGCTGGCAGTCGGCCCCCGCTGCCGCTCTCGCGGGGGCCCGCGTCCTCAGGGGAGCGCCGACAGGAGATCCCCCCGCCAGGGTGCTTCTCCGTCCGTGGCTAGTGTCTCGCTGGGCACGCCCTCTAGTAGGCCAGCCGCAAGGGCCTCGTGGATGGCAAAGGACAGCCTCCCAGTCCACCCGCGCAGATGCGCCGTTGTCGGCGACCCTCGGAGCGCAGCAGGCGCGCCCCTGGCCCAGGCGCGCGCCAAAAACACGAGGAACTTGTACGCTTCCTCGTCCCAGCGTCCGCCTGTTTCTGCTCCGGCCACCAAGAGGTAGCTGCGCCTGGCGCCCACGAGTTCGGGGTAGGTGGTCTGCTTGCGGCGGCGGGCTCGCGTCTCCGCGCGGCAGGCCTGCCGGCGGCCGTCAGCGGCGACACGATGCAGGCGTCGATGGCGACCTGGCGACCGCGGTAGGCCGGGAGGCCATTTGCGACTGCCTCGATTCGGCGCCCGCCGACGGCCCCGATGCCTGGCAGGTCCATGTCGCGCAAGAACACGTTGGCGCGGACGCGGCCCCCCGCCTCACGACACACCCTGGCCCACATCCGTTCAATGGGGGCGCCGCGTTTGAGCAGCCGTCCGCTGCGGGGGCAAGCTGCTCTGCGGTCGCCGCGCAAGTCAAGGCGGGCTTGGCAGGGGCGCCCGTTGCACCTGCTGGCTGCGGTGTCCAGAGGCAGGCAGACCAGAGGCAGGCAGAGCCGTCGGAGGAGCAGCGCGCGGAAACGCTCTGGTGTGAAGGTAGTTTCGGGCGTCGTCGGGATCAGGGAAAGGCGTCGCCCGCCGCAGCGGCCTCCTTGGGAGTCAAGCATCCACTGCTGGTCGTCTGCGAGGCTGGGTAGCACAACATCCTCCCTGAATCGTTGCTCTCGTGCTGCTGACGCGTGGTACTGCCATCCGTGCTTCCACTCGCCACGCTCTGGCTCCGTCTGCTGCGGGCGCGCGCCGCCCCAGACCTCTGGCCAGGCTGGGGAGGCAAAGCCGTCTCGAGCGGCTGCGACCCTAGCGCGCTCGGCCTCCTGGAGACACTTGGCCGCGGCGCCTGTCCCAGTGCGGAGGGCGGCGGTGAGCCCTGCTGCTGCTAGAAGGTTTCTTTGTCGCAGCATGGGGAGCGCGTCTGCCCACGACGCCCAGTAGGCACACTCAGCCGCGCGCGCTGCCGACCTCAGCCCGAGACCGCCGAGGCCGAGCGGCAGCGAACTCACGAGGAAGAGTCTTTCTGCGTCAGCCGGCGCGGGGGCAAGGTCGAGGAGGCCGCACGGCGCTTCCTGGGGCGAGCGGTCGTGCCCCTCCGCGTAAGGCCGCGACAAGGATGGCGGCAGCGTGCGCAGCACGTGGTTGCACCGTGGCACAGCGCAGTACACCAGGAGGGCCCAGGCACACTGAAGGTCGGGCAAGTGTGGGAGCTCTTGAAGGAATCTGCGTTCCTCGTCTGTCCGCTCTTGCGTCTGCCTGGCTGCGAAGGCCGGCGTGCCCAGGGGCGTGCCGAGCACCTTGAGGCCGCGGTGCTCCTCCGGCGCCCGGGCGCCGCCGACCCACGCGTCTGCGCCCAGCGCCTAGTGCCCTTCTGGTTCGAAGCGGCCTCGGTTCCACACGCGGCATGTGCCGAGGTTCGCCTCGATGCCCGCCCACTGCATTGCGTTCGTGACGTCGTAGAAAGCTGCAGTGGCACGCTCTGGCCTGCATATGATGTAGACGTCGTCGAGGTAAGCAAGCAGTTCCTCTCCAGGTTGCAGCCGCGTGCGCCCCATCTCCAGGGCGCGCCGTGTTGGGCCAAGGAATACAGCGCTGGCATCAGCGGGTCACCATGCTCTCCGCCCTCCCCAGCGTCACCTCGCGCGCAACTCCTGCGTCGTCTGTCCACAAGTACCTGGGCGGCTGGCCGCTCGAGAGCTACACAAAGGGAACCAAGGCAGAGGCCCCAGGCAAGGACAGGAGCTTCTCGAACATACGGTCGCGGCACGCGTGGTCGAAGGCGCCAACGCCGTCATTTTCATTTCATTTCATTTCATACCGCTTGCGGCGACGTCCAGTCGGGCGCCCACGCCCGCGCCCGCGGGCGCGTCGCGCCGTGCCGTCAGTCCCCGCGGCGGCTCACTCAGCCCTCACCTGGGCGCTGCGGGCGGTAGAGAGAGCCGCTAGGTGGCCCCGGTTTGGTAGAGGTCTTTCACTCCCCATCGTTGGCCCCCCAAGGAGTGCGAGTGCTCACCAGCCCAGGCCGCCCATGGGCCCCGCTCGCGTCAGGGGCGCCCATGCGTCGCCCCAGGGACTGGCCAGCATCACACGAGCAACCTCGCGGGGAGAAGGCAAGCAGCAGCAGCGAATGGCAGAGCCCCATACCCTCTCCTGCATGCTGGGGCCAATGCCCCGACACGGCGAGCGCGCAGACCCCCTGCCTGGTCCGCACCCGAGGGGTGCGACGGCAGCGCGCACCGCCATGGGGGGACGAGGCCAGACAACAGGGAGAGCGGGAGCAACAGTAGGGGGCAAAGCGCGCTGACACATGGCGCGGGGGGGCTGACGAGGCGCGCAGCTGGCGGCAGCACCCGGACAGCTGTCCGCTCGCAGTGGTCTGGTGCTAGCGGGTGACGCGCGGATGTCTCGACCTCATCGCACAGCGCCACCCCCTGGGCAACGATCGGGAGCCCTCTCCACCCACTGGACCATGCCCAGGTGCGGCGAACGCCCCCGACGCCCCAGGGCGTGCGAAGCGGAGGAGGAGGGGAAAGAGCGAGGGCGGAAACAGGTTTGCCCACCCGAACACCCAGGACTGTGATTAGATGCGGCGCGCGCCCTTTGCACCCCAGAGACATCGCGAGGGCCAAGGATGGCGGAAGCAAAAAAGGGCGGCCGAGCGGCAGCACCTAGAGGACAGAACGCAAGCCACACGCGCATACACTGTTTATCCCAAGTGCGCCCTGCAAATCGCTACAGCAACATCGCGGATTTGAGCCACGCGCGTCTCCTCAGGCACCCCTTCCCTGAACAGCTGGAACATGCGAGGGCGCGGGCAGAAGGGGGCAGGAAGAGCAATCGTTGGCCGCGAAATTGCCCGGTGACCAGCTAAGGCGGGGCACTGGAGGAGGGCGTGAGACACGTCAACATCGTCAGCCCCACATGCAGCACACCGCGCCAGGCGTTGGGGTGGGATCGGCGCACCAAGCACCGGGGAAGGCCAACACCCAGACATACGCACAACAGCCCACAGCCGCACCATTTGCCACGTGGGCGGGCCAAAATCCAGGTTTAGGAATTCCGCGGGGCGCTGGGCAGGCGAAGACTGCAGTTCAGAAAAAGGGCGTTCGAGCACTGGCAGAACCGCTGAGGCCGCCTGCTGAAACGCCGCCAAGTCAGCCGCCACCATGGCGGGTCGTACAAACCGAAATTTATAATGCCGCAGAACTGCCCCACGCACCCCTGGGTCAGCCCGCACTGCATCAAGAGGGCATGCCCCAAAGAGTGGGCATTCAGTGACCCGCGGGATGGGTGGAGAGAAAGCCGCCATGTGCGAGCACACACTCCTTGCCCAGGTGCTGGCTGTTAGCCCATCCGCGAGAGCCAACATGGCGCGCGCGGGGTGTCCCTCCTGCTGGAGCTGAGCGCGGGCGAAGGCCATGATGGTGCGCTCCATCATTTTGGTCCCCAGCCGCAGGCGCCAGCCACACTGGGCAAGTACGACCTCAGACGGAATAGGGGGACCGCAAGCGCATCCCAACAGGCGGCGGGCCGACGACGCGATCGCGCGCAGGTCACCGGGAGAGGAGCACGCGACGGTCAAGTCGCCCACAAATTGCAATGGAGGCAAATGCCACTCCCCTAACAAGTCCACTAGGTAAACACGGTCGGCTTCCGACGGCAACCGAGTCGCCAACTCCCGGATCCTCGCGCAACTGCTAGCGTGAAGCGCGGGCTCCGCAGCAGCCGCCGCCGCCGCCCCCGCCTCCGCCGCATGGAGTTCTGCCGACGCATTAACCATGGCCGGGCGGCCCTCCACCGGCGCGCCGAGGGGCACCGCCAGACGGAAGTGCGGGGGAACCCATGCTGCCGATCCAAACGGCAGTCGTTGTTCAACCTCGTGGTGGAGCAATTTCAGCCGGGCGTTGGAGACGGGGATGCTAAACCGCTGGCCTTGGGCAGCGCCACCCCCTAGCTCAGAAGGCAATGGCGCAAGGCCTTGCAAGGCCACGAATTGACGGTCGGAAGCAATGAAGTCATCTAGCAGTAGCCAGTCGGTACCTCGCACGCCCGCCGAGTGGGCGTTGATGAGCATGGCCAGATGGGACGCCACATCAAAAGCCCACCGCAAGTCGGTGACCGCCCAATACACGGGTAGGCCCTGTGCCACCCAGCATTGGGCATGAAGCAGGAGGGCAATAAGGAGGACCAACGGGTCGCCTAACCCATCTTGTTGGGCCACCCCACAGTAAGCACAAAGCCGACGCCTATTCCGGGAGGTCCATAGGCCATCCACCCGATGCCATCACGGTGGAGATTGAGATGGGTCGCAGGCAGGCGAGTTGGCGCACCGCGCGAGGCCCCGACTTATGCAGGGGTGAGATCTGACGGGCGGACCACAAATTACTGGTGAGACCGCAGTGTCGAGGTAGACTTGCCATCGCCCTAGTAAGCCGCCGGCCCTCTGGCACACATGACTTCAAGGATGCGTAACACCCCTTCAAAGCAGCCGACGTGGGCTTCAGGGCATCAAACATGTCACTCACCTCGCGCGTACTGTACAACTGCTCCTGCGTGCCAAGCGGAAACGCTAATTCCGGGCCCGCCCCCGGCAGCACGAATGGAAGTGACCAGATCCGTCTGCGCAGTGGCAGCGGCCTCGTCAAATGGGAAATCATTACGGACTCGCGCAAAGAGGTCCTCCTCAATCCGCGTCAGCATGCCGCAGGGGTCAAGGGCGCGGCCTGTCTCCGCACCCACAAGTGCAATCTGGAGAGCACGCTGTTACGCCCCCCCCCAAAAAAAAGCGACACGAACCGCTCCGCCGAGCCGGGGTCCTGCGACCGCAAACGCGCATAATGCATTGCAGCACGGTGCCGTTGGGCCCACGCCGCATCAGCCGCCGCCCGCTTAAAGTCCTCATGCTCATCCAAAGCCCGCGGGTTGATCAGGTCCCTCGCAGTCCGCCGCCGGGCAGCTCCAGGCATTACGGCACGCGTTGCTCCCGCAGCATGGCCTACTATAACGTGCAGTGCGTCCCGTGCCCAAGCTGCCGCATCCACGAAAATGCGTCTCTCTGCCGTATAGAGGCTCCACCTCCGAACCAGCACGGGCGCAGCCACGGCTCACCGAGGAGGGATTCAATGGACACGGCAAGGGAATGCAGGAGTGGGGCCACGCTATCGAGGGCCGCGTCCCACTGGGGCCCCGTGCGCCACGCAACCCTGCCGAAGCCAACGTCATAGCGTGGCGGACATGAGACAGGCATTGACCACGCCACAATGCTATGATCGGAAAAAAAAACGCCCGGCGCATCCGATACATGAACCGGCTGCACTTCCTGGCGATTGGGCGCCAGCGCCAGATCTATGCAGGTGCCGGAGGAATGCGCAGGCACCGGGGGGGCCCAGGCCAGAAGTTGAGCAGAGCCTATCATGGCTTCAATTGCTCGGCCCTCAGCTGATGGGGCACAGTGCGCACACGTGCACTCCGGCTCATGCCGGAGAACGTAGGACAAGTGGATATTAGCATCGCCACAAACAAGGTAAAGTGAGCTTGGATGGCGCGCCCTAACCTCCTGCAAAGAATGCAAGATAGACAACCATGTGGTTACATCACCACCCGGAGCCGGATAGCAAGCACAAAATACGAGGACTGGCGCGACATCGGACGCACTGTCATTCCAAATAGCAAACCATCGAGACCGCGGTCCGCAATCGGCCGCAATGCACACGAAAGTTCCGCACGGACAAAAACTCCAACGGCCCCCCATTCCGTGGAGCGTTTCCCCAGCCACATGTATGGATAACCTGGTGGGAGACACGCGCCAGGTGGAAACCGGGCTCCTGGCAGCACGCAGATATCCACCCCGCGCGCGACGAGTGCGTGGTCCACGGCTTCCAGCCTCCAGTCCAACAACGCATCCGCACCTAACGCAAGGAAGCCCGTTCTGCCAGGTTGAGGGTGGCAAAACATAAGGGGGGGCCAGGGTCCTGAGCAGGCAGAGCCTGCGCTGCAAACGCTGATGCTTCCATCTCCGTAGCGGGTCCCGCGCACGGGGGCGCGATGGGGCGCCCGCGAGGGCCCGCCTCGTGGAGGGGCGTCGCAACCTCCTCCCTGATGAAACGGCGGAGAGCATGCGCAATGTTGGCCAGATGGCAAGCCGAGGGCCCAGTCTTGCTTACCAGCGCCGGCGAGAGGGCAGGAGCACAACCCTGCAGCGCCCGCGCGTCCTTCAAGGCCGCGGCACGCTCCACGGGGCGTTGCTCACTCCCCAACCACCGCATGACCGTCGTGCGCAGGCTGTCCAGGAGTGCCGCCTCAGGTTCCATCGGGCCTCCAGCAGTCACGCGCCCGGGGGCGCACCTGCGCGGGCCGGTAGCGGTCAGGCCTGAGCCAAAAGCAACGCAGAATCCAGCTGGATAGCCCTGGTGTCACTACACCCCTTGGTAGCGCGCACGGAGCAGGCGCCGCGGGGGGCCGCGGGGCAGGGGGAGCAGAAGCGAGAAGAGGGAGGGGGCCAGGGCGAGGCCACTTGATGCGTGCATGCCATGAGGGGGTCGACACCAGATGGGGGGGAACAAGAGCATGCAATCCATATCAATTTGCCTGCACAGCGAGAGCCCACAATGGAGGAACGCAGCACCGGCAGGAGCACGGCAGGCGGGAAGATGGCGCAACGGCACAGATGGGACTAGAAACGCTGACGCTCGCTCTGACTGCCCAGCACGCCAGGCCCAGTCCATGAAACGACGTGGGGCTCATACAGGCAATGCAAGGCAGGCCGCCAAATTAACGCCGGTAGCCTAATCCGTCAGGCAGCACGTGTATGCGGTGTTGCGCGAGCGCGTACAGCTACACGCAGCTAAGCTTCACGGGGCCGAATGGAAAAAAAACAGCTACGCCAACTACTGGGGCGGCAGGACTCACTCATAGGCCAGACGCCAGCGGATCGCCACGAGCTCATTGATACTGCGACATGGGAGGGCCCCCGCCGGCGGGCGCTGCGGGGTCAGCGGCGTTAGAGGCCGAGCCAGGGGCCCCAAGGATCTGCCTGGCCGACAAGCAGGTTGCCGGGGGGGCGGGCACCGCCGCTGCGAATGGTTCTGGGGAGCTAGGCACTACTGTCTGTACGGGGCCGAAGAGGAACAGGAGCTCCTCAATGTGTTCTGAGATCACGGTTCGACAAGCCCTTGCCAAGACCCGCCCCGCTCCACGGTTGACGAGCTGGAGAATCATGGTCTGCTTAGGGCTCAGCCTCCACGTGACTTCAACTGCGGGCTGTGTGGCGCCACCCCTCGGAACCCACGCGGCGCCGGGGGCGCCGGCCTAGACTTGCGGGGTAGGGCGCGGGCGCCGAGCGCCACAGGTTTTTTCCTCCACCCAGCAGAGGTCTGGCCACTGGGGCCAGCTTGAAACGGGCCCGAAACCTAGCGGGGAGAAGCTGGAGCCTTGCCAGCTCCGTGCAGCTGCCCCAAGAGGGGCCAATGAGCAATAATCCGATCCTCATTCCCATGCCTGGGGTGCTTGAGGAGGAGGAGGAAGAGGAGGAGGAGGAGGAGGAGGAGGAGGAGGAGGAGGAGGAAGAGCCCCTCCTTTCCCCTCCGCCGCCCCCCCCACCCCCCCCTTGTGAGCGGCGAGCCCCCGGGGGGGGCAGGAGAAGGGGCCGGCTCTCTCGGAGCGCGGCGGGCCCCCCCCGAAGCCCGGGCGCCCTCCGAGAGATGCTCCGAGCCCTTTGGACGCCCGAAATGGGCACTGAAAGAATGGGCACAATGCCCAACAACAGTTCCTGTTCATTTTGAACAGGGCTCGCTGTCCACGCCGCCGCGGCCTGTGTACATTGGAGACAGGAGGCCGCCCGCCCAACAGCGGCCGCTGTTGGTTCCGGACAACATTTGCTGTTGGGCATTGTACCAATTTTTTCGGCACCCATTTCGGGCGTCCAAAGAGGAGGAAGAGCCCCTCCATTTCCCTCCGCCGCCCCCCCCCC
>CAUYUJ010001958.1:110757-165757 GCA_963575745.1 Prorocentrum cordatum | reverse complement strand
GCCGTCCCCGCCACTGCGCGCGTGCACGTAAAATCACAATTGCCCGCCATTACCCGCCTATTACCCGCTCTATTACCCACCCATTTTTTACTAATTACCCGCTTGGATTCATTAAAATAGAAAGATTTAGAATAATTACTTATTCTTTTATAATAATAATAATAATAATAGTGGCGGGTAATTGGTGAATAATGGGCGGGTAATAGAGCGGGTAATGGGCGGGTAATGGCGGGCAGTTCTGATTTCACGCACGCGATGGCTGCCCTCCAAGGTCGCAGCCGTTCGCCCCCAACAGGTTCCCCGCTTCTCCCGCTGACGGCTCTCACTGGGAGCGCCAATGGCCGCCGACGCCGGGCCGTCACAGGTGCTGTCCCCCGCGGCTTTGACGGAGGCGGCGATGCAGGTGCTGCCCGAGACGGATGCGGCAAACACGACCCTCGACCAGTTCTGCAAGAGGCGTACGCGGCTGGAGACGCACACTTCCCGCCGCGCGTCGACTCTGCGCATTTTGCCCAGAGTCGACGCCCGGCGCGCGGGGGGGGCTGCGTCTCCGCGCCGCGCAGGTTGGCTCGTCATCTCGGGTTGCCCGAGACTGGCATGGATCGATTTGCCGAGGACGTTTCCAGGGAGGTGCAGGCCGCGCCGGCGCAGCAGGGATCTCCGGCCCAGCGCATGAACCGTCTCACGGCGGACCTGGGGGACCCCGCGCGCGATGCGAAGCGGGACGTCTACCTTGTGACGATGTCCCGCGTTCTCCCGGGCGCGCTCGACCAGACCGACCTGGTGGACGTCGAGGCGATGAGTCGCGAGGGCGTCGGGCGGGCGCTCCTGAGCGCCCTGAACGGGAACGGGGGCGGCGTTGTGAAGAAGATGGCGGTGTTCAAGGCTCTGGGGCGGGATCCTGCGCGGGCGGGCGAGGCCCCGACCGGCTGCGACATGCCTCGCTCGGCGCTGGGCCGCCTGCGCGAGCTCCGAGCGGGGCGCGTCGCTGGCCGGCGAGATCTCGCCCCGCCTTGTGGGGCGCTCCCCACAGGAGACGCACGCGGATGGGTCGTCGCACTTCCATGCCGCAGTTTCTCTCTTCCAGAACAGGCGCTGGTTCCCCGTCGAGCGCGCCGTCCGCGAGCATGCGAAGATGGCTACCCGCTGGTCTTGCAGCCATTCGCAGTGGTGGAGCGCGTTGCGATACTGTGCCGCCCCCACGCTGAAGAAGCCCGTCGTGGACGGCAGCGCGTGGCCCTGGTCCCACGACGGTTCCCCGATTGACTTCTTCGAGGAGCCCCAGCGGCCTTTCCAGGCCGGCGCGTGGAAGAGGCGCCGCGAGGAGGTAGAGAAGAGTGCTGCCGCGGGGGGTGCGCCGCCGAAGAAGTTCAGCAAACTCGACCTGACGGCAGTGATCCTGGACCAGGAGCTCAAGACTAAGGCCGCCGTCTTAGAGTGCATCCAGAGCCGCGGAACCGAGGCGATGCAGCGCTTCGTCCACAACCACCAGCGGCAGCTGGGCGAGCACATCGCCGCGGCCGCCGAGTGGGGGAACGCTCGGAAGGCCGCCGACTTGGAGCGCAAGTCCGACTGGGACATGGTCTGCGCAGCCGCCGATGACGCCTGCGGCAATGACGACGATGAGTGCAGCTACAAGGTGGCTGCGGAGGCGTTCTTTGAGGTGAACCAGGGCAGCATCTCTCGCGCGGAGTTGGCCTGCGCCCTGAGGGCGAGTATCGTGAACGGGCCCTCCAAGACCACGCGGACGCCACTCATCGTGGGCCCGACCAACACAGGTAAGTCCACTTTGCTCATGCCATTTGACAAGCTGTTCGGGCAGTCGAACGTGCTCCACAAGCCGGCGCTGGGGTCCAAGTTCGCGTTGCGCAACATTACCAAGGGGAACATGCGGTTCATCTTCTGGGATGATTATCGCCCAGTGGAGTACGCCCAGAAGACCGTGGAGGTGGCGACCTTCCTGAGCCTCTTCTCGGGCCACCCGTTCGAGGTCCAGGTGTCGCAGAGCTTCAACGACGGCAACCCCGACGCGCAGTGGAACAGGGGCGCCGCCATGACGGCCAAGGAGGCGGGGCTCTGGGAGCCGAAAGGCGCCGTGTCGGCCGAAGACGTCCGCCACATGCAGAGTCGCGTGCAGGTCTTCCCCGCCAGGGTGCTGCCCAAGACTACCATGAGGGACGCGTGCCCCTGTCCTGGCTGCATGCGCCGTTGGATCCGGGAGGCTGCGGCGCAAGCAGACATTGACGAGCTTGTCCGCCTCGCGCCCGCTGCGCTCCGCTCTTCGCCGGCCGCGCTTCCCTTGGCCGACGGCGCCGGGGCGCCCTCGGGGGCCGCGACCGCGGCGCAGGCGGCAGCGGCCATCAACGTGAACGGCTTGGACGAGTTGGCGGTCAAGGCGGCGTTGCCTCCTGAGGCCGCGAGGGCGTTGCGCGTCGAGCTTGTGGAGCTCGGTGCTGTCGGCGTGGGGGGGCTCGCAGAGGACGACTGGCGCGGCCTCCGTGCCTGGGGGGCGCTGAGGCACTTCGAGCAGCGCCGTCTGCTGAAGTCCTTGGAGATGTAGACGGTCGGGCCCCGTCTGCCGCCCGTGGCGCATGGGCAGAGTGCGCAAAGCGCATGTTTGAAGAGCGCGTGTGGCGCACGCCAGTGCGCCACGCGCCATGTAATTCGGTGCATCGTTGAGTCGTGCAGGCTGCGCTGCACGGGGCTGCTCTAGCAGACGCATGGGCCGCCCGCCTGGCGAGGTGGCCTTCCAAATATCCGACCGCGGCAGGCGCGGGGAGCGCAGTTCCGCCTGTTGACCTAGATCACTTGAGAACATCACAGTTCATTCCCTCTTCATCTGGGCCACTCATGCTGTTATTCTCTATCATTTGTTCCTCCTTTCTTCCTCCTCCGCGCCTCCTCGCGCTCCCCCTCCCCCCCGTGACGTATCCCTCGTCGTTGCCCCCGCTGCTGCCCGCATTCCTCCAGAACGACCTCGTGCCCTCATGCCCGTCCTGCCCGTTCCTCGTTGCACTGGCGCGTGAAACATCAGAGCGAGGGGGCCCGAACGGTCATTCACTGCCCCTTGGCGCGTGGCTGAAATATCGGTCCGCGGCGCGGATTCTCGCTCGTTGTTGTCGTCGCCCCCTCCGCGACCCGCCCCGCGACCCACCCGGGGCAAGACGGCGCTTTCTTTTGTTGCCGTCGTCCTCCCCGCGCCCCGCCACGCGACCCGCCCGCAGCAAGGCGGCGCGAACGCAAACTGCGGCGCCTCGACGACCGCGTCGGCCGCGCCCGCCCCCCCCCCCCCCACTCTCATCCGCAATTGCGGGGTGCTGCGGTATGCGTCCTCGTCGTCGTCATTCCTCCTGTTTCGTCGTCATCCGCTTTGTAATCCTATCGCTTTTAAGCGCCCACGATGCGTGGGTGATGGTGCTGATGATGGCGATGGCGACGACAAATCGCTCGACGTGTCTTCGCGAAAAGTTGATATGCTGGGCCCCTAGCGGGCCCCAACGCATTGATGGGCATGGCGGTTCGAACGCAGCACGTCAATTGGGACATCCTCGCAAACATCGGGCACGTGATCTTGTGTGCGAGCTTCAAAACGAAAGTGTCGCTCGGGGCTTCCTCCGCACCATTATTGCGAAGGCCCTGCGGCCGGTGCCGCCGGCCCTGAAGGGCGACAACGACGACGACAACGACGACGACGACGGCGACGGCGACGGCGACGACGGCGATAGCTGATGGCCCTGCCACAGGCTCTGAACATGGGACGGGGGGGAAGGAGGAGGACGAGGGCGAGGGGGGGGAAAAGGAGAAGGAGAACGAGGGGGAGGAGGAGGAGGAGGAGGAGGAGGAGGAGGAGGAGGAGGAGGAGGAGGAGGAGGAGGAGGAGGGAGGAGGGGGGAGGGAGGGGGGGGGAGGGGGGGAGGAGGAGGAGGAGGAGGAGGAGGAAGAGGGAGGAGAAGGAGGAGTTGAGACGGGGGAGGTGGAGGCGGAGGAGGTCGAGGAGGAGGAAGAAGAGGAGGCGGAGGGCGGAGGAAGAGGAGGAGGAGGAGGAGGAGGAGGAGGGAGGAGGAGGTGGTGGATGAGGAGGAGGACGACGATGAGGAGGAGGACGAGGAGGAGGAGGAGGAGGGCGGAGGAAAAGGGGGAGGAGGAGGAGGTGGACACGGAGGAGATGGAGACGGAGGAGGGCGGAGGAAGAGGAGAAGGACGATGAAGAGGATGGCGGAGGAGGAGGTGGGAGGAGGGGGGGATGAGGAGGGAGAGGAGGGGATGGAGGGAGGAAGGACAGTCGATGAAGAAAGGAGAGAGCTGAGATCAGGATGGATGGAGGGTGGGAGGATGGATCCTTGCGCCTCGATCGTCCACCTTGGATCCTCGATCCTCGATCTTCCATCGTCGAGCTTCGATCGTCGATCCAAGATCGTCGACCTTGGATCCTTGGTCTTCGATCTTCGATCCTCGGTCGTCGAGCCGGGGGTTCACGGGCGGGCTGCTGGGCTCGCAAGCCATTGCGATGTTCGTAGGATCAGGAGGAGCAATGAGGAGGATCAGGAGGCGGGAGGAAGAGGAGGAGAAGCATGCAGGATGACGACGACGGGAATAAAGATGAATGGATCGTGGCCTCGACCCTCGATCGTCGATCAAAGATCGTTAACCTTGGATCGTCGATATTCGATCTTCGATCGTCGATCCTCGTTCTTCGATCGCCGAGCTGGAGAAAGAGCAAGAGGATGGAGAGGAGGAGGAGCGCCAGCGGCAGCAGCAAACACAACAGGAGGAGGGGGGGGATGACGACGAACAGGAGGAGGATGAAGAGAGGATCAGAGGTATGGGAGGGGCGGGGCAATGGAAATGGACAGTGGGAAGGGGAGGGGGAGGAGGAGGAAACGGAGGAGGAAAAGGAAAAGGAGGAGGAGGAGGAGGAGGAGGAGGAGGAGGAGGCGCACTGCTGCGTTTCAGGAGCGGTGTTAACTGGCAATGTGGTCCCACAGGCGGCTGGGTGCTCACAGTCACGGTGGTGCTCTGGCGCTGATCGGCTCCAGCACTCCTGATTGCGTAATGCTGCTTGGCAGGAGTGGTGTAACTGGCAATGTGCTCCCTCATGAGTTACGAGAATTTATGGGCCAGCCATCAGGGCAGCAACAGCGGGCACGTCAGGCAGGAAGTCGGTCAATGAGGCAGCCAACAAGGGCGCGGGTCGCCGGTCGCGGCCTCGGGTCTCCAGCGCGGGTCGCGGGCTCTGGTCGCGCGCTCTGGTGGCGGACGCCGGTACCTCGGCCTGGCGGAGTCGAAGTTCCAGGAATGGCGCCGGGCGTGTTTCGGCCAGGACGTGCCGTGCGCCCTTGTGCAGGACCACGAGAAGTGCCTGTGGCAGGCGGACAATTTAGCTGCGATGGCGCGGGGCGGGGTGCACCGTGATTCAGGAGTTCCCGAAGTCGTCCCCCGACCTAAACGCGATCGAGGGCGCCTGGCACTTGCTGCGCCAGCGCCTGGAGCAGACGGAGCCCGACGAGATCGAGGGCCGCGCCGAGTTCCTGGCCCGCCTCCGCAGGAACGTCCGCTGGCTCAATGAGCACCAGGCTGAGGTCCTGCAGGAGGTGTGTTGCAACCAGAAAAAGCGCGCTGCAGATGTCCTTCAGTTGAACGGCGCGAAGACTAAGTGGTGAGCGCGGCGCACGCTGTTCACATGGGCTCTGCCACGAAACACTTGCGGCGCCAGCAGACAGAGTTTGTATAGCCTTGCCCACGCCCTGCCATTCATTGCCCGTCACCCATCATTATACTGGCATCGCTTTCAATGCATCATGCTCCGCCAGGAGCTGTTCGGGGAGATCGACGGCGCGCGTTGCCCCGTGGCCAGGGGAAGGGGCTCGCGGGGGAGCGGCGGCGGCGGTGGCGGGCGGCGTCTGCGCGCCGCCAGGGCGCGCCGGCTGCCGAGCTCCCGTCCGCCGACCAGGCGGCGAGCGGGGAGGCGCCCCCCCAGCCGCGCCGCCTGCTTCTCTCTGCGTAGCAGCGGATAGCAGCGGTCCAGCCGCCCCCGCCACTGCGCGCGTGCACGTAAAATCACAATTGCCCGCCATTACCCGCTCTATTACCCGCCCATTTTTTACTAATTACCCGCTTGGATTCATTAAAATAGAAAGATTTAGAATAATTACTTATTCTTTTATAATAATAATAATGGCGGGTAATTGGTGAATAATGAGCGGGTAATAGAGCGGGTAATGGGCGGGTAATGGCGGGCAATTATGATTTCACGCACGCGATGGCTGCCCTCCAAGGTCGCAGCCGTTCGCCCCCAACAGGTTCCCCGCTTCTCCCGCTGACGGCTCTCACTGGGAGCGCCAATGGCCGCCAACGCCGGGCCGTCACAGGTGCTGTCCCCCGCGGCTTTGACGGAGGCGGCGATGCAGGTGCTGCCCGAAACGGATGCGGCAAACACGACCCTCGACCAGTTCTGCAAGAGGCGTACGCGGCTGGAGACGCACACTTCCCGCCGCGCGTCGACTCTGCGCATTTTGCCCAGAGTCGACGCCCGGCGCGCGGGGGGGGCTGCGTCTCCGCGCCGCGCAGGTTGGCTCGTCATCTCGGGTTGCCCGAGACTGGCATGGATCGCTTTGCCGAGGACGTTTCCAGGGAGGTGCAGGCCGCGCTGGCGCAGCAGGGATCTCCGGCCCAGCGCATGAACCGTCTCACGGCGGACCTGGGGGGCCCCGCGCGCGATGCGAAGCGGGACGTCTACCTTGTGACGATATCCCGCGTTCTCCCGGACGCGCTCGACCAGACCGACCTGGTGGACGTCGAGGCGATGAGTCGCGAGGGCGTCGGGCGGGCGCTCCTGAGCGCCCTGAACGGGAATGGGGGCGGCGTTGTGAAGAAGATGGCGGTGTTCAAGGCTCTGGGGCGGGATCCTGCGCGGGCGGGCGAGGCCCCGACCGGCTGCGACATGCCTCGCTCGGCGCTGGGCCGCCTGCGCGAGCTCCGAGCGGGGCGCGTCGCCGGCCGGCGAGATCTCGCCCCGCCATGTGGGGCGCTCCCCACAGGAGACGCACGCGGATGGGTCGTCGCACTTCCATGCCGCAGTTTCTCTCTTCCAGAACAGGCGGAGGTTCCCCGTCGAGCGCGCCGTCCGCGAGCATGCGAAGATGGCTACCCACTGGTCTTGCAGCCATTCGCAGTGGTGGAGCGCGCTGCGATACTGTGCCATCCCC
Organism: Prorocentrum cordatum; assembly: GCA_963575745.1. NCBI lineage: Eukaryota > Dinophyceae > Prorocentrales > Prorocentraceae > Prorocentrum > Prorocentrum cordatum. Next base: position 158,552 of record CAUYUJ010001958.1, on the reverse strand, counting down.
ACGCTGAAGAAGCCCGTCGTGGACGGCAGCGCGTGGCCCTGGTCCCATGACGGTTTTCCCCCCCGATTGACTTCTTCGAGGAGTCCCAGCGCCTTTCAGGCGAAAAATTAAAAAGAGCGCCGCGAGGAGGTTAGAGAAGAGGTGCCGCGGGGGGCGCGCCACCGAAGAAGTTCAAGCAAACTCGACCTGACGGCAGTGATCCTGGACCAGGAGCTCAAGACTAAGGCCGCCGTCTTAGAGTGCATCCAGAGCCGCGGAACCGAGGCGATGCAGCGCTTCGTCCACAACCACCAGCGGCAGCTGGGCGAGCACATCGCCGAGGCCGCCGAGTGGGGGATCGCTCGGAAGGCCGCCGACTTGGAGCGCAAGTCCGACTGGGACATGGTCTGCGCAGCCGCCGATGACGCCTGCGGCAATGACGACGATGAGTGCAGCTACAAGGTGGCTGCGGAGGCGTTCTTTGAGGTGAACCAGGGCAACATCTCTCGCGCGGAGTTGGCCTGCGCCCTGAGGTCGATTATCGTGAACGGGCCCTCCAAGACCACGCGGACGCCACTCATCGTGGGCCCGACCAACACAGGTAAGTCCACTTTGCTCATGCCATTTGACAAGCTGTTCGGGCAGTCGAACGTGCTCCACAAACCGGCGCTGGGGTCCAAGTTCGCTTTGCGCAACATCACCAAGGGGAACATGCGGTTCATCTTCTGGGATGATTATCGCCCAGTGGAGTACGCCCAGAAGACCGTGGAAGTGGCGACCTTCCTGAGCCTCTTCACGGGCCACCCCTTCGAGGTCCAGGTGTCGCAGAGCTTCAACGACGGCAACCCCGACGCGCAGTGGAACAGGGGCGCCGCCATGACGGCCAAGGAGGCGGAGCTCTGGGAGCCGAAAGGCGCCGTGTCGGCCGAAGACGTCCGCCACATGCAGAGTCGCGTGCAGGTCTTCCCCGCCAGGGTGCTGCCCAGGACTGCCATGAGGGACGCGTGCCCCTGTCCTGGCTGCATGTGCCGTTGGATCCGGGAGGCTGCGGCGCAAGCGGACATTGACGACCTTGTCCGCCTCGCGCCCGCTGCGCTCCGCTCTTCGCCGGCCGTGCTTCCCTTGGCCGACGGCGCCAGGGCGCCCTCGGGGGCCGCGACCGCGGCGCAGGCGGCAGCGGCCATCACACGTGAACGTCTTGGGACGAGTTGGCGGTCAAGGGCGTTGCCTCCTGAGGTCGTGAGGGCGTTGCGCGTCGACTTTGTGGAGCTCGGTGCTGTGAGGCCTCCAGATGTCCACAGAGGACGACTGGCGCGGCCTCCGTGCCTGGGGGGCGCTGAGGCACTTCGAGCAGCGCCGTCTGCTGAAGTCCTTGGAGATGTAGACGGTCGGGCCCCGTCTGCCGCCCGTGGCGCATGGGCAGAGTACGCAAAGCGCATGTTTGAAGAGTGCGTGTGGCGCACGCCAGTGCGCCACGCGCCATGTAATTCGGTGCATCGTTGAGTCGTGCAGGCTGCGCTGCACGGGGCTGCTTTAGCAGACGCATGGGCCGCCTGCCTGGCGAGGTGGCCTTCCAAATATCCGACCATGGCAGGCGCGGGGAGCGCAGTTCCGCCTGTTGACCTAGATCACTTGAGAACATCACAGTTCATTCCCTCTTCATCTGGGCCACTCATGCTGTTATTCTCTATCATTTGTTCCTCCTTTCTTCCTCCTCCGCGCCTCCTCGCGTTCCCCCTCCCCCCCGTGACGTATCCCTCGTCGTTGCTCCCGCTGCTGCCCGCATTCCTCCAGAACGACCTCATGCCCTCATGCCCGTCCTGCCCGTTCCTCGCTGCACTGGCGCGTGAAACATCGGAGCGAGGGGGCCCGAACGGTCATTCACTGTCCCTTGGCGCGTGGCTGAAATATCGGTCCGCGGCGCGGATTCTTGTTTGTTGTTGTCGTCGCCCCCTCCGCGACCCGCCCCGCGACCCACCCGGAGCAAGACGGCGCTTTTTTTTGTTGTCGTCGCCCTCCCCGCGCCCCGCCACGCGACCCACCCGCAGCGAGGCGGCGCGAACGCAAACTGCGGCGCCTCGACGACCGCGTCGGCCGCGCCCGCCCCCCCCCCCCACTCTCATCCGCAATTGCGGGGTGCTACGGTATGCGTCCTCGTCGTCGTCATTCCTCCTGTGTCGCCGTCATCCGTTTTGTAATCCATCGCTTTTAAGCGCCCACGATGCGTGGATGATGGTGCTGATGATGACGATGGCGACGACAAATCGCTCGATATGTCCTCGCGAAAAGTTGATATGCTGGGCCCCTAGCGGGCCCCAACGCATTGATGGGCATGGCGGTTCGAGCGCAGCACGTCAATTGGGACATCCTCGCAAACGTCGGGCACGTGATCTTGTGTGCGAGCTTCAAAACGAAAGTTTCGCTCGGGGCTTCCTCCGCACCGTTATTGCGAAGGCCTTGCGGCCGGTGCCGCCGGCCCTGAAGGGCGACAACGACGACGACAACGACGACGACGACGGCGACGGCGACGGCGACGACGGCGACAGCTGATGGCCCTGCCACAGGCTCTGAACATGGGACGGGGGGGAAGGAGGAGGGCGAGGGCGAGGGGGAGGAAAAGGAGAAGGAGAACGAGGAGGAGGAGGAGGAGGAGGAGGAGGGAGAAGGAGGAGGGAGGAGGGAGGAGGGAGGAGGGACGGGGGGGAGGAGGAGGAGGAGGAGGAGGAGGAGGAGAAGGAGGAGGTTGAGACGGAGGAGGTGGAGGCGGAGGAGGTCGAGGAGGAGGAGGAATATGAGGCGGAGGGCGGAGGAAGAGGAGGAGGAGGAGGAGGAGGAGGAGGAGGGAGGAGGTGGTGAATGAGGAGGAGGACGACGATGAGGAGGAGGACGAGGAGGAGGAGGAGGGCGGAGGAAAAGGGGGGGGAGGAGGAGGTGGGCACGGAGGAGATGGAGACGGAGGAGGGCGGAGGAAGAGGAGAAGGACGATGAAGAGGATGGCGGAGGAGGAGGTGGGAGGAGGGGGGGGAGGAGGAGGGAGAGGAGGAGGGGATGGAGGGAGGAAGGACAGTCGATGAAGAAAGGAGAGAGCTGAGATCAGGATGGATGGAGGGTGGGAGGATGGATCCGTGCGCCTCGATCGTCCACCTTGGATCCTCGATCCTCGATCTTCCATCGTCGAGCTTCGATCGTCGATCCAAGATCGTCGACCTTGGATCCTTGATCTTCGATCTTCGATCCTCGGTCGTCGAGCCGGGGGTTCACGGGCGGGCTGCTGGGCTCGCAAGCCATTGCGATGTTCGTAGGATCAGGAGGAGCAATGAGGAGGATCAGGAGGCGGGAGGAAGAGGAGGAGAAGCATGCAGGATGACGACAACGAGAATATAGATGAATGGATCGTGGCCTTGACCCTCGATCGTCGATCAAAGATCGTTAACCTTGGATCGTCGATATTCGATCTTCGATCGTCGATCCTCGTTCTTCGATCGCCGAGCTGGAGAAAGAGCAGGAGGATGGAGAGGAGGAGGAGCGCCAGCGGCAGCAGCAAACACAACAGGAGGAGGGGGGGGATGACGACGAACAGGAGGAGGAGGATGAAGAGAGGATCAGAGGTATGGGAGGGGCGGGGCAATGGAAATGGACAATGGGAAGGGGAGGGGGAGGAGGAGGAAACGGAGGAGGAGGAGGAAAAGGAGGAGGAGGATGAGGAGGAGGAAGATGAGGAGGAGGAGGCGCACTGCTGCGTTTCAGGAGTGGTGTTAACTGGCAATGTGGTCCCACGGGCGGCTGGGTGCTCACAGTCACGGTGGCGCTCTGGCGCTCTGGCGCTGATCGGCTCCAGCACTCCTGATTGCGTTATGCTGCTTGGCAGGAGTGGTGTAACTGGCAATGTGCCCCCTCAAGAGTTACGAGAATTTATGGGCCAGCCATCAGGGCAGCAACAGCGGGCACGTTAGGCAGGAAGTCGGTCAATGAGGCAGCCAACAAGGGCGCGGGTCGCCAGTCGCGGCCTCGGGTCTCCAGCGCGGGTCGCGGGCTCTGGTCGCGCGCTCTGGTGGCGGACGCCGGTACCTCGGCCTGGTGGAGTCGAAGTTGCAGGAATGGCGCCGGGCGTGTTTCGGCCAGGACGTGCCGTGCGCCCTTGTGCAGGACCACGAGAAGTGCCTGTGGCAGGCGGACAATTTAGCTGCGATGCGAGGGGCGGGGTGCACCGCGATTCAGGAGTTCCCGAAGTCGTCCCCCGACCTGAACGCGATCGAGGGCGCCTGGCACTTGCTGCGCCAGCGCCTGGAGCAGACGGAGCCCGACGAGATCGAGGGCCGCGCCGAGTTCCTGGCCCGCCTCCGCAGGAACGTCCGCTGGCTCAATGGGCACCAGGCTGAGGTCCTGCAGGAGGTGTGTTGCAACCAGAAAAAGCGCGCTGCAGATGTCCTTCAGTTGAACGGCGCGAAGACTAAGTGGTGAGCGCGGCGCACGCTGTTCACCTGGGCTCTGCCACGAAGCACTTGCGGCGCCAGCAGACAGAGTTTGTATAGTTCCTTAAAAAGCGTTACTACCCTTGCCCACGCCCTGCCATTCATTGCCCGTCACCCATCATTACACTGGCATCGCTTTCAATGCATCATGCTCCGCCAGGAGCTGTTCGGGGAGATCGACGGCGCGCGTTGCCCCGTGGCCAGGGGAAGGGGCTCGCGGGGGAGCGGCGGCGGCGGCGGTGGCGGGCGGCGTCTGCGCGCCGCCAAGGCGCGCCGGCTGCCGAGCTCCCGTCCGCCGACCAGGCGGCGAGCGGGGAGGCGCCCCCCCAGCCGCGCCGCCTGCTTCTCTCTGCGTAGCAGCGGATAGCAGCGGTCCAGCCGTCCCCGCCACTGCGCGCGTGCACGTAAAATCACAATTGCCCGCCATTGCCCGCCTATTACCCGCTCTATTACCCGCCCATTTTTACTCATTACCCGCTTGGATTCATTAAAATAGAAAGATTTAGAATAATTACTTATTCTTTTATAATAATAATAGTGGCGGGTAATTGGTGAATAATGAGCGGGTAATAGAGCGGGTAATGGGCGGGCAATGGCGGGCAATTATGATTTCACGCACGCGATGGCTGCCCTCCAAGGTCGCAGCCGTTCGCCCCCAACAGGTTCCCCGCTTCTCCCGCTGACGGCTCTCACTGGGAGCGCCAATGGCCGCCGACGCCGGGCCGTCACAGGTGCTGTCCCCCGCGGCTTTGACGGAGGCGGCGATGCAGGTGCTGCCCGAGACGGATGCGGCAAACACGACCCTCGACCAGTTCTGCAAGAGGCGTACGCGGCTGGAGACGCACACTTCCCGCCGCGCGTCGACTCTGCGCATTTTGCCCAGAGTCGACGCCCGGCGCGCGGGGAGGGCTGCGTCTCCGCGCCGCGCAGGTTGGCTCGTCATCTCGGGTTGCCCGAGACTGGCATGGATCGCTTTGCCGAGGACGTTTCCAGGGAGGTGCAGGCCGCGCTGGCGCAGCAGGGATCTCCGGCCCAGCGCATGAACCGTCTCACGGCGGACCTGGGGGACCCCGCGCGCGATGCGAAGCGGGACGTCTACCTTGTGACGATATCCCGCGTTCTCCCGGACGCGCTCGACCAGACCGACCTGGTGGACGTCGAGGCGATGAGTCGCGAGGGCGTCGGGCGGGCGCTCCTGAGCGCCCTGAACGGGAACGGGGGCGGCGTTGTGAAGAAGATGGCGGTGTTCAAGGCTCTGGGGCGGGATCCTGCGCGGGCGGGCGAGGCCCCGACCGGCTGCGACATGCCTCGCTCGGCGCTGGGCCGCCTGCGCGAGCTCCGAGCGGGGCGCGTCGCTGGCCGGCGAGATCTCGCCCCGCCTTGTGGGGCGCTCCCCACAGGAGACGCACGCGGATGGGTCGTCGCACTTCCACGCCGCAGTTTCTCTCTTCCAGAACAGGCGCTGGTTCCCCGTCGAGCGCGCCGTCCGCGAGCATGCGAAGATGGCTACCCACTGGTCTTGCAGCCATTCGCAGTGGTGGAGCGCGCTGCGATACTGTGCCATCCCCACGCTGAAGAAGCCCGTCGTGGACGGCAGCGCGTGGCCCTGGTCCCATGACGGTTCCCCGATTGACTTCTTCGAGGAGTCCCAGCGGCCTTTCCAGGCCGGCGCGTGGAAGAGGCGCCGCGAGGAGGTAGAGAAGAGTGCTGCCGCGGGGGGCGCGCCGCCGAAGAAGTTCAGCAAACTCGACCTGACGGCAGTGATCCTGGACCAGGAGCTCAAGACTAAGGCCGCCGTCTTAGAGTACATCCAGAGCCGCGGAACCGAGGCGATGCAGCGCTTCGTCCACAACCACCAGCGGCAGCTGGGCGAGTACATCGCCGAGGCCGCCGAGTGGGGGAACGCTCGGAAGGCCGCCGACTTGGAGCGCAAGTCCGACTGGGACATGGTCTGCGCAGCCGCCGATGACGCCTGCGGCAATGACGAGGATGAGTGCAGCTACAAGGTGGCTGCGGAGGCGTTCTTTGAGGTGAACCAGGGCAGCATCTCTCGCGCGGAGTTGGCCTGCGCCCTGAGGGCGATTATCGTGAACGGGCCCTCCAAGACCACGCGGACGCCACTCATCGTGGGCCCGACCAACACAGGTAAGTCCACTTTGCTCATGCCATTTGACAAGCTGTTCGGGCAGTCGAACGTGCTCCACAAGCCGGCGCTGGGGTCCAAGTTCGCTTTGCGCAACATTACCAAGGGGAACATGCGGTTCATCTTCTGGGATGATTATCGCCCAGTGGAGTACGCCCAGAAGACCGTGGAGGTGGCGACCTTCCTGAGCCTCTTCACGGGCCACCCGTTCGAGGTCCAGGTGTCGCAGAGCTTCAACGACGGCAACCCCGACGCGCAGTGGAACAGGGGCGCCGCCATGACGGCCAAGGAGGCGGGGCTCTGGGAGCCGAAAGGCGCCGTGTCGGCCGAAGACGTCCGCCACATGCAGAGTCGCGTGCAGGTCTTCCCCGCCAGGGTGCTGCCCAGGACTGCCATGAGGGACGCGTGCCCCTGTCCTGGCTGCATGTGCCGTTGGATCCGGGAGGCTGCGGCGCAAGCAGACATTGACGAGCTTGTCCGCCTCGCGCCCGCTGCGCTCCGCTCTTCGCCGGCCGTGCTTCCCTTGGCCGACGGCGCCAGGGCGCCCTCGGGGGCCGCGACCGCGGCGCAGGCGGCAGCGGCCATCAACGTGAACGGCTTGGACGAGTTGGCGGTCAAGGCGGCGTTGCCTCCTGAGGCCGTGAGGGCGTTGCGCGTCGAGCTTGTGGAGCTCGGTGCTGTCGGCGTGGGGGGCTCACAGAGGACGACTGGCGCGGCCTCCGTGCCTGGGGGGCGCTGAGGCACTTCGAGCAGCGCCGTCTGCTGAAGTCCTTGGAGATGTAGACGGTCGGGCCCCGTCTGCCGCCCGTGGCGCATGGGCAGAGTGCGCAAAGCGCATGTTTGAAGAGTGCGTGTGGCGCACGCCAGTGCGCCACGCGCCATGTAATTCGGTGCATCGTTGAGTCGCGCAGGCTGCGCTGCACGGGGCTGCTTTAGCAGACGCATGGGCCGCCTGCCTGGCGAGGTGGCCTTCCAAATATCCGACCACGGCAGGCGCGGGGAGCGCAGTTCCGCCTGCTGACCTAGATCACTTGAGAACATCGCAGTTCATTCCCTCTTCATCTGGGCCACTCATGCTGTTATTCTCTATCATTTGTTCCTCCTTTCTTCCTCCTCCGCGCCTCCTCGCGTTCCCCCCCCCCCCCGTGACGTATCCCTCGTCGTTGCTCCTGCTGCTGCCCGCATTCCTCCAGAACGACCTCATGCCCTCGTGCCCGCCCTGCCCGTTCCTCGTTGCACTGGCGCGTGAAACATCAGAGCGAGGGGGCCCGAACGGTCATTCACTGTCCCTTGGCGCGTGGCTGAAATATCGGTCCGCGGCGCGGATTCTTGTTTGTTGTTGTCGTCGCCCCCTCCGCGACCCGCCCCGCGACCCACCCGGAGCAAGACGGCGCTTTCTTTTGTTGTCGTCGTCCTCCCCGCGCCCCGCCACGCGACCCACCCGCAGCAAGGCGGCGCGAACACAAACTGCGGCGCCTCGACGACCGCGTCGGCCGCGCCCGCCCCCCCCCCCCCACTCTCATCCGCAATTGCGGGGTGCTGCGGTATGCGTCCTCGTCGTCGTCATTCCTCCTGTTTCGTCGTAGCGCCCACGATGCGTGGATGACGGTGCTGACGATGGCGATGGCGACGACAAATCGCTCGATATGTCCTCGCGAAAAGTTGATATGCTGGGCCCCTAGCGGGTCCCAACGCATTGATGGGCATGGCGGTTCGAACGCAGCGCGTCAATTGGGCCATCCTCGCAAACATCGGGCACGTGATCTTGTGTGCGAGCTTCAAAACGAAAGTTTCGCTCGGGGCTTTCTCCGCGCCATCATTGCGAAGGCCTTGCGGCCGGCGCCGCCGGCCCTGAGGGGCGACAACGACGACGACAACGACGACGACGACGGCGACGGCGACGACGGCGACAGCTGATGGCCCTGCCACAGGCTCTGAACATGGGACGGGGGGGAAGGAGGAGGACGAGGGCGAGGGGGAGGAAAAGGAGAAGGAGAACGAGGAGGAGGAGGAGGAGGAGGGAGGAGGAGGGGGAGGAGGGAGAAGGAGGAGGGAGGAGGGAGGAGGGGGGAGGGAGGGTGAGGGGAGGAGGAGGAGGAGGAGGAGGAGGAGAAGGAGGAGGTTGAGACGGAGGAGGTGGAGGCGGAGGAGGTCGAGGAGGAGGGGGAAGAGGAGGCGGAGGGCGGAGGAAGAGGAGGAGGAGGAGGAGGAGGAGGAGGGAGGAGGAGGGTGGTGGATGAGGAGGAGGACGACGATGAGGAGGAGGACGAGGAGGAGGAGGAGGGCGGAGGAAAAGGGGGAGGAGGAGGAGGTGGACACGGAGGAGATGGAGACGGAGGAGGGCGGAGGAAGAGGAGGAGGACGATGAAGAGGATGGCGGAGGAGGAGGTGGGAGGAGGGGGGGGGGAGGAGGGAGAGGAGGAGGGGATGGAGGGAGGAAGGACAGTCGATGAAGAAAGGAGAGAGATGAGATCAGGATGGATGGAGGGTGGGAGGATGGATCCTTGCGCCTCGATCGTCCACCTTGGATCCTCGATCCTCGATCTTCCATCGTCGAGCTTCGATCGTCGATCCAAGATCGTCGACCTTGGATCCTTGATCTTCGATCTTCGATCCTCGATCGTCGAGCCGGGGGTTCACGGGCGGGCTGCCGGGCTCGCAAGCCATTGCGATGTTCGTAGGATCAGGAGGAGCAATGAGGAGGACCAGGAGGCGGGAGGAAGAGGAGGAGAAGCATGCAGGATGACGACGACGGGAATAAAGATGAATGGATCGTGGCCTCGACCCTCGATCGTCGATCAAAGATCGTTAACCTTGGATCGTCGATATTCGATCTTCGATCGTCGATCCTCGTTCTTCGATCGCCGATCGCCGAGCTGGAGAAAGAGCAGGAGGATGGAGAGGAGGAGGAGCGCCAGCGGCAGCAGCAAACACAACAGGAGGAGGGGGGGATGACGACGAACAGGAGGAGGATGAAGAGAGGATCAGAGGTATGGGAGGGGCGGGGCAATGGAAATGGACAGTGGGAAGGGGAGGGGGGGGAGGAGGAAACGGAGGAGGAGGAGGAAAAGGAGGAGGAGGAGGATGAGGAGGAGGAGGACGAGGAGGAGGAGGCGCACTGCTGCGATTCAGGAGTGGTGTTAACTGGCAATGTGGTCCCACAGGCGGCTGGGTGCTCACAGTCACGGTGGTGCTCTGGCGCTGATCGGCCCCAGAACTCCTGATTGCGTAATGCTGCTTGGCAGGAGTGGTGTAACTGGCAATGTGATCCCTCAAGAGTTACGATAATTTATGGGCCAGCCATCAGGGCAGCAACAGCGGGCACGTTAGGCAGGAAGTCGGTCAATGAGGCAGTCAACAAGGGCGCGGGTCGCCGGTCGCGGCCTCGGGTCTCCAGCGCGGGTCGCGGGCTCTGGTCGCGCGCTCTGGTGGCGGACGCCGGTACCTCGGCCTGGTGGAGTCGAAGTTCCAGGAATGGCGCCGGGCGCGTTTCGGCCAGGACGCGCCGTGCGCCCTTGTGCAGGACCACGAGAAGTGCCCGTGGCAGGCGGACAATTTAGCTGCGATGCGAGGGGCGGGGTGCACCGTGATTCAAGAGTTCCCGAAGTCGTCCCCCGACCTGAACGCGATCGAGGGCGCCTGGCACTTGCTGCGCCAGCGCCTGGAGCAGACGGAGCCCGACGAGATCGAGGGCCGCGCCGAGTTCCTGGCCCGCCTCCGCAGGAACGTCCGCTGGCTCAATGAGCACCAGGCCGAGGTCCTGCAGGAGGTGCGTTGCAACCGGAAAAAGCGCGCTGCAGATGTCCTTCAGTTGAACGGCGCGAAGACTAAGTGGTGAGCGCGGCGCACGCTGTTCACCTGGGCTCTGCCACGAAGCACTTGCGGCGCCAGCAGACAGAGTTTGTATAGTTCCTTAAAAAACGTTACTACCCTTGCCCACGCCCTGCCATTCATTGCCCGTCACCCATCATTATACTGGCATCGCTTTCAATGCATCATGCTCCGCCAGGAGCTGTTCGGGGAGATCGACGGCGCGCGTTGCCCCGTGGCCAGGGGAAGGGGCTCGCGGGGGAGCGGCGGCGGCGGTGGCGGGCGGCGTCTGCGCGCCGCCAGGGCGCGCCGGCTGCCGAGCTCCCGTCCGCCGACCAGGCGGCGAGCGGGGAGGCGCCCCCCCAGCCGCGCCGCCTGCTTCTCTCTGCGTAGCAGCGGATAGCAGCGGCCCCGCCGTCCCCGCCACTGCGCGCGTGCACGTAAAATCACAATTGCCCGCCATTACCCGCCTATTACCCGCTCTATTACCCGCCCATTTTTTACTAATTACCCGCTTGGATTCATTAAAATAGAAAGATTTAGAATACTTACTTATTCTTTTATAATAATAATAGTGGCGGGTAATTGGTGAATAATGAGCGGGTAATAGAGCGGGCAATGGGCGGGTAATGGCGGGCAATTATGATTTCACGCACGCGATGGCTGCCCTCCAAGGTCGCAGCCGTTCGCCCCCAACAGGTTCCCCGCTTCTCCCGCTGACGGCTCTCACTGGGAGCGCCAATGGCCGCCAACGCCGGGCCGTCACAGGTGCTGTCCCCCGCGGCTTTGACGGAGGCGGCGATGCAGGTGCTGCCCGAAACGGATGCGGCAAACACGACCCACGACCAGTTCTGCAAGAGGCGTACGCGGCTGGAGACGCACACTTCCCGCCGCGCGTCGACTCTGCGTGCCCAGAGTCGACGCCCGGCGCGCGGGGAGGGCTGCGTCTCCGCGCCGCGCAGGTTGGCTCGTCATCTCGGGTTGCCCGAGACTGGCATGGATCGCTTTGCCGAGGACGTTTCCAGGGAGGTGCAGGCCGCGCTGGCGCAGCAAGGATCTCCGGCCCAGCGCATGAACCGTCTCACGGCGGAACTGGGGGACCCCGCGCGCGATGCGAAGCGGGACGTCTACCTTGTGACGATATCCCGCGTTCTCCCGGACGCGCTCGACCAGACCGACCTGGTGGACGTCGAGGCGATGAGTCGCGAGGGCGTCGGGCGGGCGCGCCCCTGAGCGCCTGAACGGGATGGGTGCAGGCGTTGTGGAAGAAGATGGCGGTTTGTTTTAGGGGTTTTCAAGGCTTCTTGGGGCGGGATCCTGCGCGGGCGGGCGAGGCCCCGACCGGCTGCGACATGCCTCGCTCGGCGCTGGGCCGCCTGCGCGAGCTCCGAGCGGGGCGCGTCGCCGGCCGGCGAGATCTCGCCCCGCCATGTGGGGCGCTCCCCACAGGAGACGCACGCGGATGGGTCGTCGCACTTCCATGCCGCAGTTTCTCTCTTCCAGAACAGGCGGAGGTTCCCCGTCGAGCGCGCCGTCCGCGAGCATGCGAAGATGGCTACCCACTGGTCTTGCAGCCATTCGCAGTGGTGGAGCGCGCTGCGATACTGTGCCATCCCCACGCTGAAGAAGCCCGTCGTGGACGGCAGCGCGTGGCCCTGGTCCCATGACGGTTCCCCGATTGACTTCTTCGAGGAGTCCCAGCGGCCTTTCCAGGCCGGCGCGTGGAAGAGGCGCCGCGAGGAGGTAGAGAAGAGTGCTGCCGCGGGGGGCGCGCCACCGAAGAAGTTCAGCAAACTCGACCTGACGGTAGTGATCCTGGACCAGGAGCTCAAGACTAAGGCCGCCGTCTTAGAGTACATCCAGAGCCGCGGAACCGAGGCGATGCAGCGCTTCGTCCACAACCACCAGCGGCAGCTGGGCGAGTACATCGCCGAGGCCGCCGAGTGGGGGAACGCTCGGAAGGCCGCCGACTTGAAGCGCAAGTCCGACTGGGACATGGTCTGCGCAGCCGCCGATGACGCCTGCGGCAATGACGAGGATGAGTGCAGCTACAAGGTGGCTGCGGAGGCGTTCTTTGAGGCGAACCAGGGCAGCATCTCTCGCGCGGAGTTGGCCTGCGCCCTGAGGGCGATTGTCGTGAACGGGCCCTCCAAGACCACGCGGACGCCACTCATCGTGGGCCCGACCAACGCAGGTAAGTCCACTTTGCTCATGCCATTTGACAAGCTGTTCGGGCAGTCGAACGTGCTCCACAAGCCGGCGCTGGGGTCCAAGTTCGCTTTGCGCAACATTACCAAGGGGAACATGCGGTTCATCTTCTGGGATGATTATCGCCCAGTGGAGTACGCCCAGAAGACCGTGGAGGTGGCGACCTTCCTGAGCCTCTTCACGGGCCACCCGTTCGAGGTCCAGGTGTCGCAGAGCTTCAACGACGGCAACCCCGACGCGCAGTGGAACAGGGGCGCCGCCATGACGACCAAGGAGGCGGGGCTCTGGGAGCCGAAATGCGCCGTGTCGGCCGAAGACGTCCGCCACATGCAGAGTCGCGTGCAGGTCTTCCCCGCCAGGGTGCTGCCCAGGACTACCATGAGGGACGCGTGCCCCTGTCCTGGCTGCATGTGCCGTTGGATCCGGGAGGCTGCGGCGCGGCAAGCAGACATTTGACGAGCTTTGGTCCGCCTGCGCCGCTGCGCTCGCTCTTTCGCCGGCCGTTGCTTCCCTTGCGACGGCCGCCGGGGGCTCGGGGTGCCCGCGACCGCGCGCTAGGCGGCAGCGGCCATCTAACGTGAACGGCTCTTGGAACGAGTTGGCGGTTCAAAGGCAGCGTTTTGCCTCCTGAGGCCGTGAGGGCGTGCGGTCGAGCTTGTGGAGCTCGGTTGCTGTCGGCGTGGGGGGTCTCATGAGGACGACTGGCGCGGGCCTCCGTGCCTGGGGGCGCTGAGGCACTTCGAGCAGCGCCGTCTGCTGAAGTCCTTGGAGATGTAGACGGTCGGGCCCCGTCTGCCGCCCGTGGCGCATGGGCAGAGTGCGCAAAGCGCAGGTTTGAAGAGTGCGTGTGGCGCACGCCAGTGCGCCACGCGCCATGTAATTCGGTGCATCGTTGAGTCGTGCAGGCTGCGCTGCACGGGGCTGCTTTAGCAGACGCATGGGCCGCCTGCCTGGCGAGGTGGCCCTCCAAATATCCGACCACGGCAGGCGCGGGGAGCGCAGTTCCGCCTGTTGACCTAGATCACTTGAGAACATCACAGTTCATTCCCTCTTCATCTGGACCACTCATGCTGTTATTCTCTATCATTTGTTCCTCCTTTCTTCCTCCTCCGCGCCGCCTCGCGTTCCCCCTCCCCCCCGTGACGTATCCCTCGTCGTTGCTCCTGCTGCTGCCCGCATTCCTCCAGAACGACCTCATGCCCTCATGCCCGCCCTGCCCGTTCCTCGTTGCACTGGCGCATGAAACATCAGAGCGAGGGGGCCCGAACGGTCATTCACTGTCCCTTGGCGCGTGGCTGAAATATCGGTCCGCGGCGCGGATTCTTGTTTGTTGTTGTCGTCGTCCCCTCCGCGACCCGCCCCGCGAGCCACCCGGAGCAAGACGGCGCTTTCTTTTGTTGTCGTCGTCCTCCCCGCGCCCCGCCACGCGACCCGCCCGCAGCAAGGCGGCGCGAACGCAAACTGCGGCGCCTCGACGACCGCGTCGGCCGCGCCCGCCACCCCCCACTCTCATCCGCAATTGCGGGGTGCTACGGTATGCGTCCTCGTCGTCGTCATTCCTCCTGTGTCGTCGCCATTCGTTTTATAATCCTTGATCGCTTTTAAGCGCCCACGATGCGTGGATGATGGTGCTGATGATGACGATGGCGACGACAAATCGCTCGATATGTCCTCGCGAAAAGTTGATATGCTGGGCCCCTAGCGGGCCCCAACGCATTGATGGGCATGGCGGTTCGAACGCAGCACGTCAATTGGGGCATCCTCGCAAACATCGGGCACGTGATCTTGTGTGCGAGCTTCAAAACGAAAGTTTCGCTCGGGGCTTCCTCCGCACCATTATTGCGAAGGCCTTGCGGCCGGTCCGCTAGGCCTGAAGGGCGACAACGCCGACGAAACGACGACGAAGACGGCCGACGGCGAGCGGCGACAGCGATGGCCTGCCACAGGCCTGAACATGGGACGGGGGGGGAAGGAGGAGGACGAGGGGAGGAGGAGGAAAAGGCGAAGGAAGAAGAGGAGGAGGAGGAGGGGGAGGAGTGTGGAGGAGGAGGAGGAGGGAGAAGGAGGGGGAGGAGGGAAGAGGGAGGAGGAGGAGGGAGGGGGGGTGTAGGAGGAGGAGGAGGAGGAGGAGGAGATGGAGGAGGTTGGACGGAGGAGGTGGAGGCGAGGGAGGAGGTCGAGGAGGAGGAGGAAGAGGAGGCGGAGGGTCGGAGGAAGAGGAGGGGGGGAATGTGAGGACGAGGAGGGAGGAGGAGGTGGGGGATGTTGATTTAAGGAGGAGGAGGCCGACGAGGAGTGGGTTCGAGGAGGAGGAGGAGGGCGGAGGAAAAGGGGGGGGAGGAGGAGGTGGACACGGAGGAGATGGAGACGGAGGAGGGCGGAGGAAGAGGAGGAGGACGATGAAGAGGGTGGCGGAGGAGGAGGTGGGAGGAGGAGGAGGAGGAGGAGGGAGAGGAGGAGGGGATGGAAGGAGGAAGGACAGTCGATGAAGAAAGGAGAGAGCTGAGATCAGGATGGATGGAGGGTGGGAGGATGGATCCTTGCGCCTCGATCGTCCACCTTGGACCCTCGATCCTCGATCTTCCATCGTCGAGCTTCGATCGTCGATCCAAGATCGTCGACCTTGGATCCTTGATCTTCGATCTTCGATCCTCGGTCGTCGAGCAGGGGGTTCACGGGCGGGCTGCTGGGCTCGCAAGCCATTGCGACGTTCGTGGGACCAGGAGGAGCAATGAGGAGGATCAGGAGGCGGGAGGAAGAGGAGGAGAAGCATGCAGGATGACGACGACGGGAATAAAAATGAATGGATCGTGGCCTCGACCCTGGATCGTCGATCAAAGATCGTTAACCTTGGATCGTCGATATTCGATCTTCGATCGTCGATCCTCGTTCTTCGATCGCCGATCGCCGAGCTGGAGAAAGAGCAGGAGGGTGGAGAGGAAGAGGAGCGCCAGCGGCAGCAGCAAACACAACAGGAGGAGGGGGGGGATGACGACGAACAGGAGGAGGAGGATGAAGAGAGGATCAGAGGTATGGGAGGGGCGGGGCAATGGAAATGGACAGTGGGAAGGGGATGGGGGAGGAGGAGGAAACGGAGGAGGAGGAGGAAAAGGAGGAGGAGGAGGATGAGGGGGAGGAGGATGGGGAGGAGGAGGCGCACTGCTGCGTTTCAGGAGTGGTGTTAACTGGCAATGTGGTCCCACGGGCGGCTGGGTGCTCACAGTCACGGTGGCGCTCTGACGCTCTGGCGCTGATCGGCTCCAGCACTCCTGATTGCGTAATGCTGCTTGGCAGGAGTGGTGTAACTGGCAATGTGCCCCCTCAAGAGTTACGAGAATTTATGGGCCAGCCATCAGGGCAGCAACAGCAGGCACGTTAGGCAGGAAGTCGGTCAATGAGGCAGCCAACAAGGGCGCGGGTCGCCGGTCGCGGCCTCGGGTCTCCAGCGCGGGTCGCGGGCTCTGGTCGCGCGCTCTGGTGGCGGACGCCGGTGCCTCGGCCTGGTGGAGTCGAAGTTCCAGGAATGGCGCCGGGCGTGTTTCGGCCAGGACGTGCCGTGCGCCCTTGTGCAGGACCACGAGAAGTGCCTGTGGCAGGCGGACAATTTAGCTGCGATGCGAGGGGCGGGGTGCACCGTGATTCAGGAGTTCCCGAAGTCGTCCCCCGACCTGAACGCGATCGAGGGCGCCTGGCACTTGCTGCGCCAGCGCCTGGAGCAGACGGAGCCCGACGAGATCGAGGGCCGCGCCGAGTTCCTGGCCCGCCTCCGCAGGAACGTCCGCTGGCTCAATGAGCACCAGGCTGAGGTCCTGCAGGAGGTGTGTTGCAACCAGAAAAAGCGCGCTGCAGATGTCCTTCAGTTGAACGGCGCGAAGACTAAGTGGTGAGCGCGGCGCACGCTGTTCACCTGGGCTCTGCCACGAAGCACTTGCGGCGCCAGCAGACAGAGTTTGTATAGTTCCTTAAAAAGCGTTACTACCCTTGCCCACGCCCTGCCATTCATTGCCCGTCACCCATCATTATACTGGCATCGCTTTCAATGCATCATGCTCCGCCAGGAGCTGTTCGGGGAGATCGACGGCGCGCGTTGCCCCGTGGCCAGGGGAAGGGGCTCGCGGGGGAGCGGCGGCGGCGGCGGTGGCGGGCGGCGTCTGCGCGCCGCCAGGGCGCGCCGGCTGCCGAGCTCCCGTCCGCCGACCAGGCGGCGAGCGGGGAGGCGCCCCCCCAGCCGCGCCGCCTGCTTCTCTCTGCGTAGCAGCGGATAGCAGCGGTCCAGCCGCCCCCGCCACTGCGCGCGTGCACGTAAAATCACAATTGCCCGCCATTACCCGCCTATTACCCGCTCTATTACCCGCCCATTTTTTACTAATTACCCGCTTGGATTCATTAAAATAGAAAGATTTAGAATAATTACTTATTCTTTTATAATAATAATAGTGGCGGGTAATTGGTGAATAATGAGCGGGTAATAGAGCGGGTAATGGGCGGGTAATGGCGGGCAATTATGATTTCACGCACGCGATGGCTGCCCTCCAAGGTCGCAGCCGTTCGCCCCCAACAGGTTCCCCGCTTCTCCCGCTGACGGCTCTCACTGGGAGCGCCAATGGCCGCCAACGCCGGGCCGTCACAGGTGCTGCCCCCCGCGGCTTTGACGGAGGCGGCGATGCAGGTGCTGCCCGAGACGGATGCGGCAAACGCGACCCTCGACCAGTTCTGCAAGAGGCGTGCGCGGCTGGAGACGCACACTTCCCGCCGTGCGTCGACTCTGCGCACTTTGCCCAGAGTCGACGCCCGGCGCGCGGGGAGGGCTGCGTCTCCGCGCCGCGCAGGTTGGCTCGTCATCTCGGGTTGCCCGAGACTGGCTTGGATCGCTTTGCCGAGGACGTTTCCAGGGAGGTGCAGGCCGCGCTGGCGCAGCAGGGATCTCCGGCCCAGCGCATGAACCGTCTCACGGCGGACCTGGGGGACCCCGCGCGCGATGCGAAGCGGGGCGTCTACCTTGTGACGATATCCCGCGTTCTCCCGGACGCGCTCGACCAGACCGACCTGGTGGACGTCGAGGCGATGAGTCGCGAGGGCGTCGGGCGGGCGCTCCTGAGCGCCCTGAACGGGAACGGGGGCGGCGTTGTGAAGAAGATGGCGGTGTTCAAGGCTCTGGGGCGGGATCCTGCGCGGGCGGGCGAGGCCCCGACCGGCTGCGACATGCCTCGCTCGGCGCTGGACCGCCTGCGCGAGCTCCGAGCGGGGCGCGTCGCTGGCCGGCGAGATCTCGCCCCGCCTTGTGGGGCGCTCCCCACAGGAGACGCACGCGGATGGGTCGTCGCACTTCCATGCCGCAGTTTCTCTCTTCCAGAACAGGCGCTGGTTCCCCGTCGAGCGCGCCGTCCGCGAGCATGCGAAGATGGCTACCCACTGGTCTTGCAGCCATTCGCAGTGGTGGAGCGCGCTGCGATACTGTGCCATCCCCACGCTGAAGAAGCCCGTCGTGGACGGCAGCGCGTGGCCCTGGTCCCATGACGGTTCCCCGATTGACTTCTTCGAGGAGCCCCAGCGGCCTTTCCAGGCCGGCGCGTGGAAGAGGCGCCGCGAGGAGGTAGAGAAGAGTGCTGCCGCGGGGGGTGCGCCGCCGAAGAAGTTCAGCAAACTCGACCTGACGGCAGTGATCCTGGACCAGGAGCTCAAGACTAAGGCCGCCGTCTTAGAGTGCATCCAGAGCCGCGGAACCGAGGCGATGCAGCGCTTCGTCCACAACCACCAGCGGCAGCTGGGCGAGCACATCGCCGAGGCCGCCGAGTGGGGGAACGCTCGGAAGGCCGCCGACTTGGAGCGCAAGTCCGACTGGGACATGGTCTGCGCAGCCGCCGATGACGCCTGCGGCAATGACGACGATGAGTGCAGCTACAAGGTGGCTGCGGAGGCGTTCTTTGAGGTGAACCAGGGCAACATCTCTCGCGCGGAGTTGGCCTGCGCCCTGAGGTCGATTATCGTGAACGGGCCCTCCAAGACCACGCGGACGCCACTCATCGTGGGCCCGACCAACACAGGTAAGTCCACTTTGCTCATGCCATTTGACAAGCTGTTCGGGCAGTCGAACGTGCTCCACAAACCGGCGCTGGGGTCCAAGTTCGCTTTGCGCAACATCACCAAGGGGAACATGCGGTTCATCTTCTGGGATGATTATCGCCCAGTGGAGTACGCCCAGAAGACCGTGGAAGTGGCGACCTTCCTGAGCCTCTTCACGGGCCACCCCTTCGAGGTCCAGGTGTCGCAGAGCTTCAACGACGGCAACCCCGACGCGCAGTGGAACAGGGGCGCCGCCATGACGGCCAAGGAGGCGGAGCTCTGGGAGCCGAAAGGCGCCGTGTCGGCCGAAGCCAGTCGCCACATGACAGAGTCGCGTGCAGATCTTTCCCGCAGTGTGCTGCACAGGACTTGCCATGGAGGGCGCGTGCCCCTGTTCCTGGCTGCCTGCATGTGCCTTGGATCCGGGAGCTGAGGCGCAAAGGGACATTGACGACCTGTCCGCCATCGCGCACGCTGCGCGCCGCTACTTCGCCGGGCCGTGCTTCCCTTGGCCGACGGGCGCCAGGGCGCCCTCGGGGGCAGCCGACCGCGGCGCAGGCGGGCAGCGGCCATTAAACGTGAACGGCTGGACGAGTTGGCGGTCAAAGGAGGATTTGCCTCCTGAGGCCGTGAGGGCGTTGCGCGTCGAGCTTGTGGAGCTCGGTGCTGTCGGCGTGGGGGAGCTCACAGAGGACGACTGGCGCGGCCTCCGTGCCTGGGGGACGCTGAGGCACTTCGAGCAGCGCCGTCTGCTGAAGTCCTTGGAAATGTAGACGGTCGGGCCCCGTCTGCCGCCCGTGGCGCATGGGCAGAGTGCGCAAAGCGCATGTTTGAAGAGTGCGTGTGGCGCACGCCAGTGCGCCACGCGCCATGTAATTCGGTGCATCGTTGAGTCGTGCAGGCTGCGCTGCACGGGGCTGCTTTAGCAGACGCATGGGCCGCCTGCCTGGCGAGGTGGCCCTCCAAATATCCGACCACGGCAGGCGCGGGGAGCGCAGTTCCGCCTGTTGACCTAGATCACTTGAGAACATCACAGTTCATTCCCTCTTCATCTGGACCACTCATGCTGTTATTCTCTATCATTTGTTCCTCCTTTCTTCCTCCTCCGCGCCTCCTCGCGTTCCCCCTCCCCCCCGTGACGTATCCCTCGTCGTTGCTCCTGCTGCTGCCCGCATTCCTCCAGAACGACCTCATGCCCTCATGCCCGTCCTGCCCGTTCCTCGTTGCACTGGCGCGTGAAACATCAGAGCGAGGGGGCCCGAACGGTCATTCACTGTCCCTTGGCGCGTGGCTGAAATATCGGTCCGCGGCGCGGATTCTTGTTTGTTGTTGTCGTCGTCCCCTCCGCGACCCGCCCCGCGAGCCACCCGGAGCAAGACGGCGCTTTCTTTTGTTGTCGTCGTCCTCCCCGCGCCCCGCCACGCGACCCACCCGCAGCAAGGCGGCGCGAACGCAAACTGCGGCGCCTCGACGACCGCGTCGGCCGCGCCCGCCCCCCCCCCACCACTCTCATCCGCAATTGCGGGGTGCTACGGTATGCGTCCTCGTCGTCGTCATTCCTCCTGTGTCGTCGTCATTCGTTTTGTAATCCTCAACCCCGTGCGAAAAGCAACTGGGGTTTGGCGAGCTTCCCGGCCCCCGAATTTCAATGTTCATCGTGCGACCAGCGAAGTTCGAAAAACAAATCGACCCCGCGTTGAACATTGAAATTGGGGGGGGTGTGGGGTGGTGGGGGGGGGGGGCGCGAAAACCCCAGTTGCTTTTCGTGCGGGGTTGTAGGCGTGTACAACAGTTACAAAAATGGAGGGCGGCCCATGTTCAAAATGTGGCTATCGCCTGAGACCTCCCCGCTCTCAGGACCAGAATGGGGAAGC
Source organism: Prorocentrum cordatum (assembly GCA_963575745.1). Taxonomy (NCBI): domain Eukaryota; class Dinophyceae; order Prorocentrales; family Prorocentraceae; genus Prorocentrum; species Prorocentrum cordatum. The sequence goes on along the minus strand of CAUYUJ010001958.1, from coordinate 138,003 downwards.
GTGCTACAGCTCACATGGATGGAGGACATACTTTGTCGAACGCGGTAGTCTTGCGGGTCACTTCCTTGAATCCAAGGCAGCTCGCCGCTAACAAACAGGGAGCATACATCGGGCGTCGCCCTGTGGAGCCTGCCAAGGCTGTGCCACCCATGTGGCGCGTCATGGGGTGCGCCATAGGTTGCGTCGTCCATGGGTCACGCCATGGGCCTCGCCGCGAATGAATGGCGCCATCCACGGGTTCCGAAGTGGGTTGCGCCATTGTCCATCCATGGCTTGCGCTCCAGGTTGCGCACTCGGCGGACGAGGCATGCTATTGGTTGCGCGATCGGCGGCCGAGATCAATCCTGCCTGCTGTCGATCGCGTCATAAACTGCGTTTCGGCGTGATGGAGAACTCTGGTATGAAATTCTGCTACATAAGGCCTGGCACTGGAGGATGTATTGCAACAGCGTTGATGAATCCTGGATTTACCATGGACCCTCTCCTCCTCCTTGAGGGGCAATGATAGGGGGGGACTGGCATAGGGGGGGATGCATCGACCTGGAATCGGCGATAATACATCGTCGATAGATCGGCGATTGGCCTCCGAATCCGCACCTGCCTGGGCAGGTTGGGGCTATCGGGCCCCTATCGGCGATCATTGGGCAATTGGGGGTCGATGCATCCCCCCCTATGCCTATCCCCCCCTATCGTTGCCCCTGACTCCTCCCCCATCTTTTACCTCCCGCCAGCTTCTCCGGCCCACCCCCGTCCCTCCTTCTGCTCTCTCCTCTCCGGTCCCTGCGGTTGTGGCTGCCCCGATGGCAAATCCTCTAGAAGTTACTGCAAGCAAGTCATCGGCGTGCCTGGCGTACAGGGCCCGCGCGAAGCTAGCAGGAAGAGTGGGGGGGGGGGAGGGGCTGGCAAGGGAGACGGGGAGGTGGAGAAGAGGCGCACAGGAAGGGGTGGGGAGATACTGACGAGAAACACGAATATACCCAAATCCGTATCGCTGACACCCTCATCACCGCACGAATTCGTACCATCGTCACGTTCTTCGCAACCATCTCATGGTACGTATATCCTGTTTGCCACTCTGTTCACGTATGCGTAGAAACATCGCTACCCCACCCCTTACCACAACCGTACGCACCATTCCTGTAATCGTAACGCTCACGATCTTCATCATCAACGCATCCTAATCCTCATCATCTTTGATCGTACCGTAATCTTAGAGTTGCCACCAGGCGGAATCATCTACGTAGTCGTAGCACTGCCATTGCAAAGGCACGCATCGCTACACAATTATAATCGCCAGTGCACACTGTCTGCAATCGCATAGCTGTTCGCAAAATCTGTCGTTTAGTTCTCGTATTCTCCGCTCCTGCGATCATAGTCCTCCCTCTCCATTTCGGTATCCCCTATAACTCGCATTCCCCTACCCCGAAGATTACTAATCTCCGATGTGGCATCCCCATCCACCAGCCGAATCACCATCGCTGCTGGTACAAGCGCTACTTCCGCCCACACTTCTGAACCACGCGGACGCGCTTCGCGCGCGCTTAGGTTCTGACAAGTTCTGCTTGCAGCCTGAAGTGTTCGGCATCGGAAGACACATACTGTCGTACGGGTCGTGTCCCTCACAGAGCTGCACCGACGGCCCCTGAGACAGGCTTGGCTGAGCGTGCCCTCGCCCATGTCGGCACACCCCTCACAGGGAACGTGCCCACAGGGAGCTCCACCTACGCCCCCAGAGACACGATTCGCATAGTAGTACACCCCTCGCGCGAATCGTACCCCGCAGGTGACTACATTTGCGGCACCAGAGGGAAGCTTCATAGCATCGCTCCGTTAACTTCGGCACACTCCTCACACGAATCGTGGCCCGCAAGGACTCCCACGGACGGCCCCAATACAAGGTTGGCATCCCCTCCCCCCGGCTACTTCGGCACGTCTCTCGCACGGACCGTGGCCCACGGGGATCTCCACCTGCGGCGCCCCCAGAGGCAGAGTTCGCATTGCGCCCCCCACCCCTGGCCATTGCGGCACACCCCATCACGCGGATCGTGCCCACAAGGAGCAACACCTACAGGCCCAGAGATTTGGACGCCCGACATGGGTACCGAAAAAATGGGTACGATGCCCAACAGCAAATGTTGTCCCGAGCCAACAGCGGCCGCTGTTGGGCAGGCGGCCTTCTGTCTCAAATGAACACAGGCCGCGGCGGCGTGGACAACGAATCCTGTTCAAAACGAACAGGAACTGCTGTTGGGCATCGTGCCCATTCTTTCCGTGCCCATGTCGGGCGTCCAGAAGAGACGAGCTACGTACAAAGCCACCCCGCCCCTCTCGGCACGCCCGTCACGCGAACCGTTCCGCAGAAGAAGCTCCACCTGTGGCGCCGGTGGGTAGCTTCTCGCACGGCGTCCTCCCGCCTATCTCGCAACACGCCTCTCGCACGGGTGGGGCCCAGAGCCTCCTCCTCCTCCTCCTCCTGCAGCCTAAATGGGCGTGCTCGCGCGGACGCATACGAATTATCTGGCACAACCTTCACGCTGATCGTGCCCCACGAAGGACACTTCAGCGCGCCCCATGCGCGCGTGCTCCGCTGCAGTCCCACGGCGCGCAGTATATGAAGGCTCTGGGCAATCTGGGCGCCTCTTGGACAGTGTTGGAGCTCTCTAGGGCCGTCCTGAGGCCTTCTTTGGCCGTATTGGGGCGATCTTGGGGGCCTTTTGGGCCGTCTTGGATGCTGTTAAGACCCTCAAAGCGAATATGCTGAAAATACGAGGTTCCCTTAAGGCATAAATGTTGCTTTTTTGGCCTCCTGGGGCCCTCTCGGGAGCATCTTGCAGGCTTCTCGGGGCGTCTTGGGTGCCGCCTGGGCCGTCTTGAGGCAACCTTGGGGCGTCGTCGACATTGTTGGGCTGCTCTGGTCGCTCAGAGGCCGTGGAGGGGTCAAACATGTAGTGGGCCAAAGATGTGGAGGGAAATTCGGGATGTTCCGGCCCAATACCCCAACATGTTATATACAACCTAACGGCTACCACCGTCCTTACCATCTTCCGTCGTCATTGCCCTGGGAATCACCACAACCGTTGCCCTGTCATTGGCATGATGGTGCTCCGTCCTGTCCTCCTTCTTCGTCCATGTCCTACGTCTCATCTTCCCTGAAAAGAGCAATTTCTTGACTATCCTTCTGATGATTATCATTCCCCGTCCTCTTCTCCTCAAATTTCCCTTTCCTCCTCTTCATATGTCTCTTCTCCACCACTTACCCCCCCTCCCTTCCCGTGGCAATTTTCATGGTACGCCCCCTTTCTCCTTCGACTGCGCCGCTTCCCTTTCCTTAAATGTTTGGTATACGTAACATTATCATCCGATAGATGTTTTACCGAACGGCGCATCTACCATTAGAGCAGGTAGAATTATGACACCTCTACTCACCTCATCACTCCACGTCAATACCCCACAATGAGATCGCTGCTTATTCTCATCCAGACCATGTGCTTCATCACTCTCCTCATCCAATCTAATCAACCTCCTGAATCTCCTGACCCGTGTCCTTGCCCCTGACGTTGATGGCTTTGCCCTTGTGGGTACTGAAACGTCACTGTCATGGCCCCTCCCGATTCCTCGTCCTTCGACTTCTCCGTCTCCGTGCCCTTCTTCCCCTCCTCGTCCTCCTCCTCCTCCTCCTCCTCTTCCACATCCTCACGATTCTCCTCTCCTTCGTCTTCCAGGAAGAAGATAGGGGAGGCGAGGGAACGACGGCGGAGGAGGAGGGGGAAGGCGGAGGTCCTCCTCCTCCTGCCCCTGCTCCTGCATTTGTCCCTGCCCCTGCTCCGCTTTCACCATTCCTGCTCGACCTCTTCATCGTTCTCCGCCCCGTGCGTGTCCTTCTCTTTATCCTTCCCTCCTCCTGCGTCGAATGGATTGTTCATCTTCCCACTCCTTTTATTCATCTCTGTCATCCTCTGTCCTCCCCGTCCTCACCTTCGTCCATACACTTCCTACTCCTCTCCCCATTACCCCCATCATCGTCTTCCTTTGGCGTGCAAAAATAAATGTCTGTCTGTATGGCCTGTGCATATGGGCATCAGGGTGCACATCGTGCTTTATCAACCCGCTGGCACTTCACACCACATCGGTCAGAACTAAAACTACCATTTTATTTACTATAAAGCCCAGTCCTGTCGCGGCAACCATGACAATGTGCCTCGCTCAGAACGATCCCGCGGCAGATGTGAGGAAATCAAAAACGAAAGACGGTGGCTACCGAGGACGTGACGCCAGCGTGTAACACCGACGATTGAAAATACGGTTGCAGATATTGTCGCCGCGTTTGAGAAGGTCGAAATCCATAACTGATTTCCCATACATTGTCATACCGGCCCCTGGTGTCATCTCGCCCTTTAGTGGAACAGGGAGGAGAGGGGAGGGAAGGCTTGAGGAGAGGAAAGGGAAGTGGCAGTGGCCCTGAGCGGATGCGTTTGCTTGTGTGTGTGTGTGAGGTGTGTGTGTGTTGTGTGTTGTGTGTTGTGTGTTGTGTGTTGTGTGTGTGTTGTGTGTTGTGTGTTGTGCGTGTTGTGTGTGTGTGTGTGTGTGTGTGGGGGGTGGGGGGTGGGGGGGTGGGGCAAAGGATTGGGGGGGGAGGGAGGAGGGGGAAGCGAACGGAGAGAATGACAGATAACAACAAGTATGGAAAAGGCCCGCCGTTAAGACGGGCGGGTCCGCGGTGAAACATTGGTGACCTTCGCCATCATAGCAAAGGGCGTGCTGACAAGACACATCAGCTCGGTCCATGCACTTAATGCTGGGTTGCCCTTGAGCCTCCCGGAGAGAGGAGCACGATTGTGATTATGATGATACGGGGCAGGACGAGGAGGAGGAATAATATGAAGTACACGCGGGGAACTTATACGATGATGCGGAGAAGGACCGAACATCGGACACATGAGAAGGTGGCGAATGGTCGGGATCCGACACAGAAAGCGAGGTGGAGGAAGGAGGGAGGAATGCCGCGGGGATGTGGCACAGGGGGATGGAAGGACGAGCGAGACAGCGGAGGCGGACGAGGATGAACAAAGGCTGAGGAGGCAGAGGAGTAATGAGAGGAGGACGAGGTGCACGATGAGCGGGAGGAGGGTCCCCATCCTGCCCCTGCGGCTGGGGCGCCGCGCGCGGGGCGGGCTCACGCCATGATCACCAAGAAGACGACGACGAACATGACCTGGGCTTGACCCTCCTGCCGCTCCTGCTGCCACCACTGCCCTCGCTGCCACCACTGCAGCGGCTGCCGTCGCCGCTCCTGTTTTCCCGCTCCCGCCCTCCTCCCCCCCTCCCCCTCCCTCTCTGTTCTGGCTTCCCTCCCCCCCTTTCCCCAACTTCCTTTCTTTCCCTGACCTCCCTGCCTTCCCTCCCTCCCTCCCCCGACTTCCCTCCCGCCCTTCCCGCCCTTCCCCGTCTCTCTTCCCTCCCCCTCCTTCTGCGGCAGTGCCAGGTAGTTCGCACCTGCGCGTGCCTACCCGCAGCCTCCAGCGCCCCTGCATGGGAGCGCAGTGCCGTTGCAAACCCCACACTCGGCCGCCGCTGCCTGCTGCGCACTGCGGTCGAGCCCGGGCCACGCGAACGTGGAGGAAACACGCGAGCCGCCTCGCCTCGCCAGGGGGCCAAGGCCCCACGGAGGCAACCAGAGCGAGGAACACTTCGCGAGGTGGAGAACCCACACGTGAAGAACAGGAGGAGGAGGAGAAGGAGGAGGAGGAGGGTGCCCATGCAGCGCAGGCGTTGTTCTTGACGCTCGTGCCAGCTGCGCAACAAATGTCGCTGCTGTCTGGTCTACCCAGAACTGCGACGTCGTGATCTTTTCGCACAACGTGGACCCCTTCCCCAAGACAGAGTTTCCATCCCGAGTCGTTTGTGACTGCACCAGGCCGAACATTGCCGCCAATCACCACCAATTTTGGAAGTCTGGGCACGCTCCGAACATCTGGACACAATTCCACGACACCTATGCCGGCCGACCCCTCTGCCAGAGCCACGCGGGGCTCCGTCCGAGCAGAGGACTATGATGTTCTCTCGGACACAACTCGCGCCTAACCTAAATTCGTGCTCTCCACCTCCACAATTACACAACATGAATACTGCTCTCCTCTCTCCCCTGACTCCATGCGGAAGATATCCGGCCCCCTTCCGCGTCCTGTTTTGTCTTTTCACACAGGATTGGGCCGAGCTAGTGTTTCCCCTAAGTGGTTTTGCGATATGGTCTGCTTGTTTTGTGTTTCAAACATGGTGCTTCCGCAGCAGCGCGGGTCTCATTTTCGGATCGGCTTTGTGCCCTCGTTGTCAGAATGGCGCTCTGGCCCCTGCGCGGCCCATTTCTCTGCATCCAAAAATTAGTTCTCATCCTTGTCGCCCCCTATTTTTCCCTCCTCCGACTTCCCCTGGTCCTCCTGCTCCTCCCACTCCTTCAACTCCTATTCCTGCTGCTGCTGTTCGTGCTCGTCCTCGTCTTTCCTCATTGTCCTCTATTTTTCTCCTGCTCATCCTTCTGCTCACCCGCAACATCCTCCTCCTCCTCCTGCTCCTATGTACGCAGATTCCCTCTACCGATTGCGCATAACACGACGAGGTGCTTTGTGAAGTCCCAGGTCAGCGATGACACGCGTCCGCGCATCAAGAACATTCAGCGCAATGAACAGGGATGGGAGGGAGGGATAGAACACTCAGATATGGCGCGATCGCACCTAGCTTACCTCTTCCTCTTCACCCTTCTCCCGTCCTGTCCTCATCCATCTTCCTGCCACCTTCCGCCCTCCTCCTGCTTCACGGGGGGAGAGCCGAGTGGGGGGAGCCGGGTAACAGGAACAGGAACAGGCTATCCCACGTAGTGGTTCAAGAATTAGAGGGCACGAGAGAGCTGCTCAGCTTGACTGAGAGCTTTCGGCCACAAACCATCATCGAGTCTACTCAAATAAACTCGACGATGGGGGTCAAGCTTATGGGAACATGGTTTCGACAGCCCACGCATGGAAACATGGGCATAGAAACCACAAGCTTGACAAAACCAAACTTTATGGGCCCTCTGGAGCCTCATAGAATGCGTCTCATGAGCCCAACCCCCCGCAACGTGGAGCCGCCCCCCCAGGGGAAGGGCAAGAAACTTATCATTGATGGGAGTGGGAGTGAAACACGGAGACCCATGCCACTCTTTAAGAGTGGCCATAGAGGCCGATCCAAAACATCTGTGACATCCTTGACGAGAGTCATCGAGGCTGTGGGCCGAGGAAAACGCGGCGACGAGACCAGGAGCAGGAGGCCGAGGGGGGGGGCGAGAAGGGCCAGATCTCCTGCCTCCACCTCCCCGCTCCTCGGCCTGCATGGCGTCCAGGGACGCCCTCAGCAGACGGTGCCGCACCTGCCAGGCGCGCTTCTCCTCCAGAATAACCTGCCGCCGACGGTCCACAAGGATCTGCGCGCGGGCGGCCGCCTCGTCGGCAAGATGATCGGCAATGACATTGCCTGCAACGATAGCCGATGGAAGCGCACGTGCCACAACCTCAGCGGCCGACAAATGAGAGTTGGTGAAAAGCATGGTAACCTCTCCCCTCCTCTCCTCAAGATGTCCAGAAATACGTAACCATAAATCAGCATCAGCGCCCTCGGGCAACACAGTCTTGCCTCCAAAGAAACCTTTGATCACCGACTCATTGCCAGTCACATAACAAATATGACCAACTGTCGTGCGAAGGGCCAGCTCAAAAGCTAGCAATTCTCCTCGGGGCACTGATTGCCTCGGGCCAGGCAGCCTGCCTGAAGCCGACGCTGACACAGTGAGCGGAAAGCAACTTTCAATGGCGACGACTGCCAGGCCAACACGCCTAAACCTGCTTCCACCAGAAAACTTCCCTCCAGAGGCGTCACCAAAGACCAGGGGCGGGTCCCCAGGGAAACCTCGGCCTAAAGCTCCAGCAGAAATTTCATTACAACCTGTGATCCACCATTCTTCCGTGTCAGGCGGCGGCGGCAGGACTGTAAGAGCAGCTGGCAGAAGGCCGCGAAGCCAAAAAGCAGGCAACGCATCAGCTTGAGCATAAGCCTCTCCGACCAACTCTTGAGATTGTTCGTATGCCAGGGCACCGACATTATCTTCACACCCCCAAGCTCGATGAAAAGCCGTCTCTGGGCCCTTACAACAACGGGGGCAGAGGTCGTCGAAATTCGCATCAAGCTCTGCCTCAATGCGTGCCCTAGGCCAGATTCCTCCAACAGCAATCGTGACCATAAGCTCACTCAACCTCTCTCCTTGCGAAACCAACTTAAGTTGCGAAACGAGCCGACGGTAAGAAATGTTATCAACACCATCCTGGACCCCTTCCCCGCACCAATGTTCAGCTGCGCCTCGCCACAACTTAGCCTGAATTGACGCCGTGATGTCCCGAATAACAGGCTCTGGAGAATCCAAAATCAGGTTCCCCGACAGCCCCTCCTCAGGAAACTTCCAAGCCTCCAAATCTCCAGGAAAATCTGGCGGGGCAATCCAATGATCAGGCGCTACAGGGTCCCATCCAGCTTCCAATACATACAGCATAACGGCCCCCATAGGCCCTCGCACGTGTCTAGAGCGATGCTGTGGCAAAGCTCACCGAAACGTCTGCAACAGATATGGCCAGGCACGCCTAACTCCAGCGCGAATGGCGGGTCGCAAGATCCATTGCCGCATCCAAAACTCGCAACATAAACGAGGGAAATAAACAGCAGGGTCACCTTGAGGACTCCTAAGGTCCAGCAAAGTGGTAAGACAGCGACCTTTCTTTCCAGACCCACATATAGCCCCCATTTGGCGACGGCAACGAATCATGGACGATCCGAAAACTCCATGTATCTGATGGGCATACAGCTGCGCAGCAAAGGTGCCTGCTCTCTCAAGCTTGGCAGTGACAGTATACTTGCGGGTCGCACGAGCAAACCGAAGAACACGAGAATGCATTGCAACACCCTTGACTACACGCTTGGACCTATTGCCTCGAGCATGCCTCCTTCCTCCTCCCAAGTCAGTACCTAAGTATCCCGCCTGGGCCACTGCTGTAACTGAATAACCCGCTCTGGTCAAACGTTTGGCAATGGCCTTCGCATCAGGGATATGCGAACAGATAATAACGGACTTGGGTGAAACACGAAGCTGTACTTCAGCGAGACCACGACAGGTTTCCAACAATCCACGATACAAATCACGCCGAATGCTGGCCCTGGATCCCACCACTCTCTGAGACAAATCATCAATCCATATTCGGGTAGTCATGTTTACATGGGTCGTAGTAATGCGAAGCAGGATAAAATACACCATACAACGCGCAAACCTTGCACCAGAACGTAGTCCCTGGATAATGGACCGAGTCGGGCAAAAGGGTTCGGCGTAAGATCCACTCTGGCCCAACGTGCGAGGGCACACGCAGAGCAATAACTCTAAGTAAAGAATAGTTGGAGGAAAGCCTAGACGCAACGCCGTCCTGATAAGCACCACCCACTCAATAGAGTCATAATATCCTTCCACGTCGAGTAAACCTTTCCCCTAAGGAACTCCCAGGGCCCCAGTGACTTCATCTTCTAAAACACGAGAAAATGCTTCCATAAGGGCCCCGTTGCCTTTGACGGCAGCGTCCCAGGCAGGCTCGTTGGCCTGACTCCATGCCTGGACTATTGGCTCCCTGGCCTTAGACCAAACACGAGTGAACATGCTCAATACACCGATTACACGATCCCCCTTCGATTTTTTGGGCAAAAGACGGCCAAGAGCAAGGGGAGCCTGGGAAGGCCAAACCAGGGTTTCTTCCACAACAGCGCACAATGCCCGAAGCTCGTCCAGAGCCAAATCAGGTAAACGCTCGAAATCCAGCGGTGTGAGCACGTCTACTCCCAAACCTGCGCGAGGCTTCATAGCATGCGCCGCTGCACGAATACCTGCTATGTCCAGCGGTTCCAACGGCTCAAGGACTGCAGCAGCGCGCACATCGGCAAAAGCCTGGCAAACTGATTCCTCCTGCAGAGGATGAGCGGCCCACAACTTGATAAATGGCTGAGCTTTCTGATCCACCATATCCAGGGGATTGCAGTAAACCGAGGTTTCCGAGACCAACTCATCGGACACCGCAGGGTCAGCCCTCATAGATCGATGCAGTGGCCCCTCAGCCTCTTTGGTCATAAACCAGTCCTTGAAACTATCCAGTGAAGAGCGGAGAGCCCTCCGCCTGGTGCGAAGAGCTATCTTCTGTGCCGCAGCTACAAACTTCTGAAGAATGATGGCTGACACTGTGGCCCCTCTTTGCAGAAGCTGAGACCAGGCGTCCCAGGATGGCTCCGACCCAACACGAATCCCCGTGTGGGCCCTGTCTGGGGCCTCTTCTAACAGATGACGAATCGAAATTCTCAACTGCTCCCTCTGTACAACCCCGTTCCCTTTAGACCTGTGTCCCTGAATCCGTTCCAAGACCACCGCCAACTGCTCCCACCATGTTGCAGCAATATTGCTGTCAGGGGAAACTCTTGCTTTGACGGGGGTTCGAACCTCCTGGACAACAAAATAATATCCTTGCGAACGAGCAATTGAGTAATGCCGTGATGATCGCACACCGTCGTCTCCACTGCCTTCACCCATGAACCGTAAAGGGCTGAAACTGGGCTCACAACATCGGATCCGAGCCTAGCAGCTACTGACGAAGCAAAGGCAGGAGCAGGGAGCGGGGGCGACTGCAGTCCGACTTGAGCGCGAGCATTCACCCACGTCTCGTCGGCAATGCAAAACGGCACACTAGGTTCGGCTCCTTCATCTGTACCTGAGGGGGACGGCTCAACACGAACGTCGGGGGGGGGGGTCACCTGCAAGGCTCTGAGACGACGATGTGCGATCTTCACCAGCATTGCCCCAAGCGATTGACTGAGCATAATGAAGCAAGTGAAATCGCCCGCCCATGATGGGCACGCCGTGCTGGCCAGGTCGGCCCTGATCTGCCTCGCCAGAAGATCTTTCATCCTCTTCTCCCAACGGAGCCGAGGGTGCTTGACCTCCTAGCGACGTCGAATGACGATCGTCAATAAAGTTGAGCTCGTGCGCCCACGGGTCCTCTTCCGAGGGCGCATCAGACAGTGCATCCAAGTCATGCGGCGCGATAACTTCTCTCGCCGCCTGCCGCTCGCGATCCTCTCGTGACCAAGCGTCCGAAAAAAGCTTACTGTAATATTCATCACGCCGCTCCGCGAAAGCAGCCTGTTTGACCCTTCGCTGAGCTTTAGCAACTTGCGACTTCGAGCCGGCTGTGGGCCGAGTCGTGGGCCTGGACACCTGGGGCAGCTTCGACGGCAGAACCAGGGCCCGCTGGACCAATTTCTTGCCCGAGGAACGCATCAGAAGCTTAAGACCACAGTGGGTCTTCCAAGGGACCCGAAAAACAGGCTCGATTGAGTGAAAATATGGGGCGGCGGCGGCGGCACTGATGACAGCGAAATCTATGGTCGTGCCCGATTTGCTCGCATTGCAGGTATATTCAGTAGCTGGAAGCACTGGCTGCCCCCCTACACGCGCGAAAAAGCCAGCCTTTCCCAATACGCTAGCCGACATGTTAAAGTCCCCAAGGAGGACCCAAGGGAGCTTCAACGCCGCCAAAAACGCCCCGAGTTTAGCAAAACGTTGTATGTTGGAACTAGCCATGCCTACAGAAGTATAAGCGTAAAAAGAGACTAGCACATACGAGTAACCAGTCATATATATATATGTACAGCAGCGAAACCATCAACCGTGAGCTGCCCGTCAAACGGAAACTCCTGGACCCGATCCAACTGATGGCTCAATGAATGTGCTTGCCTGTGTCCAGGCATCAAAATCCACTCACCACCCTCAGTGTCGCGTTCCTGTCCAGCCATCGCGACCGCTCGACCAGTCTTGCGAGCTGGGTTCGCGTGCATTCGAATCTTATCTCTCCGAGCTTTCTTCTGCCACGGGAGAAGGGCAGACCGTGAAACATGAGTCTCTGCTAAAGCTACTACATCGAAAGACTTATCCTGCAAACCAGCTGAAACAAAATCCCAAACCTTATCGCCCATGGACGTAACATTCCCGAACAATACGGTGGAGAACTCAGGCAGAGCAGGACGCTCGCGCGGCTTGAAAGTCGCCACGCCCAGGGACCTCGAGGTCCCTAGTCAAGATGCAACAGCAGAGCCCTCAGAAGGCGGCGCCGCCTGCGCCGCGAGCCGCTGCGCCTCGAACTGCGCGGCGGAGATGCGCTCCGCCTCCGCGGCCACCTTGGCGGCGTGGCCCTCCTGCTGCTTCTGGGTCTGCTCCGTCGTCGGCGGCGGTACTGGCGCTGCATCAGGTTGAGCTTGACCCGACGATGCACCGCCAGGTACGTCATCATCAGCGTTGCGACGCTTCTTGGCCAAACGCTCTGAGATGGTGGCCCTCGTAGACCTTGCCCGATCAACCAGCTGAGTGACCTCGTCGGCCTTCGACGACAGCGTGGCCTTCTGCGCCTGCAACTCTTCCAGACATTTCTTCAGTGTGTCCCGCTCGTGCTGCTCACACTCCAGCTCCTCCAAGTTAGCGAATAGTTCATGGTCCCACACAATGTCGAACGGCTTCTTATCTGCTGGCTCACCTCCTCCAGGGTCACCACGTGCAGTGCTGACGCCCTCGAGCTTGGCAACCGCAGATGCAGCCTGAGCCCGCACCAGCGTGGCTTCCGCTACTTCACGAGCAAGCCTGGATTCTTTCTCGCGTGCAGCCTCAAGATTCTTTTCCAATCTCATCACGGACGTGACCGCTTGCTGATGGCGATTCTTGGCATCTCTCCAAGCCCCGTCTGCCTGCTGCATGGCCAACACCACGTTGGTACCAGTAGCCGATGCAGCAGTCTTGAGCTTCTTGAGCTGCATCTCCAGGGATGAACGAAGATCTGGATCGGTGGCTGCCTTAAGCGCCGCCTGCAAATGACCAAAAAGAACATCCTGTCCCTTCTGCAGCCCAACTGACCCGCGAGGGGAATGGCCAGGCGTGGAGGAACGAGACCCGCCTTCAGATTTCTCACCAACTGCAAAGGTAACCTGCTTGCGAAGAGCGCTCTTTGGAACCCCTCCTGCAGAACCTCCAGCCGGAACCTGTGGCTGTTTCTTGCCCTTGTAGAGCTTGACTTTCTTTCCGCAAGTACATAGCTGGCCACGACTAATCAATCGATCATTGTATTCCTGCGTCCCACAAGACTGACATGTCGACCAGAGCCTCGGACTTGCGAAAGACATCTCGGCTTTCGTCAGCAAAAGTGAAAGGGCTGGACTGTACCCTCTACTAGAGCTGTCCCTCAAGCGCCACGGGGAGGCACCGAGGCGGCCCGAATCACGCGGCCTCTCCACGGGGGGAGAGGACTTGGTGCTCGGGCCGAAGTGGCTTGAGTGGGGGGAGCCGGGTGGACGGCAGAGGGCAAAGGAAGGGAGGGGCTGGGGAAGGACCGTATAAGAGCGAAGGCGAGATGAGGGCTATGGAGGGGAGGGGACGCTGGTGATGCGGGAGGGGAGTCGAGCCGATGGCGAGAAGGCGAGATGGGAGGGGGAAAGGGGAGAAGGGGAGGGGATGGAGGGCAGTGAAGGGAGGGAACGGGGAGATCGGTGTAAGGGCAAGGGAGCGCGAGGGTCCCCCTGTGGCGATCTTCGCACTCGCCCAGGCGGCGTAGAGCAACAACATGGAGACCCCCATCGGCTTCGTCATAACCCAGCCATGGCACATCTCCACAGGGTGTAGAAGTAGGAGGAAAGGGGACGGGAATATGTGAGAGCTTGAAACAGCTTGGCAGAACACGAGACGCTGCGAAACATTGAACACCGCAGACCGTAGAAATGCTGGGAAAGCTTCGACAACGGGACACACAAGAAGACATGACACCAAACGACAGCTTCGGACGTATAGCGGCAAAACGAAACTCTTCGGAAACACACAGATTCATATCCACCACCGTGCCCTCAGCACGAAACGGAGTAGCGCCCAAAGGCTCGTCGCTCATCCGCGTTGAAAGATGTTGTTGTCAGTTTTGATGGAGTTCGCTTCAAGGTTCTACATTGTCTCGACCCTCAATTTCCCAGGCGCTCCTGGCCAATACGCCCAAGCTAACCCCAAGACGGCCCCAGAGGGTCCCACGGCGGCCCAGGAGGCCCCAAGACGGGCCCAAGGAAGGGACAATTCATTGAAATATCGAGCCCTCCACCCAAAGACGAGTCCCAAGACCGCCAACCGGCCTCAAGAGGCGACGAACCCCCCCCGCCGACACTTCAAAAGTGCCGCCAATACGATTCTGAGATGCCTCACAAGATATCCCAACAGGCTCCCAACGGGCATCCGGGATCCCCCTGACCAATAACCCAAGTGGGTGGCGAGATGGGCCGAAGGCCACTACATTAACACGCAAAGGCAAACAACAACTGCGTGCTATCCCTTCTCCCTCTGCCTTCTCTCCACGATCTCGTTCCTCCGCCTCCTCACTACTCCTCCAACCCAGCCCCGGTTCCTCCATCATCATCCTACTTGACGTCGCTGATCAATCACCTCCGCCTCCTCGACCCTCGCCCCCGTCCTCCTCCAAAGGGACTGCTGCAACATGGAAAGCACTAAAACCATGCGCGCACTCAGGTTCGAGCCTGATTCAGCACTGTCCCACACACGTACATGTACCGATCTATACTATACATTCGTTCGCCCGCCCACCCAAAATTTCAGCCATAAACCCGCACATCGCATACTTATCCAAAAACCGGTCGGCCCAACCATCTAACGATCTACCCATCAATCCATCATATGGCAACGAATGCATCCATCGACCTATTTCTTATCACAAACATCCATCCGTACTATACATACATACTCGAATCACGCGCGCGTTTCGCGCGCGCTTATGTCCTAGAAAGTTCCAGCCACTGACGACGTCATACCCGAACGCAACGGCGCACCCATAACACGATCGTATATGAACTGGATGGGTAGGCCATGCGCTGATCAAGCAATCGAGTGCCTTGTCTTGTAGTATGGTGTTTTCCACTGTTAGCCGTGGGCCGTTCGGGATCAGGAAATGGAGGTCGAGAGTGGGTAGAAGGGGACAAGAGAATGGCCATCACACAAAGGATCACAACTTATGGGAAGGCAGGGATAAAGGAATATGCCAAGAGGAGGACGACGGCGACGACGGCGGCAAAGAGGCCGAGGGCGGAGCTGTGGAGGACGAGGAGGAGGACGACGACTTTGAGGAGGAGGAGGAGGATGAGGAGGAGGAGGAGGAGGACGACGACGACTTGGAGGGGGAGGAGGAGGAGGAAGAGGAGGAGGAGGAGGAGGAGGAGGAGGAGGAGGAAGAGGAATGAATGAATGAATAGCTCGTGGAGTCCTGCCGTCACGCCTGTCATACTGCTACAGCACGCTGCATCCGACTTACGTACAGAGAAAGAGGACCCTGAGTCGGGTAGCTTCTGCACCCCCCAGACATCGCAATACAGCCAGCGCGCTCCGCATCGAGACGGCACTGGCCGTCCTGCACCCCCCGAAATGGGCACGCAGCCCCAGGGAGGCAGGCTCCAAAGGCACGGGGACCCTCAGCCAAGCCCACCCCCGACCTCCGACCCTTCCCCTTGCCTTTGGAACCAGTCTTAGCTCTAGGGGCATATATTATCGGAGTGATAGGAAGAGGACCTGGGAGAGGCGCTGAGGCGTAGGTGTTCAGAGCGGGACGATTCAGTACCGCTGGCTCCACACTGCCTCGGGCCACGAGCTCACGAAACCGTTCGCTCCCAGAAAAGGCCTCCCTGGTCCTGGAAGAAAAAACGAAACAGGAACGTCAAGCCCCCAGCGGGGCCTGCTGACTTGCTGCGTCCTGAGGCACAGTGGGGGGAGGAATGATCGCAAGCGGCCCCTGAAGGCCTTCCTCCCCCCTAGGCTCATCAACAATGTTTAATTCTATGTATGTGCCGAATCTACTGGAGCTACCTACAGCTTGTCCCACATTCCGACCTCCTCCACTAGCTTCTTTTCCAAGGGCCCGCGTGGGGCCGCACCTGCTGGATGCGCCCCTCCCTTGAACCCCCTCGTCACCTCGAGCAGGCGGCAGAGAACGAGACCGATGAGGTCGTGGTGGGAGTGGCATGACATGATGGCCTTGACGTTATCCCCTTTCGTCGCCTTGAGCACCCACGCCCTGAAATACAGGATCCCCCTGCCCAGCTTCTGCGCCTTGGCGAAGAACTCCTTCTTCACGTCCCACCGCTTCACGTGGTCTGGTGGGGCGCCCTCGGCAAACTGCTTGCTGCGCCCGTGCACGCGCGGGGGCCCGCGAAGCCTGCGGTCGACGGAGTGGCCTCCCTTCTCGAGCTTCATCCACTCGGCGCCGTTGTACATCATCCCTGTCGCTTTGCCTGCTGCCGCCATGCCCGCCGGCGCGCCGTGCCTGGGGTACAAGGCGCTCTTGACACCGCGGGCCAGGGAGAGCATCGCTGTCGTTGGCCTCTGAGGCGCCTGCTCCTTTCTCTCTGTCGGCGCGCCTGCATGACGGCAGGCCCCCCTCGGCTCCTTCGGCAGGACGCTTCGCGTCTGCTGTCTGGGCCGTCAATAGACTGGACCACGAGAGAGGCTCCACGGGCAGCGACGGCGGCACGTTCATGGACATCCGCCACGTATGGGAGCGGCCGAAAGGGAAGGTGCGTGCACAAGTGTTCGCAGAAATCGTCGAGACTCGAGCCGTCGAACTCGCAAACGGGGCACTGGAAGGAGGTCACAGGGATCAGCTCTTTCAAAGCCGAGGGGCCCACTGTTTGACAATGCCCACGGAGCATAGATCCCATTACATGTTTGGCTGCATTTGCTTTGCATGCGGATATGTGCCTGCAGTGTACGCATATGTTTGTTGGCGTAATGAGGTGACATACATGTCTGAGCCCATGAGTGCCCCTGAGGTGGTTCATGAGGCCCCTGCGGTTACCAAACGATGCCACACAAACCTCAACGGGTTTCTCCTCCGAGGGCAGCCAGCATTTCCAAGGTAGAGGGGCAGGGGGAGTCTCTTCTTCCAGTACACGGGGCACATGTGGCACCGATACAAAATCTGCGGGCGCGATCTCCACGGTGCATTTCCACTGTGTATTGTCTCGATCTGTACGCGGAGACATCCACACCAGCAAAGAATGAGGCAGTCGCCTCGTCGAGCAGCAGCCTGAAGTCCCGAGCGACTTCGTCAAAAAACTTCCTGGTCCAGCTCCTGAGCCATACTCTGAAGATCGGCCCGCAGCTGGAATGCCCAGGGACACGCAGACGGACTTAAACCTCCCGGTTCGTCGAGAGGCCCCATTTGTTCATTAGGAAGTTCCCCGAACAGTGCACATAGAACCTGAAGGCCTGAAGGTGGTGAAGGGGCCGCCGGGCCCAACTCTGAACTAAACGAACTCGCCGAATACGTAACTCCAGGATGGGAACCGAAAGTCTCCAAAATCTCAAAAGCTCTTCATTAATCAATGTGTGAGGGTGACTTCCTGACCAGTCGGTGGCCTTTCCAGCCATCGCAATACGACAAAATCGAGCGAGAGCGGCCTCCAGCCGAGAGTAATCAGAAGGGGTCAGCACGAACGCCTCGAGGCCACTCAAGAGAGAGTTGTAGGCGAAGCCCTGGAGTAATAAACGTTTTAAAGTTCCACTGCAGATCCAATTGCCAGACAGGGCCCAGATCTAAATGAAACCCAAGCAGCATTGATACGCCTATCAATTTCATGGCGCGCACTATCCCGAAGAACAACATGTGGCCCTAGGTACCTGACTTGTTCCCTGGTAGAGCCCTGGAGGTCCACCCCGCCTTTCCTGAGGATCTGTTTTAAGAAAGTGCGGTGAACCCCGAAGTACATCATGCATTCTTGTTTGGACATGTTCTGTCCGAACCCACATGGGCCCAATCTACTGTTCAAAAGTATGTCGTGCTTCTTAATCTTGCTCGCAAAGTCAGGGAGGTCGAGCCATGCTCTGCCAAAATAAAACTATGTAAATCATCAGCACACTTCAATAAACTCAACCCGACTCGGTGTCCCTCCCAGGAAGAAACTAGCTCGCTGCTGCAAGGGTCGTCGCGCTGCACATCCTCCCGCCAGTCGTCAATGGGTTGTCTGAAGGTCCCGTTGAAAGCTTGGACAATGTACGGGCCCCCCGCGAGCCCGCCCTGCTGGGTCTTGAATATGATCCTCCCACCCTCCCCAGCAGGTAGGGCAACAACCGCCTCGCGGTACCGAAGGCGACAAACTGCCTGGTCCTCGGGCGCGACATATTCCTCAACTGCAGCGTCCATTCGCTCCCACGAACTGCTGGCGAACGCATTGCTCAAATCTTTGAAGCGCATGCAGAATGTTCGTCGAGATCGGCGAAGGCGATGTGATACCGTGTTGGATGCAAGAATAGCTGTCTCTCTTCGCCGCTCTCGAACGAACCCATAGTCAGCCTGGCCTGGCTGATATTTAAACTTTCTCGCAAAGTACGCCTTGCCAGGAACAGGAAGAATGTGAACAACTCGTTTTCCTAGTGGGCCTCTTCGGTGACTCTTGTGCAAGGGGGGCCCAAGACTGCAGTTCCAATACTTCGGGATCATCTTGTAGGACCGTATCTTCTGGAGCCCAAGAAGAGCCAAATACCAGAACACACGATTGTCAGGGGCTTTGTTTGGGGCGCCCAGACCTTCCACTTTAATATGTCTCCAATTAGGATACAGCGCCATATGCCAGAGCTAAAGCGGGGCACAAAAGCAGGGTACTGCACGGCGCTTGGGGGCCGATCTTATATATCTACGCATCTGAGAGAGGTCCTCCTCCGCCAGCTCCAACACCTCCTCGTCCTCAATGAGAGGGTAGTCCTCATCGTGCTCCTCCCTCCACGCCTCCCAGTCGATATCAGTGCATTTCATGACCCCGTCCTTGCCCTCCCTCATCCATACCTCCTTCCAAGTCTGAGCTGTAGGTAAGCTGGCGCATGCAAGACGGCCGTCTCTGCGCTTGGGGCCATATCGGCACGATGCAGAACGGCGTGCAGTCGACATAGCTTCAGCAACTCTGCGATGTTTCCAATGCTCAGAACTCTCCCCCACTAATCTGGCCCTCCTCCTTCTCGCAGCTTGTCCCCTCAACTTGCAAATTCGCGATGAGATATCGCGGAGTTGCTGATCAATAACTTCGATCTCGGCCTCGTCGCAATCCAGCTTCTGGCCACGGATCGCGGTCCGCTCCCTCAAAAGCCTGCGGCGCCATTTGCTGTGCAGCTGGAACTCTGGGTCCGTCGTTGAGGCCTTTGAAAAGGCCTGCTCACCAGCGGAGCGAAATGCAGATTCGACGGTTTCGAAAATCTCATCGGGTGAAGCGTGGCCCCGCAGCCAGTGAATATGAACATTCTGAAACTCAAACCGAAGTGCATCTAAAAGTTCAAGGCGACGTGTCCCATGCCTAAGAGCTTGCATCATAGTTTCCCTGTCCCAAGCAATGTTCTTCTCCTTCTCCTCCTCCTGATATTGATCGCCCTTGTTATAATACAGCACTAAAGCGACGGCTAGATGGTCCTTTGGCGGTGGCCCACGCACAGGTTGGAGTTTTGCCCCCAGGCGTCTCAGCGTAGAACAGGAACGGATCAGGTGTTTCATCCCGAGCGGGCAGCACACATAATCTATCCTCGAATTCGTGTTGTTCCTGAAGAACGTTGAAACCACATCGGCCCCGTGTGTGTTGGCAGCCCAGAGATGATGGTGTTCAAGAAGTTCCCTAAAACGTTGACCAACACCGTTTGGAAGCCGTTCTCGATTTGCCGAACCCAGGGAGTCCGTCGTACATTCGATCCAATCACCATCTCTACTCATTAAGCCCATCCCGTCATTGAGGTCAGTGTAAATGAGGGGGTACATCGAACAGGCAAAGCATCCAGGACACTCTTTAGCCAAGCAATAATAATAGCAGTAGTTCTAAAATACGTTCCACGTTGCTTGCGTTGTGTAGGCTGGGGTGGAAAATAAACACTCACCACGCATATGTCAAGAGCTGCCTTCTTCACCCTCACTGCGATAGCTCTACCAAGTGCCTCTGGTGGGCATCTCCAATTTCTCAATACATATTTTTCTTGCACCCGATGTGGAAGCACGACGGCCACTCCGCAAGCGTTGTTCGAGAACGGAGCCTTGCCATAAGGTGCCTCGTACACGAGTCGCCCCTTGATGGTGCGCTTGAGCGTGCACTCGCCCGAGCTCACCGTGTTCTTCGTGCCTGCGAGGGTGATCATGTCAAAGTTCCCCACCTCCTGCAATATCTCCTCCATTCGGTAGAAACCCGCAGACATAGGATTGTATCCAAGAAACCGCAACATGGCCCCCGCCGCGGGCTGGAGTGCGGGCGCGGGGGGGAACACCGCACTCTCTACATAGTGGGATGTCTGTCTCGCCCGAAACTGCAATCTGGGCCTCGGGGGCTAGGAGGAAGAGGAGGAGGAGGAGGAGGAGGAGGAGGAGGAGGAGGAGGAGGCGGTTGTGGCGGGTGAGAACAGAACCAGACAAGCTTTGTCAGCTGGTGCCACCGCCGTCCCCGGGTTGTGGACAGGAGGCCTGGGAGGTGCCCGTCGGAGCCCATGGGGAAGAATCTGGGATTCGAGTGAAAGTATGGGGGGAACAAAGAAAGGCATAACCATAAAATCTGGGAGGTCCGCGCGGAATTCTCGGGTCGGCGCTGGACCCCCCTGCCTGGCGCGCGGAGCGCGCCAGGGGCGCCTTCATGGAGCTACAGCGCCGATCCAAGAAATCCGGGCGGAGCTCCGAATCGCCATGTATATGCCGCACTTTCTTCCCCAAAGTATTGCTGGACCCTCTTTAGGATTCTTGGGCTTGTGGCCTTGTGGGTGTCGTGGGGGTCGTGCTCGCCAACGTCGTCGTCGTCGCCATCGTCGTCGTCGTCGTCCCCCTTCAGGTTCGGCGGCGCCGGCCGTGAGGCCTTCGCAGTAACTCTTGATCCTTTTGGCGGATTCTTGGCGGCCGCTTAGGGCCTTGTGGGTCGCACGGGGGCCCGCTCTGGACATCTCCTATGCCTTGTTGCGGCTTCGGGCCTTGGGTTTCTCGTGGGCTGTATGGGGGGAACAAACAATGACAGACACCATAAGACTCGGAGGTCCGCGCGGATTCCTCTGATCGCGCTGAGGCCCCCTGGCGGCGCCTCCGGCGACGCCCCTGGCGCGCTCCGCGCTCAGTGGAGGGGGTTCCAGGGGTGGGTCCAGTGCCGAACCAATGATTATTGCCTTCTCGCCCTTTCGCTTCCGATGGGCTCCCGAGGCCTGAGGATGGCTCCAAGATGGCCCAAGAGGGCTCCAAGAGGGGCCCAAGATAGCCCCAAGACGGCCCCAAGAGCGCCCAAGAGCGTTCAAAAAACGCCCCAAGAGGGCCCCAATGATCGAAATCCTCCAAGACGGTCCCAGGAAGGCCTTGAATGCCCCAAGAAGGCAGCAGGAGGGCCCCAACATCGCCCAAAGAGGCGCGTGCGTGCGTGTAAACAAAGTTCAGACGCATTTGCCAAGGCAGGTTCAGACGCATTTGTCAATGAATGCGCGCGCGTGCCTGCGTGCACACACACGCATATATATGTATATATATATATATATATATATATATATATATATATATATATATATATATGCATTACACACATATATATATGAATGTGTCTGTCTGCCTGTCTGCCTGTCTGTCTGTCTGTCTGTCTGTATGTGTGTATGTATGCATGTATATGTGTAAATGTATATACGTATCCACGTATGTATGCATGTATGTATGTGTATATGGTTGCATGTGCGTACGTACGTATGTATGTACCGTAATGTAAGGTGAGGTATGGTGATGTAGTGTGGTGTGTTGTAATGTAATGTAATACAATGCGATGTAATGTAATCTAGTGAGATGTATTGTAATGCAATGCATACATAAATGTATACATGTACGTATGCACATGTGTGTACATACATACATACTAAATGCAAACATGCCTACACGCATACATACAGACATACATAGTTTAGTATATGCACACATCTCTCTATATCTATGTATATATATATGTATCGCATCGTTCGGCCTCCGTGGATCAATTTCCAATGGGGGAAATCACTGACAGAAATTATTCGGCGGCAAAATGCCCCGGCCGATGCCCAGCCGACTCCCCCAGGGCGCTCCAGGAGCGGGCCAAGAGGGCGCCAGGGCGCCCCCCGCACGGCCCAAGAGGCCCCGAGTCGCCGACAGATCGTTCCGACACGCTCAAGATGGTCTCCAGACGGCCCCCGAGGCCGCGACGAAGCCCCAAGAGAGAGGCTCTCCAAGAGGGCCCCAACAGGCAAACATCGTCCCATTCCCTCTCGAAAACGTAGATGGTTCGCATGTGGGTTTCGCAGCGTCACGAGAGACCTCCAACATCGCCCCCAGACGGCCAAACACGCTCCAAAGATGGGCCCAAGAGAGCCCAAAACACGCCCCCAAGATGGGCCCAAGAGAGCCCAAGAGGGCCCCAAGACGGCCCAAGAGGGCCCCAAGACGGCCCAAGACAGCCCCAATAGGGGCCCAAGACGGGGAACACGAATTACCAACTCGAGCCTTTCGCCCCAAGAGGTCCCCAGGAGGCCCACAGAGGCCCAAAAAGAGGCCCCCCCACCTCCCCCAAAGGCCCCCAAAGGCCACGAACCCGCAGGCAAACGCCTGCGATGGCACAGTACGGGCCGGCGGAATGAGCGACGCGATTCAATTATTCGGTGGCGAATTAATGACAGCCA
Source organism: Prorocentrum cordatum (assembly GCA_963575745.1). Taxonomy (NCBI): domain Eukaryota; class Dinophyceae; order Prorocentrales; family Prorocentraceae; genus Prorocentrum; species Prorocentrum cordatum. The sequence goes on along the minus strand of CAUYUJ010001958.1, from coordinate 115,190 downwards.
GAATCCTGGGGGACATGTTTTTAAAGCTTACAAAACTAATACAAGCGGTAACTTGAATAAAATGTAAGGACATGGAGGAACACACACACACATTCCACACGTGAACACGAAACGCTCAACATACAACACCGGGCAATACTACAGTCAGAAACGGTACCGGCGGGAAACACAATACCACCGATAACGACGTAACGACACAAACATGCGAACACGGGAAACACGGGATATCATAGAAATACGGGTCTGATTCAAAACCCCTCCAGCTCCCGCGCCCCTCCCACTCCTCCCCATCACAGGCAGGATGGCGCCTCCCACCGCCGTCCTCTTGCTGACTGTTTCGGTGGAGAGGAGGTGTCGAGCTCCACACAAACCTCTTCCCCCTAACCCTCACCCTCGCTCATCCTTCTCCTCGGTCATGGGTGCACGGTCGGAGCCACGATTGAACCAATCGTCAGCCCGAGCATGGCCAGGAGGAGCATGACGCCCTCTGCGAGGCCCTCCCCTCGCATTCGTTCCAGGCGCAATGGGGAGGATGCGGAGGGAGGGACGGGGACAGGGAGGGAGGACAATACAGCGATGGATGGAGAAGGAGGGGAGGAGAGTGAGTGCGGGAGGAGAGGGGGGTGGGGGAGGAAGCAGCGGATGGGGGGCGGGATGCGTGGGATGGCAAGGGTAGGCGAGGAGAGGAGGAGGATGGGAAGAACGGGGAGGATGGGGGGGACGGGGTCAGAAGGAAGGTGAGCCACTGGGAGTGAGGAGGAAGGGGCATGGGGGAGGGGAGGGAAAGGAGGAGGGATGGGGAAGGATTGAGGAAGGCATATGAGGAGGATGAGGCGGAGGTGGATGGTGGAGCGACGAGGAGGACGAGGACCAGTGCAAACCCAAGACGCATCAACGATGTTCTCATGGACCATCCCTCCAAGTGCCCTCTCCGCAGGTCCCTAGCATAATCGAGTTGCATCGCAGGACATAGCAACAACACATTAGAAGACAACCATCTGAACACCCTCAATCGAGCCAACACACCGTGCACAGGACTCCAACGCCGAGGTCCAACATGACTGTTGCGTCCTGGCGTCAATCCCATGCCAAAACACTATTCCTGAGATTGTAACACCGCGAAACAACGTTACTATTGCGCCCCGGCAATCCTAAACCGTGCCAGCACGCATATGCTGGGATAACACGACCATACGAAACCTTAAACTTGCTGCAAACTTGTAGCACGAGCGTGCAAGGGTTGACTGCAACCGAGATATTGTGAACACTATTTGCCATCCATCCGCAAAACGGATGCACACTTTTAACACGAGTGTGCGTCGCGCGGGAGCGAGAACCGCACTTTGTAAACTATCCCCCTCCATCCGCGGAACCGTTGCAAACTCTCAACACGACTGCGCGCAGCGCGAAGGCAAACGAACCACCCGCCCTGCCTCCACGAAGCAGTTGCAAACCTTGAATACAAATGTGTGCGGCGTTAGCGCGAGAGAACTATTTATGAAAACCACCCGCCACCCATCCGCGAAACTGTTTCAAACTTTCAGCACGAATATACGCGGCACCAAAACGAGAACCACGTTTTGAAAACCACCCGCAATCCATCCGTGAAACTGTTGCAAATTCCAAGCTTCACGATAATGGGCAACGACAGGATCTCAGGCGAACGCACGGCCCGCGCTGCCGACACGTCTGGGGTGCAACAAGGGGTTAACTATCAAGAGACGGGATCGCCGAAGAGGAGGAAGATGAGGAAGGAGCAGGAAGGAAGGACGAGGGAGGAAGAGGAAGGAGGAGTGAGGAACGAGGAAGTTCAACTATCAAGAGTCAGGATGGAGGAGGAGGAAGAAGAGGAAGGAGGCACGAGGGAAGAGGCGCAGATCGACAAAAGGCACCCGCCGCACCAGGGCAGCCCTCTCCCTGCCCCCTCCTCCACCTCGATCTCGACCGCCCTGCCAACGTGCGCGGCGGCATATAGCAGCCTGCTGGGCACGCCGCTCCGCGCGTGGCGAGGCGGGAGAGGGTGCGAGGGACGAGGCTGGTGAGGGGGAAGCGGAGGATGGGGAGGACGAGGCTTGGTTTGCTCGCACCACATCTGACATCCTACCCTTCCCACCCAGCCCTCTCCGTTGCGCGGACTATTTCTCTATCTGCGGACGCGTGTTATAGCGGACCTGAAACTTCCCAAAAGGTCCCATCGGGCGGTCGGAAAAGGTGAGCTGTGTACATAGGATGAGGAGGATGGGGATGAGATTGCGGATGAGCAGGAGGATGAGCAGGAGGAAGATGGGGAAGAGGGCAGGCGGAGGATAGGAAAGGATAGGGAGGGACAACCATGAGGAAGGATTCGAACCAAGAAAAGTGGCCCGCGCTGGGGCGAGACCGCTATTCTGAACGACGGGAGCAACGCCGCAATCCAAAACTTAGACCCACGCTGCAGCGGGAACACACTTTGTTGAAGGACCGAGAACGTTCGGACTGGAAAAACACGTAAAGAACGCTACCTCGGCACCATCCTGGGTACGCAAAAAAAACAAAAAAAAAAAAAAAAAAAAAAAAAAAAAAAAAAAACAAAACACCAAAAAAAAAAAGAAAGAAAAAAAAAAAAAAAAAAAAAAAATAAAAAAAAATAAAAAAAAAAAAATAACAAAAAAAAAATAAAAAAAAAAAACAAAAAAAAAAAAAAAAACAACAAAAAAGAATGAAAAAAAAAACAAAAAAAAAAAAAAAAAAAACAAAACAAAAAAAGAAAAAAAAGCAATACGCGGAGGGGGGCCGGCTACTCCCCGGCCATCTTCGGGGGAGAGAGGGGGGGTAGTACTCCTATCTAGGTCCCCAAACTTCGAGCCTCGCACGCCGCGATGCGCAGTTATCTTCGCGCCCTCGCGCCCTCGCGACGCACCTCCCTGGAGCAGGGCGGCCTCTCTGGCCCAGACCGGAGCGCGAAACGCACGCCATCATCTCCGCGCACCTGAGGGGTGGCCTGGCGTATGGAATAATTAGAAGCCTCCTGGATGGGGTCGGAGTAGATGGGGTCCGAGGATCTCGCCGCATCGCCGATACATCGGCGATGCATCGGCGATGCGTCGGCGCTGCATCGGCGATGCATTGGCGACGTCGGCGATGCATCGGCGAGGTCGACGTGAAGCAAATCTGACTCCACATCGCGCCGCATCGGCGATGCATCGGCGATGCGGCGCGATCCTCCGACCCCATCTTCTCCGACCCCATCCAGGAGGCCTAGAGTAATTCTGGAGGGCGGGAGTTTCTCGCTCGTCCTCCTCCTGCTCCGAGCGGGAGCAGCAAGGCCCCGCGTCCTGCTCCACTTACGGGGCTCAAGGGACGGGGGTCCATGCAGACGGGGTTCAGCCAGGGCCCCGGATCTTGCAGGATCCTGCAGAAACGGGGCTGCAATGACCCGGGCTAGCGCGCAAGATCCAGCAACTTCCTGCAGGATCTTGCAGGATCCTGCAAATCCTGATTGACCCGGGTTTGCGTTGACCTGGGTCAGTGCGTTCCCGACTTTTCTTCTCCTTCCTACTCCAGCGGCCTAGGAGCACATGCGTCCAACGTAATAATCAGGATTCGATTGACACACTGTCAAATTTACTGGAGGAGTCGATTGGGCAAGTAGTCCAGCCCACGTGCGTTCTGCATAGTGGCCCTCCTCAATGGAATCTTTGCGCGCAAGGCTGGCCACCAGCAGCGGCCACAGAGAATAATTCACCGCCCGAATATTGTCCATGCGCACTGCGAAGTTGCCACCATAACATACCTGGATCACACTTGCACTGTCATCAGAACTACCATTACGATTCCCAAACGTAATGGCCAAACGATCCCACCATTTGTTCAACGGCCTTTGATCTTCAGCAGCTCGGAAATCATGTCCGCCCCCGAAGTACCATTCAAGGTGGAACTGGCCTAGCTCGGCAACCAAGTGGAAATCTGTTGCCGGTTCTTTCATTGTGATGAAGCAACCAAAACCATGGCTTCGCAAGTCGGCTGGGACTTCTGAGAATTTGCACTTGCGCATCCCCGGTTGATGCAGTATCATGTTGTCTTTCAACAAAAAACTGACGCGTTAGCAGAAAGATGCGCCGTGAGACCCTCGCCAAGATGGCGCAGGGCCCAGGCATAGGAATGATCATTGCGGCCAACGTTAGTGAGATTGATGAGCTGGATATTCTGGCTGTGTATTCCGAGACGTTCCAGGTGGGCAACGTCGACACTTCTTCCACACTTTCGTATGACCATCATCAGCGTGCTGTTCACGTCCAGATACTTCACCGCTTCGGCCATTTCCAATCTCACCCCTTGCGTATTTTTACACACTGAAACTACAACAAGCGACGAGTAGGTGATGACTTGGCTTGCTTGGGTGCTTGGTTGCTTGCTTTGGTGCTTGGGTGCCAGACGAGTAAGGGAAAACATAG
>CAUYUJ010001958.1:85757-108257 GCA_963575745.1 Prorocentrum cordatum | reverse complement strand
TGCCTCAGCATCAGCCTGCTTCAGCCTCAAGCCCTCAGCCTGCCTCAGCTCCTCAGTCTGTGCGTCAGCCTCACCTCATTCTGCCTTCGTCCTCGGCCCTCAGCTCGCCTGCCTCAGCCTCAGCCCTGCCTCGGCCGCAGCATAGCCTGCCTCCACATCCAAAATGTGGCCCGGGAATGGAGTTCTGGGAAGTCGAAGAGCACGAAGCGGCCTACAGTTGGCTCCGGGCATCCAAAATGTGGCCCGGGAATGGAGTTCTGGGAAGTCGAAGAGCACGAAGTGGCCTACAGTTGGCTCCAGGCATTCAAAATGTGGCCCGGGAGTGAAGTTCTGGAAACTCGAGAGGCACGAATTGGCCCTACAGTTGGCTCCGGCATTCAAATGTGGCCCGGGAGTGGGAGTCTGGGGACTCGAAGACCACGAAGTGGCCTACTGTTGGCTCCGGGCATCCAAAATGTGGCCCGGGAATGGAGTTCTGGGAAATCGAAGAGCACGAAGTGGCCTACAGTTGGCTCCGGGCATTCAGAATGTGGCCCGGGAATGGAGTTCTGGGAGGTCGAAGAGCACGAAGTGTGTGACTGTTGGCTTAAAACGACTTCTGCGGCACCCTGTCCGGCACCCGCCCAGACCCCCCTGTGGAGTCATCTGCTGCTCTCTTTTGACACCACTAGAAACCTATCAGAACAAGCTGTTAAGTAAAAACGCAGTCGGGAGTGTGAGCTGCATGCGATGCAGGGCGCGTGGCATTAATGCTGCGTGCGCGGGAGGGCATGGGCCCAATTGCCCAGGCTCTAACGCCGCGCGGGCACCCCGACTGGGCATCATGCGTTTTGCCAGCGACATCCTCGCAAATCTCATTACCAGCCCAAGATATCGTTTAAGAAACACCATCAAATCAATACATGTTTCGGTAAACGTCAGCGTGTCGCTCGAGGCCGGGCCGAAAAAAAACACATATATTATCCCGGCAAAGCAACCTAACAGCCATGTGTAGGAGCATCTCTGGGTCGAACAGCATCTCGACGAAAAGGCAGCTCTCCCCCCCCCTCCTCCTCCTCCTCCTCCTCCTCCTCCTCCTCCTCCTCCTCCTCCTCCTTTTCCTCCTCCTCCTCCTCCTCCTCCTTTTCCTCCTCCTCCTCTCCTGGTAGTCCTCCCCCTCCCCTCCTCCTCCTCCTCCTCCTCTTCCTGGTCGTCCTCCTCCTCCTGGTCGTCCTCCTCCTCCTGCTCGTCCTCCTCCTCCTCCTGCTCGTCCTTCTTCTCCTGCTCCTCCTGCTCCTCGTCCTGCTCCTGCTCGTCCTCGTCCTCCTGGTCTTGCTCGTCCTCCTCCTCGTCGTGCTCTTGCCCCTGCTGAAAATGTGGCCCAGGAATGGGAGTTCTGGGAAGTCGAAGAGCACGAAGTTGCCTACAGTTGGCTACGGGCATTCAAAATGTGGCCCGGGAATGGAGTTCTGGGAACTCGAAGAGCACGAAGTGGCCTACAGTTGGCTCCGGGCATTCAAAATGTGGCCCGGGGAGAACTGGAGGTCTGGGGACTCGAAGACCACGAAGTGGCCTACAGTTGGCTCCGGGCATTAAAATGTGGCCCAGGAATGGAGTTCTGGGAAGTCGAAGAGCACGAAATGGCCTACAGTTGGCTCCGGGCATTCAGAATGTGGCCCGGGAATGGAGTTCTGGGAGGTCGAAGAGCACGAAGTGTGTGACTGTTGGCTTAAAACGACTTCTGCGGCACCCTGTCCGGCACCCGCCCAGACCCCCCTGTGGAGTCATCTGCTGCTCTCTTTTGACCCTACTAGAAACCTATCAGAACAAGCTGTTAGGTAATTAAACAAGTTCAGAAGGCATCAGCGCAATTCATGTTGCGCAATGCCGGATGTCTTGCACTAAGCATCCGTCCCGGCGATGCTTAGCGCTAGGCATCGCCGGTGTTGCAGGATGCTCTGGGCACGACACAGCGACAGCACGACGACGACGATCAACCCACGCCAGCACTCCCCCCCCGCCACGTTGGTAACGCGGCGGACGGACAGCCGGGCGGTGCTTGGCCCTGGCGGCCTCCACTCACAGAGTGCTCACGATGGTTGCGGCGGCGTCAGCGTCAGCAGCGGCGCGGGGGAAGCGGGCCGCGCTGTCTGCACCAGCTCGCGTCGACAGCGCGCACTGGGAAGGCGCGCAGGCGTCGCCCATCTCGGCCCCGAACTGCCGAGAGAGCGCCTTCGCGACGAGCCTGTGGAAGGCATATTCTGCCACTATCCCTCGCGCGCGGCCGTTTTTCATTTTCATTTCATTTCATACCACAGCGGCGGGGTCCGGAGCGCCGCGCGCGGTCGCGCACCGCCCCAGCGCCCCCCGGCGCACGGCCCGCTCAGGTCGCAGCCGCCCCTGCGACCCCAGGGCAAGGGCCACGGGGCTGGCCCCGTCTCGGGTAGGGTCTTTCACCTCCGTCGTGGGTCAGCCCAGGCGCCGCAGCAGGCAACGGCGCACTGGCCCCGTGGCCCGCGCTACCCCTCCCTGGTGCGCACCTTGGAAAAGAACGAGGCGGCGCCCCTGCCCCCCCCCGGCCGCAGACGGCTCGGGGACGGGCAACGGCAGGGGAGATACGCGAAGCAGCGGAGGGGGAGGGGGGGGCGGGAGGCACGATAGGGTGGCCAGGCAAAGGGGATGGAGCGGCTGCTGCCCCAGACGCGCGGTGCTGGGCGGCTGCGCGGGGCCCCTCAGGCACGCAGACCGAGGCCCGTCCGTACGTCACGCGGCTTCCCTGTGACAGAAACCGCCCGGGCCGATCGAATCGTGCAGGGCGCGCGCCACGAGGAGTACGTGGTGCCATCTCTGCTCGGGCGGCGGCCCGTCGCGGAAGAGCTGGTACAGGTGCACGCCCGCCTGCGACAGCGGCGGGAGCAGGGCGCGGGTCTCCAACTCCGCACGCCGCGCAGTTTGCTCGGGGCACCCGCAGAGCGCATGGGCTATATCCACGTGCAAGGCGCTGCACGCAGCACAGCGAGCCCAGGCGACAGGGAGGCACGGCACGCCAAGCACAGGAAGGAGCCATGCCCCGGACATGCGTGCCACAGCCCACAGGCGGAACTCGCGCCACATATGCGGTCCAAAGTCCAGACCGAGCATGCCCACGGGTAGCTTGTGGGGTTCAGGGACAAGAACGGCATAGGACACACCGAGCGCGGGCAGGCGGGCGCACGCGGCGCGCTGGAACGCCGCCAAGCGGCCAGTGCCAGGGGCGCGGGCGACGCTCACTGGAATCTCTGCCCGGGCGTGCACCTCCGCCACGGCTGCCTGGAGCTCGAGCGCGTCGTCCTCGTCCAAGGCCAACTTGAGGAGCTCAGAGCTTGCACCGCTCAGCGAGCTAGAAGGCCCCGTCGGCGCAGAGCGGACGCACTCAGTCCAGACGCGGCGGTCTTGCTCGACCGAGCGGGCTGGGCTGATAGCGCGCGCAGCTGGCGGCAGCGCGGCTGTGGGCAGTGGTGGGCGCCGAGCGGGGTCCCGCAGCTCAGCCAGCGTCTCGGCCGTGCCTGGCGCTAGCCCGCGCGACGCCAGCGACTGTCGTGCTTTGCTGAGGCTGCCTGCCCTGACCAGCGCCACCGCCTTCTCTAGGGTGCGCTGGCGGCACGCCTCGGCGTCGTCAGCGCGGCACGCGGCTGGGGCGCCCTGTGCCTGAGCGCTCGGCGCGAGAAGCGCTTCCGACGAGCACTCCTCGAATTTTGCTACAAACGCTTCCGCCTGCAACGAACCTTCCCGCCTGCTACGAACGAGTCCGCCTGGGCAAGTTGCCGGGTGCGCGAGAGGCCACGACGCAGACATGGGGACCACCCTGCGCCGACTCATCGGGGGCCCTGACACGTCGCAAGTGGAGGAACGACGGGCGCGCGCACGAGCAACGCCAGGGAGACGCGGAGGACTCGGGCTTCAGGCGCGACGAGCAACCCCATGTCGATGGCGCGTCGTCGTCGCCGTCGTGGTCTGCCTTTTGCGGCCTCGAGCGCGCAGAAAACCGAAGCCGCGCATGCGTACGCGCGTCCTGCCTCAGTGGCGACGTGGCCCCCTCCGTGCGCGCAGCGTGCTTGCGTACTTGCCTCACAGTCGCGATGCGGCCCCCTCCTTGCGCGCGCTGTTAACGAGAACCCTGCCTCGCAGTGATGACGCGGCCCCGTTGTCCACATGTCGTGCACCCGTGGGCCTCCGTCATGTATTTTCCATTGCAGCATGGGTATGGCCGCTCCGGGGGGGGGGCTGTCGACTCGTGCGTGGTAGGGGGCCTCGTCCGTTGAAGGCCGCGTTGAAGGCCGCTGATTGACGTCGTCGTCGTGGTCGTCGTCGTGGTCGTCGTCGTCGTCGTCGTCGTCGTCGTCGTCGTCGTCGCGTCGGCGTCGGCGTCGGCGTCGCCATCGCGTTGCGGCCTCCTGTGCCAAAACAGGCTGTCACAGAGCGTGCGTGCGCAGGTCCTGCCTCGCAGTGGTGATGCGGTCCCCTGCCTGCGCGCGCTGTCTACAAAAATGTTGCTACCCTGTGTTGGACCAGCCTCGTCTGTCCACATGTTGCGTGCCAGGCTGCGCACCTACTGGTTCGTCGGAATCCTAGCAGTGCTGTGAGCGCTCTGCGGAGGGGCTCTCGAGCAATGCCTGGCCTAGCGCGGGTAGGGAGCATCGTCTGATAGAACACCGAGTGAGCGTATCATGTGTATGTATACTTGCCTTGTTCATGCTCGCGTGTCTTGGCTGATCTCTGCTCTCCGTGGGGCCCCGAGGCGAAGCAGACGTGCTGAGGGGTGGGCAGACGTGGGGGTTCCACGCCATGTGTCGTTTAGCGGGTACTTCCGAAAGTGGCGGCAGGAGTTTCCGCGCCGCGGGGCTTCCGAAGGTAATCGTGCTTCACCGACGCAAGGTGGTGCCGTCGCGCCGTGTGCCGCCGTGGTAATGCTACCACCTGTCCTCGTCAGCGTCGCCGGTGCCGGCGCGTGCCTTTGTCCAGCTTCTCTACGGTGATGCTGCTCCCTCGCGCGCGCCACTGACCTGCCTCACGGTGGTGATGCGGCCCCCGCAGCTCTTGTGGTCGTGGGCCCCCCGTGCGTCCCGGTTTGCGCGGGCGTTGCGGCGCCTTTTGTCCGCCCTTTGTCTTCCGGCTAGCTATGCGAGAGCTGGGGGGTGGAGGTAAGTAGCGATAGCCAAGGTGTTTGTCGCGACATGCCAATACTTGCTCCGACGACTCGCTCCTTGACCGGCCGGTTGCATGCGACGCCGTGCCCGCTGTCCGCCGCGACGCCGTGCGACGTCGTGTGCGGGGAGGGGGTGACCCTGTCTGCGAGGACGACTTCGCTTGCCACGACTCGCCCAGACGATGATGCCCTCGGGCCGCCTCCACGAGGGGAAGGAAAGATCTCTTCCAAACAGGAGGCGGCCCGCGCGGGCGCGCCTGCCCCCCCCCCCCGCGAAGAGGTAGGTCGCCCGCGCTGCGGGGGCTGAGGGCCCAGGCGCGCGCCTAGTGCGCGCGGCCGGCCCGACGCTGTCGCTGCGTAGGAGAGGAAATGAGATAAAAAGGCGCCGCGCGCACGTTCCCGGCGGCCTACTGGGGCGCGCGGGCAGAAGCCCTTCACATGCTCCACCAGCGGCGCCCTGTCGAGGCTACTGTTATCAGGGACATCCTCGACCTCAACGGCAACCAGCCAGACAGCAGGGGCAATCTCGACGCCGCCGCCGCCGAGGCCGCACAGGCGCTCGAAAGCGAAGGGCACCAGAGACCAACCTGGACCTCAGAAGCCGCCGAGCCAGGGGGAGGGCGGCATGGCTGGCAGTGTGACGCGTGTCCACCTGCACCGCCTACGACAGGGAAAACGTATTCATGACAAGGCCCACCAAGGCAAACCAAGCCAGACGAAAGTCAGCCTCAGGTCCAAGAGCTGCTGACTGGCTACGCACGCTCCCCACCACCGTAGCCATTTTGGCTCAAGGCCAAGGGAAACCTCAAGAAGGCACGCGCGGCCACGTAAAGTTTTACTTCCGCGCGCGCGTGGGGGGGGGGCCGGGCCTGCGCGCGATGGCGCCCTCGCCCGGGCCCGCGGGCAGGAGCTTGCACGCCGACCTGCCGCGCAGCCGCTCGGGGAGAGCAGAGGCGGCGCAGCAGGAGGGGAGGCGACGCGCAGGCGGAGCCAGCAGCACGGCCGCGCCAGAGGCCGAGGACGAGCCAGAAAGAGCCGCCAAACTGACCGGGCGCTCGCGCAGGGCGGGGGCGGCGGGCCGGCCCGCGGCGCCCGCCGGGATGGCCCCGCTGCCGGGACGACGCCCCGCCAGGCAGGCCGACAGAGGCAGAGGCTGCACAGGGAGGGCGGCCACCGCTTTTGAAGGGAGGCCGGGCGCACGGCAGAGGGCGACGCCGAGCAGGGCCAGAGGCAGAGCGGCAGAGGAGGAAGAGGAGGAAGAGGAATAAAAGGCGGCAGAGTCGGAGGAGGAGGAGGCGGCAGCGGCAAAGGAGAAGCACCGCCGCCGCCGCGACGGCGCCCCGCAACGCCGCCACCACAACGGCAACCGCCAGCACCACCGCGACGGCGACCAGCAGCACCAGCAGCAGCACCACCGCCAAGACGAAGACGAGCACAAGCGACAGCACCGCAACCAGCGGCGGGGCAACGACGGCGAGCACCAGCAACAGCAGCACCAGCACCAGCACCAGCACCAGCACCAGCAACACGACTACGACAGCCCTGGCGCCACGACGCGACGGCCCGACCCTGGCAGACATGACCCCCCTGGGGGTGGACACCGCCAGGGTCCAACCAGGAAGACCCGGTCCACGAAGGGTCTGGGGACCCCCCTGGGGGCTTCCTGGACAAGCGGCGTGGGGCCGCCGTCGCCGCCCGACCCGGGTCCGCCGCCTGGCCTCTGGACGCTGGTGCGGCGAGGGCCCCCGAGGCGACCACTCGGGAGCCAGGCGCGACAGCCAGAGCAGCAACCGCGACGCTCGGCGCCAGCACCAGGCGACGCACCTGACGAGGCCGAGGAGGAAGAGGCGAGAGAGCAGCACGAGGAGGCAAAGGAGGCGCAACGCGACCACGAGGCGCCGCAAGGGGCAGGCGCGACCGAGAGGGCGCCGCGCCGGGCGGCCTACGCTCGCCGGGTCCTTCGCCGCGGCCGCCGGCGAGCCACGCGGCGGCTGGCGGCCAGTGCCCTCGAGGCCGCGTACGCCGAGCACGACGCGCTCGTGGAGCAGGCGGCGGCTTTCGAGCGTCGGCGTGCTTGCCTGGCCGCGAGGTTCGACGCGAGGCGGGCGCAAAGCGAGCTCCGGAAGGCACTCGCCGCAGCCAGGGGCGCGGCGACACGAGACGAGGAGCGGCAGCGACAGCACCAGAGCCCGCCTGCACAGCAGCAGCCGCGTGAGGAGGCACAGGAGGGCGGCAGGAGAAGGCGTGGCGAGGGCCGCCGCGACCAGGAGGCCAAGCCAGGACAGCCAGCGCCCCATGAAGGGGATGGGTACTCTCAGCTCCGGCGCCCGCACCGGCGACAGGACGCTGACCGTGAGATGGCGCGGGCGGGTGTCGGCGAGGGCGCGCCGCTCGTGACCAGAGCGCACTTTCGCCACGGGCGCTGCGAGAGCAGGCAGCACCGCAGCGACCAGAGCGACAGCAGCCAGCACCCAACTGCGGCCACAGGCGGAGGAAAACTACGACGGCGCCCACCACGGCGCCCACCACGACGGCGACCAAGACAGCAACGAGCAGCACCACGACTGCGACCAGCAGCACCAGCAGCACCAGCTGCACCGCCACAGCCACGACGGCGAAAAACAACGGCAGCAGCACCACCGCCACGACAGCCATGCACACATGACAAGAACTGTTGCGAAATCGACCGGGCCAGCTGCTGTGCTACATTCCGCCTTGCTTTACACGGCAGGCCCTGCTCACAACTACGACCCGCGGCATTACCAGCCCCACCAGCTACACCACGACGGCGACCACACCAGCACCGCGCCAACCGGCACTACGGCGACGACAACGACCAGCACCACAGCACGCAGCCAACGACCAGCGCCACTGCACGCGCACACAGCGACCAGCACCACAGCGGCAGCACACAGCACCACAGCGACCAGCACGATAGCGACCAGCACCAGCGACAAGCACCACAGCACGCACCCAACAACCAGCACCACAACGAAGACAACGACCGCGGCCAGCAGCAGCACCACGAGCAACACAGCGGCGGCGACCAGCAGCCCCAAGAGCAGCAAACACAGCCAGCAACACCACAGCGACCACTGAGGGAAAGACCACGAGACCAGCAACACCACGCCAGCAGCACACAGTACCAAGACCAGCACCACGGCGGCGAGATTGACCAGCACCACAGCAACGACCAACACCACAGCGACCAGCGCGACAGCGACCAACACAGCAGCAGCAGCAGCAGCAGCAGCAGCACCAGCAGCGGCGGCAGCAGCAGCAGCAGCAGCAGCAGCAGCAGCTGCAGCAGCAGCAGCTGCAGCAGCAGCAGCAGCACACAGCACCACAACGACCAGCACCACAGCGACCAACACCAACGACCAGCAACACAGCACGCACCAAACGACCAGCGCCACAGCACGCAGCCATCGACCAGCACCACAGTGACGATCGACCGCGCAAGCACCATGCACAGAAGCGAGAAAGTCAAATGTGGACAATTTCATTTGGATCACCTGGGGGGCGGGGCCGCCGGCCCCCCACCAGGTCTAAAGGAAAAGCGGGCCTCAGGACCAGGCGGGGCAGGGGAGGCGGGGACCCCGGGGCCGCCCGTCGGAGACAGGAGGAGGACAGCACCACAGCGCGCAGCCAACGACGGCGGACGGCAGCCCCCTGGCAGCAGCAGCAGCAGCAGCAGCAGCAAAAGCAGCAGCAAAAGCAGCAGCAGCGGCAGCCAGCAGGGCCCTCCGCCACCTCAGACGGCCATTCCAGCCGTCTGGCCGCCAGCCCTCCAGCCCCTTCCGAGGGAGGGGGCTGGCGTCAGCTGCAGCCCGTGCCCCCCAGGGGAAGAGCCCCATTCCCACGGTAGGACTCCCCTGGGGCCAGTTCCCAATCGGGGTTCGCGCGGCTCCGCTGCGGTCCCCGGTGGCGCCCCGGCTTGTGCAGCAAGCCCACAGGAGCAACGCGACAACATGTTCGACCACAAGAGGCGGTACGACTCCCAACAAGGGCGCCGCGAGCAGCAGCACAACGACGACGACAAGCAGCAACATCAGCAGCAACACCACCACCACGACAACCATCACCAGCGGCAGCGTCGCCACCGCGACCAGTTGCAGCGGCACCACCACGACGACCAGCAGCAGCAGCACCACCACCACCACCACCACCACCACCGCCACCACGACCAGCAGCAGCAGCAGCAGCAGCAGCAGCAGCAGCAGCAGCAGCAGGGCAACCACCACAACGACCAGCACCACAGCGACCAACACCAACGACCAGCAACACAGTATGCACCAAACGACCAGCGCCACAGCACGCACCCAACGACCAGCACCACAGTGACGACCAGCACCACCACAGCACCACAGCACGCAGCCAACGACTGCGGATGGCAGCTCCCTGGCAGCAGCAGCAGCAGCAGCAGCAAAAGCAAAAGCAGCAGCAAAAGCAGCAGCAGTGGCAGCCAGCAGGGCCCTCCGCCGCCCCAGACGGCCATTCCAGCCGTCTGGCCGCCAGCCCTCCAGCCCCTTCCGAGGGAGGGGGCTGGCGTCAACTGCAGCCCGTGCCCCCCAGGGGAAGAGCCCCATTCCCACGGTAGGACTCCCCTGGGGCCAGTTCCCCATCGGGGTTCGCGCGGCTCCGCTGCGGTCCCCGGTGGCGCCCCGGCTTGTGCAGCAAGCCCACAGGAGCAACGCGACAACATGTTCGACCACAAGAGGCGGTACGACTCCCAACAAGGGCGCCGCGAGCAGCAGCACAACGACGACGACAAGCAGCAACATCAGCAGCAACACCACCACCACGACAACCATCACCAGCGGCAGCGTCGCCACTGCGACCAGCTGCAGCGGCACCACCACGACGACCAGCAGCAGCAGCAGCAGCAGCAGCAGCAGCAGCCGCAGCAGCCGCAGCCGCAGCAGCAGCAGCAGCAACACCACCACCACCACCGCTACCACGACCAGCAGCAGCAGCAGCAGCAGCAGCAGCAGCAGCAGCAGCAGCAGGGCAACCACCACAACGACACCCTGCGACACCGACCAGCAGAAACACCAACGCCACCGCAAACACAGCGACCAGCAGCAGCACCGCGACAGCGACCGACAGCGCCGCCACCAGAACCAGCGCCAGCACAAGCACCGCCACCACCACGACAGGAGCAGTGCGCACTGGCGAGGAGTCCGCGGGAGGCGCTCTACGGCTACCGCGGACAACGGGTCGGCGAAGCCAGCCACCCAGGCCCCCCCGGGCCAGCCGACGATCCGCCGGGCACGCCGGAACGCAGATCGGGAGAGTCTGCCCCGGCACCAGCGCTCGCGGAGACGCCGCCGCACATGCTGTCGGCGCCGGAAGGGTTTGCCACGCCAGACTCGCGAGCGGGCGCGCGGTCGGCCTCACCACCGCCACCACCACCGCAGCTGAACCACTTCGCCAGCATTTTCGGCGCCTGGCCGGCAGCGCCCCCTGAACCAGAGGGAAGGCGGCGGGACTTCTCGGGCCTCTCCCTGCCGCCAGCTGGGCGCGAGGCGGCCGAGGAGCAGCGACAGCCACCGCAGCAACAGCAGGGGCCAGACCGGCCAGACAGGGAGGAATGCGCCATCTGCCAGACGCCGCTCGAAGGGGACACCGCGACGTGGCCAGCTTGCGGCCATGTCCCCCACCGCTTCCACGCAGCGTGCGCAGCGAGGCATCGGCCGACACGGGCGGGCCTGGCCCACTTGTACCACACAGGTGACGCATCCCGTGCCGAAAGGTCGCCATGCCCCCTATGCAACAGCCCGTGGGGGGACTCGCCGGGTGGCGTGGCGGCGCTCGCGGGCTTCGTGGGATCCCTGAACGCTTCTGGAAACTACCCCACCCGAGGGTGCAGGTGCTCACGCTGCCGAGCCGCGGCCGGCCCGCCAAGTGAGGAGGAGGCGGACCCTTACGCAGGAGGACCCCTTGAGCAGCCAGGAGGGCCCGCGCCGCACGCCAGCGCAGTCTGCCCGCGACATTTCCAACCCCTGCGGTGGCGGCACTCTCGCGGGCCCAGCGGGCTGGCGGGCAGCTGGGAATGCCGCGCCTGCGACGTGGCCCCCCTGGGTAGCGACGTCTCGCCGCCGCAGGGCGCGAGACCGCCGCGCTGCCCCTGCGGGCGGCCAGGGCCAATCGAGTGGGTCGCCAGGGCCGCCAGGGCCACAGGGGGGTCGTGGAGATGGCACGGGGCCTGGCTCTGCGAGGGCTGCGCCGCCACGCCGCTTCCGGAGCCAGCAGTCGCCGCCCCTCCGTCGCCGCCCGCGACAACAGCAGACGCAGGAGACCCTCGACAGGCGCGCCCCGAACAGGCGCCCACCGCCGCAGAGCAACGGCAGCCTGGCCGCTTCGCCGGATGGCCTCCCCTGGCGGGCCCACTACGAGAACGAACCAACTCACGCGTGTACGTGCCCTTGCTATTAGCAGCGGCGGGGCTGCTTGACCAGCAGGAGGCGGCGGGATGGAGCACGCACCCGCTCACGCACGACTGGTGGCAGCCGACAGTGGAGGCCTTGCAGCAAGCGGACCCCGTGCCAGCGGAGACCTTCGCCCAAGGGCTGGAGTTCGCAGGGGCCAGCCCAGGGGCGATATATGCCGTGATCGCCGCTGGGGGCGGAGCACGCCCTGGACACGTGCACCTGCCGCCTGTGGTCAGAGCGCTGGCGGACAGCGCTGGCTACATCGACAACCTCGCCCATGACCTCTTGCTCGAGCTCTTCGGGGGGGTCGTGCTGGCGCGGGGGGTCGACCGGCGCGCAGACGAGCTCCGCGACCCGGCCAGGTGGGCCGCAGCCGCGCCGCGCCCGCCGAGGCCGCCACCAGCGGCGCCAGCAGGACCTCAGCCCAGCGACGACGCCAGTGGAGGGGGCCCAGGAGAAGGCAGAGGCCGAGGAGGCAGAGGAGGAAGAGGCGCCAGAGAAAGCAGAGGGCGAGGCGCTAGGGGGGGCCGAAGAGGAAGAGGCACCAGAGGAGGGGGAGGAGGGGGAGGAGGCAGCTCGAGCAGCAGCACCGCCAGCGAGAGCGAGGAGGATATTGAGGACAGCGCCTCCAGCAACTCTGGCCCCGCGCTGCCCGCGCCGCTGGCCCAGCCCCGCCGAGACGGGGGCGCGGGACGAGCTGCTCCTCCCCGGGCGCCCCTGGGGCGCCGCCCCGCCCACGCCCGCGCTCGCTTGACGGCGGCAGAGAGGGAAGCGCTGGACGCGACAGACGCAGCATCTGTGCTCCGGGCCCGCGTGCCAACCCTCCAACGGGCGCCAGCGTTCGCGCGGGGGCCGTTCCGCAACGCCTTGCGCAAGGCTTTGGAGCTGATCCGAGAGGGCGAAGCAGACGAGACAGGAGCAGCGAGAGGGTGGAAGCTGTTCCTCCTGCTCCCACGACTGCTCTTGAGGAGAGAGGCGGGGCAGCAAAGGATCCCCAAGGAGCAACTCCTGGAGAGGTTCACCCGCTTCGAGGCTGGAGACTGGGCGCAGCTTCTGACAGAGGCACAGCCGGGCCCGCCGCGCAGGCCGCCCGAGCGAGACGCGAACGGGCAGAGCAGGGCGCCCGAGGCACGACGGGGCCGGGCGCCAGACGAAAACGAGGAGCTCCGCAGCCGCTGCGAGAAGGCCCGCGAGCTGATCCGCCTCGGCGAGGTCTCGGCGGCGCGGCAAG
This sequence comes from Prorocentrum cordatum, assembly GCA_963575745.1. Taxonomy (NCBI): domain Eukaryota; class Dinophyceae; order Prorocentrales; family Prorocentraceae; genus Prorocentrum; species Prorocentrum cordatum. The sequence goes on along the minus strand of CAUYUJ010001958.1, from coordinate 95,428 downwards.
CGCTGACAGCGAGCGCGGTGGCACCAGGCACACAGGCCACTCTGGACGAACTCCGGGACCCGGCACGCCGCCTGCAGCGGCCGAGAGAGCAGCTCAGCGAGCGAGCCGCCCGCGCGCCGCCGCAAGGCCTCGCCAGCCTGGAACCAGACCGCCTCCTCACGAACGTGCGCAGGAGTCGCCGGGGCGCTGCGCCGGGCCCCTCAGGGATGACGGGAGAACACTTGCAGACGCTGCTGGACGACGAGCACTGCTGCGACCTCCTGCACCACGCTGCCACGCTCCTTGCGAGGGCGGAAATCCCTGGCCCCGTGGCAGAGGCCCTCCGGCTCGCCGCCGCACGGCGCTGCGCAAGAGCAACGGGAGGGTGCGAGGCATCGTGACTGGCGACGTCTTCAGGCGGCTGGTAGCCCGCACGCTGGCGCAGCAAGTGGGCAAAGAGGTCGAGCAGGCGACTGCCCCCTTCCAGTTCGCACTCTCGACCCGAGCAGGCACGGAATGCGTGGCGCACCTCGTGCAGACTCTCACCCAGGGTGACCCGGCTGCCACGGTGGTTTCCATAGACGGAATCGGGGCATTCGACCTCATGTCCAGAAACTCGATGCTCGAAGGATTAGCAAACCTGGGCAGGGGTAGCGCACTGCTTCCCTTCTGCCGCCTCTTCTACGGGGAAAGATCGCTCGCAGTACTGGTGGCACGACGACGCGGGACAAGGGCACGCGATCGACCAGGCGGAAGGAGGAGAGCAAGGAGACCCGCTCATGCCAGCCCTGTGCGCCTTGGGACAACACCCCGCCCTGCAACAGGTCCATGGCATACTCTGGCCCGGGGAGCGCATCTTCGCCTTCCTTGGCGACGTGTACTTGGTCACCACGCCAGACAGAGCGAGGTTCCTCTTCAACGCCGTGCGGGACGCCCTCCAAGCGCACTGCGGCATCAGCGTGAACATGGGGAAGACGCGAGTCTGGAACAGGGGAGGGCAGGAGCCACTTGGCATCCGAGAGCTGGGCTCAGCAGCAGACCGGGTGTGGGTAGGAGGAGCAGACGCACCGCCGGAAGCCCAGGGCTTGGTCGTTCTGGGGGCCCCGATCGGCCACGGAGCTTTCGTCGCCCAACACCTGGAGGCCATCCTGGAAGAACACCGCCGCTTGCTCGCGAGGACACCACACGTCGGGGACCTGCAATCCTCGTGGCTCCTGCTCAGCATGTGCGCCAACCCCCGGGCCAACTTCTTCCTGAGGGCGCTGGCTCCCGAGGACACGGCCGCCTTCGCCGCAGCGCACGACGACAACCTGGCCAACGCGCTAGCCGACTTGCTGGAACTCCCGCAAGAAGCTGTCGCAGAAGGCACGTCAGCGCGCCAACGCTGCCAACTGCCGCTTTGCATGGGAGGGCTCGGCCTGCGAAGCGCGTCCAGGACGGCGCCGGCGGCCTGGTGGGCTTTCTGGGCAGACTGCGCGCAGATGCTCCGCGAACGCTGCCCCGAGCTCACAAACCAGATCTGCGCTGCACTGAGCGAGCTGGACCGGGGCCCGCTGCCGGCCGCTCCCGGGTGCTTACAACAAGCCAGCAGGGCAAAGGAGCACCTCTCGGGGCACGGCTTCGCCGCGCCCAACTGGCACGACCTTGCGCAGGGCGCTCGGCCACCGCCGACGCACGAACGGGAGCACGGCGAATGGGCGCACGGCTGGCAGTTCTGGGCCGCCAGAGTCTTGGAGAACACAGCACGACAGCAGCTCCTCAACGCCTCCACGCCGCCGGACCGCGCCCTCCTCCGGTCACAGAGCGGGCCGTGCGCGGGACGAGCCTTCACCGCGCTGCCCACGACGGGGGACTTCCACATCCCGCCGGCAGAATTCAGAGTCCTGCTCCTCAGGCGCTTGCGATTTGATTCACCCTTCGCAGCGAGCGCTTGCAGATGCAGAGGCAGACTGGACGCCAGAGGTGACCACAGAGCGGCGTGCCCAAGGGCAGGGGTGCTCAAGAAGAGATCCATCCCATTTGAGAAAGCGGCTGCACGTATCTGCCGCGAGGCCGGGGGCCGAGTCGCAGAGAATCAGCTCCTGCGAGGCCTCAACGTGGACGGCGTCGACCCCCGCGACGGGCGCAAGATCGAGGTCATCGCGAACGGCCTGCCGCTCTGGGGAGGAGCGCAGCTGGCGATTGACGCGACCCTGGTGTCGCTAGTCCGCACCGACGGCACCGCGCAGCCCAGAGCCGCGGACGAGGACGGAGTCCAGCTCGCGGTCGCGCGGGGCCGGAAGGAAGCGACCTACCCCGAGCTCATCGGGTCAAGGAGATGCCGATTGGTTGTGCTGGGCTTGGAAGTCGGCGGCAGGTGGTCCGAGGAGGCCCTGACCTTCGTCCGGCTGCTCGCCAGGACCAGAGCCCGCAGCGCGCCGCAGCGACTCCGAGCGTCGGCGCGGGCGGCGTACCTACACCGCTGGACAGGCTTGGCTGCGGTCGCGGCCCAGAGGGCGTTCACGGCCACGCTGCTGGAGTTGCCGCCGCACACCCGGGCCGTCGACGGGGACGAGCCGCACCTCGCCGATCTCCTGGCGGACGCCCGCTACACGGAGACGCCGGCCCTTAGCCGACTGCCGCCGTGTTTCTGATGCTGTGGAACGGGCGCGGCCCCACCCCGGGGGCCCGCCCGCCGGCGCAGCAGGAGGACCAGCAGAACCACTACAACCACTACCACAAATGCGACAACAAGCAGCGGCAGCAGCAGCAGCAGCAGCAGCATAACCGCCACCACCACGCCTACGACCAGCAGCGCCACCACCGCCAGCAAGGCGACCAGCACCACCACCACCACGACGGCGACCAGGGGCAGCACGGCGACCAGCAGCACCACGACAACAACTACCACTACAGCGACAACAAGCAGCAGCAGCAGCAGCAGCAGCAGCAGCAGCAGCAGCAGCAGAAGCAGCAGCAGCAGCACCACCACCACCACCACAACCACTACGACTACCACCAGCAGCGCCACCACAACTGGCACGGCGACCAGCACCACCACCACGACGGCGACCAGGGGCAGCACGGCGACCAACAGAAACACGACAACTACTACCACAACTGCGACAACAAGCAACAGCAGCAGCAGCAGCACCACCACCGCCACCACCACCACGACGGCGACAAGGGGCAGCACGGCGACCAGCAGAACCACGACAACTACTACCACAACTGCGACAACACGCAGCAGCAGCAGCGGCAGCAGCAGAACCACCATCACAACTACCACGACTACGACCAGCAACGCCACACTCGCCAGCACGGCGACCAGCACCACCATCACCACCACCACCACCACCACCACCACCACCACCACCACCACCACCACGGCGACCAGGAGCAGCACGGCGACCAGCAGCACCACGACACCAATACAACTACAGCGACAACAACAAGCAGCAGCAGCAGCAGCAGCCGCAGCACCACCACCACCACCACAACCACTACGACCAGCAACGCCCCCACCACCAGCACGGCGACCAGCACCACCACCACCACGACGCCGACCAGGGGCAGCACGGCGACCAGCAGCACCACGACGGCCACAACAACCACAGCGACAACAACAAGCAGGACCACCAGCAGCAGCAACACCACCACCACCACCACAACCATCATGACTACGACCAGCAACGCCACCACCACCAGCACGGCGACCAGCACCACCACCACCACCACGACGGCGACCAGGGGCAGCACGGCGACCAGCAGAACCACGACAACTACCACCACAACTGCAACAACAAGCAGCAGCAGCGGCAGCAGCAGAGCCACCACCACCACTACGACTACGACCAGCAGCGCCACCACCACCAGCACGGCGACCAGCACCACCACCACCACCAAGACGGCGACCAGGGGCAGCACAACTGCGACAAGCAGCAGCAGCCGCAGCACCACCACCACCACGCCTACAAACAGCAGCGCCACCACCACCAGCACGGCGACCAGCACCACCACCACCACGATGGCGACCAGGAGCAGCAGAGCGACCAGCAGAACCACGACAACTGCTACCACAACGGCGACAACAAGCAGCAGCAGCGGCAACAGCAGAACCACCACCGCAACCACTACAACTACGACCAGCAGCGCAGCGACAACAAGCAGCAGCAGCAGCAGCAGCAGCACCACCACCACCACCACAACCACCACAACCACTACGACTACGACCAGCAGCGCCACCACCACCAGCACGGCGACCAGCACCACCACCACGACGGCGACAAGGGGCAGCACGGCGACCAGCAGAACCACGACAACTACTACCACAACTGCGACAACAAACAGCAGCAGCAGCAGCAGCAGCAGCAGCAGCAGCAGCAGCAGCAGCAGCAGCAGCAGCAGCAGCAGCAGCAGCAGCAGCAGCAGCACCACCACCACCACCACCACCACCACCAACACAACCACTACGACTACGACCAGCAGCGCCACACTCACCAGCTCGGCGACCAGCAGCAGCAGCACCACCACCACCACCACCACTACGGCGACCAGGAGCAGCACGGCGACCAGCAGCACCACGACAACCACTACAACTACAGCGACAACAGCAAGCAGCAGCAGCAGCAGCAGCAGCAGCAGCAGCAGCAGCAGCAGCAGCAGCAGCAGCAGCAGCAGCAGCAACAGCAACAGCAACAGCAGCTGCACCACCACCACCACCACAACCACTACGACTACGATCAGCAACGCCCCCACCACCAGTACGGCGACCAGCACCACCACCACCACGACGGCGACCAGGGGCAGCACGGCGACCAGCAGCACCACGACAACCACTACAACTACAGCGCCAACAACAAACAGCAGCAGCAGCACCACCACCACCACCACCACCACAACCACTACGACTACGACCAGCAACGCCCCCACCACCAGCACGGCGACCAGAGCCACCACCACCACCACCATGACGGCGACCAGGGGCAGCACGGCGACCAGCAGAACCACGACAACTACTACCACTACGGCGACAGCAAGCGGCAGCACCCGCATCAGCAGCAGCAACAGCAGCAGCAACAGCAGCAGAACCACCACCACCACCACCACTACGACTACAACCGGCAGCGCCACCACCACCAGCACGGATACCACTACCACCACCACCACGACGGCGACCAGGGGCAGCACAGCGACCAGCAGCACCACGACAACCACTACCACAACAGCGACAACAAGCAGCAGCAGCAGCAGCAGCAGCAGCAGCAGCAGCAGCAGCAGCAGCAGCAGCAGCACCACCACCACAACCACTGCGACTACGACCAGCAGCGCCACACCCACCAGCACGGCGACCAGCAGCAGCAGCACCACCACCACCACCACGGCGACCAGGAGCAGCACGGCGGGGCCCGCGCGGACGCCGGCGCGGCAGGGGGCGACGGCGGCCGGCGGCGGCTGGCGGCGGCGGGCCGGCGGCAGCGGCTGGGCCCGCGACGGAGGCCGCAGAGGCCGAGGAGGCGGAGGAGGAGGCGGGCGCTGGGGCGAGGAGGCGGAGGGCGGCAGCGCGGGGGCCCCGCCGCCCTTTGGCTAGGAGGGGCTCGGGGAGGCACGCCAGAGCGGGCCCCGAGTGAGGGTGGGGCTAGAACGCCCGCGACTCTCGGGGCGGCCGAGGGGGGCCCCGCAGCGCAGCCGCGCCAGGAGCCAGACGAGGCGCCGCGGCCGGCGGAGCCCCGCTGCGAGGGGGCGGAGGCGGAGGCGGCGGGCTGCGGCTGGCTGGGGCCCGCCAGGGGCCGGCCGAGGCGCGAGGGTGGCGGCGCGCTGGCTGGCGGAGGCGGGGGGCGCCGAGGTGGGGCCGGGCTCGGCCGCCCGCCGGCCGGCGGGGCGGACGGGGGCGGCGGCGGCGGCGGGGGGCGGCGGGCCTGAGGCCTAGGCCGACGGCGGCGGGCGGCGGGCCACTGCAGGGGCCCCGCGCGGCGGCCTCGGCTTGGCGTGAGCCCGCGCAAGGAGAACAAAAAAAAAAAAAAACCTGCGCGGTTCCATGCAGCCACGCGCTGGCGCCTCAGGATCCGACGGCCGATCCCCCCACGCGGGCGCGGAGCCGCCAGCCACCCGGGCTGCCGAGCCCCGCTGGACCCGCTCGGAGACCACCTGGTCGCGTGCCCGCGCACCGGGCTCCTGGCCAGACGCGCGAAGCTGTTCGAACGAGCTTGGGCGAGGGTCGCAAGAGCAGCAGGAGGGAGGGTAGTTCCCAAACAACTGCTGCGAGACACCAACGCCGTCGTCCACGACCCACACGACCGCTGACAGCTAGATGTGGTCGTCGACGGCGTCTCGCCGAACGGAGTCCCCCTGCGCTGCATTAGCACCATGGTGCCCCCCCTCCGCAAAGAGACGGGTGGCACCGACCGCTCTTTCCACACCGACGGGGCCGCCCGCCCTACGAGAGGCCGAGCAGCGCAAACGACGCAGGCACCGTGAACTCACAACTGGCCAATCCGGCTGCCTTATGGTCCTCTCCTGCGAGGTTGGCGGCCAGTGGGGGCGAGACTCTCTCCAGCTGGTCCGCCTGCTCGCCAAGCAAAAAGCGCGAACCGCACCAGCTCTCTTCCGTCGCTCGACGAAGCTCGCGTGGACCAACCGGTCGCGGCCCAAGACGCGCTCATGGCCACCCTGACGGGCGAAGGCTTCCTGGCACCAGAAGCAAGGGTACCGCCACAACGGGGTCACAACCACGACAGTGACCAGCAGCAGCGCCACCACCACCACGAAGGCGGCAAGCACCACCAAGGACGCCACAACCACGACTGCAACGAGTAGCCCCATCACCACGACGGCAACAAACAGCACCACGACTGCGACCTGCAGCGCCGCCAAGCTTGCGAGCCGTGCCACTACTAACAGGAGCACCGACAACACGACTGCGACCAGCAGCGCCACCACGACCGCAGCCAGCAGCCGCACCACGACCGCGACCAAAAACGGCACCACCACGACAGCGACCAGAAGCGCCACGACGACGACAAGCATAACCACAACCACAACCACGAGCACGATCAACAGCTCCACGACCGCGACTGCGACCAGCAGCACCACGACGGCGACCACCAGCAACCTGGCGACAGAGACCTGCACCGCCACCAGCAGCACCACGACGACTGCAATCAGCAATACCACCACCAACACCACCCCTGCCACGAGCAACGCCACCACGACTGCTACCAACCGCGCCACCGCACCCCAGCGCCACGACGGCGACCAGCAGGACCGCCACCACCAGCAAGGCCGCGAAGGCGACCAGCAGGAGGGCGAGGAGGAAGAGGAGGAGGAGGAGGAGGAGGAGGAGGAGGAGGAGGAGGAGGAGGAGGAGGAGGAGGAGGAGGAGGAGGAGGAGGAGGAGGAGGAGGAGGAGGAGGACGCGGAGGCGGCGGGCGAGGAGGACGAAGAGGAGGGGAAACGGCGACAACGACCAGCAGCACCACCACCACAACAGCGACCAGAAGCGCCACGACTGCGACAAGCAGAACCACAGCCACGAGCACGACCAACAGCTCCACCACCGCGACTGCGACCAGCAGCAACGCGACGGTGACCAACAGCGATCCGGCGAAGACGACCTGTATCGCCACCAGCAGCAACGCCACGACGACGACAACAACCAGCAGCACCACCACCCCGACTGCCACCACCGCCAGCAGCACCACGACCACGACCCACCGCACCACTACGCCCCAGCGCCACGACGGAGACCAGCAGGTCCACCACCACCAGCAGCGCAGCGACGGCGACCAGCGGGAGGACGCGGAGGAGGAGGAGGAGGAGGAGGAGGAGGAGGAGGAGGAGGAGGAAGAAGCCGAGGGAGAGAGGAGGAGGAGGAGTAGAGGTGTAGGAGGAGGAGGAGGAGAACGAGAAAGGAGAAGAGGAGGGAGGATGAAGAGGGAGGAGGAGGAGGAGTATAAGGACGGAGTCTGAGGAGGATGGGTAGGGAGGAGGAGAGGAGGAGAAGGAGGAGGAGACAAAGGAGAGGATGTTGGGGATGAGGAGGATGTAGGCGGTGAGTGAGGAGGAGGAGGTGAGGAGAAGGAGGGGAGGAGGATGAGGCGGATGAGTGATGAGGAGGAGGAGGATGAGTAGAGGAGGAGGAGGAGCGGAAAGGGGAGGAGGATGATGGAGAGAAGGAGGATGAGGAGGAGGAGGAGGAGGAGGAGGAGGACAGACGAGGCGGCGAAGGAGGCGGCCGAAGAGGACGGCGGCACTGCTACCAACAGCAGCACCGACAACACGACAACGACCAGCAGCACCACGACGACCGCGACCAGCAGTTGAGCCACGACAGCGACCAGCAGCACCACCACCACCACGACAGCGACCAGAAGCGCCACGACTACGACAAGCAAAACCACAGCCGCGAGCACGACCAACAGCTCCACCACCGCGACTGCGACCAGCAGCAACGCGACGGCGACCAACAGCAATCCTGCGCAGACGACCTGTATCGCCACCAGAGCAACGCCACGACGACGACAACAACCAGCAGCACCACCACCCCGACGGCCACAACCGCCAGCAGCACCACGACCACGACCAACCGCACCACTACGCCCCAGCGCCACGACGGAGACCAGCAGGCCCACCACCAGCAGCAGCACCGCGACGGCGACCAGAGGGAGGACGCGGAGGAGGAAGAGGAGGAGCAGGAGGAGGAGGAGGAGAAGGAGAAGGACGAGAAGGAGGAGGAGGAGGAGGAGGAGGAGGGGGGGGGGGGGGGGGGGGGGGGAAAGGGTGGAGGAGGAGGAGGAGGAGGAGGCGGCGGAGGAGGAAAAAGCGGAGGAAAAAGAGGAGGAAAAAGAGGAGGAGGAGGAGGAGGAGGAGGAGGAGGAGGAGGAGGAGGAGGAGGAGGAGGAGGAGGAGGAGGAGACACAGAAGAAGGTAGAGGCGTCAAAAGAAGACGAGGACAAGGGGGCGGAAGCGACGCCGCAGGAGCCTGGGCTGCGCAAGAGGGCTAGAAGAGAAGCAGGAGGGCCAGGAGCGCGCCGCGGGATTTGGAGGGCGGCAGCGCGGGGACCCAGCCGCCCTTCGCATAGGAGGGGCTCTGGGAGGCACGCCAGCGCGGGCCCCGAGTGAGGGTGGGGTTGCAACGCCCGCGACTCTCGGGGCGGCTGGGGGCCGCGCCAGAAAACAGAAGAGGCGCTGAGGGCGCCGAAGATGAGGGGCGCAGGCCCGCGCCCGCTGGGCACCCGCCTGAGGCGACGAGCGGGGGCCCGCGCGGCGCAGGGCGCGCGCCCGCGCCCGCCGCGCGCGCAGAGCTTGAGAAAAACACTGCCTGAGAACATCCACGCCCGAATCGCTGGCCAAGCTTTTTGCGCTGTCCAAGGACTTCCCGCTGGGCCAATGCCATATCCCACGGCCAACGCTTGCCTGTTACCGCATGAGTCTAGATCTGGCTACCGTACACGTGGGACAACTTCAACCCACACGCGCCGAAATTAGGACGATGGGCAGAAGGCCCAGCACCAGGTCAAGGTGCGCGGGGCAAGTGCCCCATCAGGCGCCACCAATGACGAGGGTTTTGGTCGACACAGCCCGTGGCGCCTCTGACTTCTGGGCAAGTTTCTACACGGAGACAGGCAGTGCACCAACCCCAGCAAACAACCAGGAGACAGATCCCCACATGCCTTTCAGCCCAACAAGCACAAAACAAGCCCCAGAACATTAAA
>CAUYUJ010001958.1:5000-85657 GCA_963575745.1 Prorocentrum cordatum | reverse complement strand
TGCATATATATATATATATATATATATATATATATATATACATACACACGTGCGCGTGTGCGATCGTTCGTGCATTTACACGTGCGTGCGCGGGCGCGTTCGTTCGCGCGCATGCCTCGTTGCATTCCCGAGCGTGCGCATACACACAGATATATATATATATATATATATATATATATATATACACATGTGAACGTTAAACTCCTCCCTCGCACTCCCCTGTCCCCCTCGTTCGCTTCAAATCCGCCGCCTTGAAATTATCCCGGCAAAGCAACCTAAGAGCGATGTGTAGGAGCATATCTGGAAGCATTCCCCTTCAGATTCAGATGAGAATCCAGTTGTAGAATTCTGCTGTTCTCGCAGTCGTAGTCGCATTCGCGATGACAGTCGCAGTGGCAACGGCAGTCGCAGTCATAGCCTCAGCCTCAGCCTGCCTCAGCATCAGCCTGCCTCAGCCTCAGCCTCAGCCTGCCTCAGCCTCAGCCTCAGCCTCAGCCTGCTTCAGCCTCAGCCGCAGTCTGCCTTCAGCCTCGGCCTCAGCCTCAGCCTGCCTCAGCCTCAGCCTGCATCAGCCTCAGCCTCAGCCTCAGCCTGCCTCAGCATCAGCCTGCTTCAGCCTCAGCCTCAGCCTGCCTCAGCCTCAGCCTCAGCCTCAGTCTGCCTTCGGCCTCGGCCTCAGCCTCAGCCTGCCTCAGCCTCAGCCTGCCTCGGCCGCAGCATCAGCCTGCCTCAGCATTCAAAATGTGGCCCAGGAATGAAGTTCTGGGAACTAGAAGAACACGAGGTGGCCTACAGTTGGCTCCGGGCATTCAAAATCATGCCCAGGAATGGAGTTCTGGGAACTTGAAGAGCACGAAGTGGCCTACAGTTGGCTCCGGGCATTCAAAATGTGGCCCGGGAGTGAAATTCTGGGAACTCGAAGAGCACGAAGTGGCCTACAGTTGGCTCCGGGCATTCAAAATGTGCCCGGGAATGGAGTTCTGGGGACTCGAAGACCACGAAGTGGCCTACAGTTGGCTCCGGGCATTCAAAATGTGGCCCGGGAATGGAGTTCTGGGAAGTTCGCAAACGAGCACGAAAAGTGGCCTACAGTTGGCTTCCGGGCACTTCAGAATGTGGCCCGGGAAATTGAGTTCTGGGAATTGAGTTCTGGAGGTCGAAGACACGAAGTGTGTAACACGAAGTGTGTGACTGTTGGCTTAAAACGACTTCTGCGGCACCCTGTCCGGCACCCGCCCAGACCCCCCTGTGGAGTCATCTGCTGCTCTCTTTTGACACCACTAGAAACCTATCAGAACAAGCTGTTAAGTAAAAACGCAGTCGGGAGTGTGAGCTGCATGCGATGCAGGGCGCGTGGCATTAATGCTGCGTGCGCGGGAGGGCATGGGCCCAATTGCCCAGGCTCTAACGCCGCGCGGGCACCCCGACTGGGCATCATGCGTTTTGCCAGCGACATCCTCGCAAATCTCATTACCAGCCCAAGATATCGTTTAAGAAACACCATCAAATCAATACATGTTTCGGTAAACGTCAGCGTGTCGCTCGAGGCCGGGCCGAAAAAAAACACATATATTATCCCGGCAAAGCAACCTAACAGCCATGTGTAGGAGCATCTCTGGGTCGAACAGCATCTCGACGAAAAGGCAGCTCTCCCCCCCCCTCCTCCTCCTCCTCGTCCTCCTCCTCCTCCTCCTCCTCCTCCTCCTCCTCTTCCTCCTCCTCCTCCTCCTCCTCCTCCTCCTCCTCCTGGTAGTCCTCCCCCTCCCCTCCTCCTCCTCCTCCTCCTCCTCCTCCTCCTCTTCCTGGTCGTCCTCCTCCTCCTGGTCGTCCTCCTCCTCCTGCTCGTCCTCCTCCTCCTCCTGCTCGTCTTTCTTCTCCTGCTCCTCCTGCTCCTCGTCCTGCTCCTGCTCGTCCTCGTCCTCCTGGTCTTGCTCGTCCTCCTCCTCGTCGTGCTCTTGCCCCTGCTGAAAATGTGGCCCAGGAGTGGGAGTTCTGGGAAGTCGAAGAGCACGAAGTTGCCTACAGTGGCTACGGCTTCAAAATCATAAATGTGGCCCGGGAATGGAGTTCTGGGAACTCGAAGAGCACGAAGTGGCCTACAGTTGGCTCCGGGCATTCAAAATGTGGCCCGGGAATGGAGTTCTGGGAACTCGAAGAGCACGAAGTGGCCTACAGTTGGCTCCGGGCATTCAAAATGTGGCCCGGGAATGGAGTTCTGGGGACTCGAAGACCACGAAGTGGCCTACAGTTGGCTCCGGGCATTCAAAATGTGGCCCGGGAATGGAGTTCTGGGAAGTCGAAGAGCACGAAGTGGCCTACAGTTGGCTCCGGGCATTCAGAATGTGGCCCGGGAATGGAGTTCTGGGAGGTCGAAGAGCACGAAGTGTGTGACTGTTGGCTTAAAACGACTTCTGCGGCACCCTGTCCGGCACCCGCCCAGACCCCCCTGTGGAGTCATCTGCTGCTCTCTTTTGACCCTACTAGAAACCTATCAGAACAAGCTGTTAGGTAATTAAACAAGTTCAGAAGGCATCAGCGCAATTCATGTTGCGCAATGCCGGATGTCTTGCACTAAGCATCCGTCCCGGCGATGCTTAGCGCTAGGCATCGCCGGTGTTGCAGGATGCTCTGGGCACGACACAGCGACAGCACGACGACGACGATCAACCCACGCCAGCACTCCCCCCCCGCCACGTTGGTAACGCGGCGGACGGACAGCCGGGCGGTGCTTGGCCCTGGCGGCCTCCACTCACAGAGTGCTCACGATGGTTGCGGCGGCGTCAGCGTCAGCAGCGGCGCGGGGGAAGCGGGCCGCGCTGTCTGCACCAGCTCGCGTCGACAGCGCGCACTGGGAAGGCGCGCAGGCGTCGCCCATCTCGGCCCCGAACTGCCGAGAGAGCGCCTTCGCGACGAGCCTGTGGAAGGCATATTCTGCCACTATCCCTCGCGCGCGGCCGTTTTTCATTTTCATTTCATTTCATACCACAGCGGCGGGGTCCGGAGCGCCGCGCGCGGTCGCGCACCGCCCCAGCGCCCCCCGGCGCACGGCCCGCTCAGGTCGCAGCCGCCCCTGCGACCCCAGGGCAAGGGCCACGGGGCTGGCCCCGTCTCGGGTAGGGTCTTTCACCTCCGTCGTGGGTCAGCCCAGGCGCCGCAGCAGGCAACGGCGCACTGGCCCCGTGGCCCGCGCTACCCCTCCCTGGTGCGCACCTTGGAAAAGAACGAGGCGGCGCCCCTGCCCCCCCCCGGCCGCAGACGGCTCGGGGACGGGCAACGGCAGGGGAGATACGCGAAGCAGCGGAGGGGGAGGGGGGGGCGGGAGGCACGATAGGGTGGCCAGGCAAAGGGGATGGAGCGGCTGCTGCCCCAGACGCGCGGTGCTGGGCGGCTGCGCGGGGCCCCTCAGGCACGCAGACCGAGGCCCGTCCGTACGTCACGCGGCTTCCCTGTGACAGAAACCGCCCGGGCCGATCGAATCGTGCAGGGCGCGCGCCACGAGGAGTACGTGGTGCCATCTCTGCTCGGGCGGCGGCCCGTCGCGGAAGAGCTGGTACAGGTGCACGCCCGCCTGCGACAGCGGCGGGAGCAGGGCGCGGGTCTCCAACTCCGCACGCCGCGCAGTTTGCTCGGGGCACCCGCAGAGCGCATGGGCTATATCCACGTGCAAGGCGCTGCACGCAGCACAGCGAGCCCAGGCGACAGGGAGGCACGGCACGCCAAGCACAGGAAGGAGCCATGCCCCGGACATGCGTGCCACAGCCCACAGGCGGAACTCGCGCCACATATGCGGTCCAAAGTCCAGACCGAGCATGCCCACGGGTAGCTTGTGGGGTTCAGGGACAAGAACGGCATAGGACACACCGAGCGCGGGCAGGCGGGCGCACGCGGCGCGCTGGAACGCCGCCAAGCGGCCAGTGCCAGGGGCGCGGGCGACGCTCACTGGAATCTCTGCCCGGGCGTGCACCTCCGCCACGGCTGCCTGGAGCTCGAGCGCGTCGTCCTCGTCCAAGGCCAACTTGAGGAGCTCAGAGCTTGCACCGCTCAGCGAGCTAGAAGGCCCCGTCGGCGCAGAGCGGACGCACTCAGTCCAGACGCGGCGGTCTTGCTCGACCGAGCGGGCTGGGCTGATAGCGCGCGCAGCTGGCGGCAGCGCGGCTGTGGGCAGTGGTGGGCGCCGAGCGGGGTCCCGCAGCTCAGCCAGCGTCTCGGCCGTGCCTGGCGCTAGCCCGCGCGACGCCAGCGACTGTCGTGCTTTGCTGAGGCTGCCTGCCCTGACCAGCGCCACCGCCTTCTCTAGGGTGCGCTGGCGGCACGCCTCGGCGTCGTCAGCGCGGCACGCGGCTGGGGCGCCCTGTGCCTGAGCGCTCGGCGCGAGAAGCGCTTCCGACGAGCACTCCTCGAATTTTGCTACAAACGCTTCCGCCTGCAACGAACCTTCCCGCCTGCTACGAACGAGTCCGCCTGGGCAAGTTGCCGGGTGCGCGAGAGGCCACGACGCAGACATGGGGACCACCCTGCGCCGACTCATCGGGGGCCCTGACACGTCGCAAGTGGAGGAACGACGGGCGCGCGCACGAGCAACGCCAGGGAGACGCGGAGGACTCGGGCTTCAGGCGCGACGAGCAACCCCATGTCGATGGCGCGTCGTCGTCGCCGTCGTGGTCTGCCTTTTGCGGCCTCGAGCGCGCAGAAAACCGAAGCCGCGCATGCGTACGCGCGTCCTGCCTCAGTGGCGACGTGGCCCCCTCCGTGCGCGCAGCGTGCTTGCGTACTTGCCTCACAGTCGCGATGCGGCCCCCTCCTTGCGCGCGCTGTTAACGAGAACCCTGCCTCGCAGTGATGACGCGGCCCCGTTGTCCACATGTCGTGCACCCGTGGGCCTCCGTCATGTATTTTCCATTGCAGCATGGGTATGGCCGCTCCGGGGGGGGGGCTGTCGACTCGTGCGTGGTAGGGGGCCTCGTCCGTTGAAGGCCGCGTTGAAGGCCGCTGATTGACGTCGTCGTCGTGGTCGTCGTCGTGGTCGTCGTCGTCGTCGTCGTCGTCGTCGTCGTCGTCGTCGCGTCGGCGTCGGCGTCGGCGTCGCCATCGCGTTGCGGCCTCCTGTGCCAAAACAGGCTGTCACAGAGCGTGCGTGCGCAGGTCCTGCCTCGCAGTGGTGATGCGGTCCCCTGCCTGCGCGCGCTGTCTACAAAAATGTTGCTACCCTGTGTTGGACCAGCCTCGTCTGTCCACATGTTGCGTGCCAGGCTGCGCACCTACTGGTTCGTCGGAATCCTAGCAGTGCTGTGAGCGCTCTGCGGAGGGGCTCTCGAGCAATGCCTGGCCTAGCGCGGGTAGGGAGCATCGTCTGATAGAACACCGAGTGAGCGTATCATGTGTATGTATACTTGCCTTGTTCATGCTCGCGTGTCTTGGCTGATCTCTGCTCTCCGTGGGGCCCCGAGGCGAAGCAGACGTGCTGAGGGGTGGGCAGACGTGGGGGTTCCACGCCATGTGTCGTTTAGCGGGTACTTCCGAAAGTGGCGGCAGGAGTTTCCGCGCCGCGGGGCTTCCGAAGGTAATCGTGCTTCACCGACGCAAGGTGGTGCCGTCGCGCCGTGTGCCGCCGTGGTAATGCTACCACCTGTCCTCGTCAGCGTCGCCGGTGCCGGCGCGTGCCTTTGTCCAGCTTCTCTACGGTGATGCTGCTCCCTCGCGCGCGCCACTGACCTGCCTCACGGTGGTGATGCGGCCCCCGCAGCTCTTGTGGTCGTGGGCCCCCCGTGCGTCCCGGTTTGCGCGGGCGTTGCGGCGCCTTTTGTCCGCCCTTTGTCTTCCGGCTAGCTATGCGAGAGCTGGGGGGTGGAGGTAAGTAGCGATAGCCAAGGTGTTTGTCGCGACATGCCAATACTTGCTCCGACGACTCGCTCCTTGACCGGCCGGTTGCATGCGACGCCGTGCCCGCTGTCCGCCGCGACGCCGTGCGACGTCGTGTGCGGGGAGGGGGTGACCCTGTCTGCGAGGACGACTTCGCTTGCCACGACTCGCCCAGACGATGATGCCCTCGGGCCGCCTCCACGAGGGGAAGGAAAGATCTCTTCCAAACAGGAGGCGGCCCGCGCGGGCGCGCCTGCCCCCCCCCCCCGCGAAGAGGTAGGTCGCCCGCGCTGCGGGGGCTGAGGGCCCAGGCGCGCGCCTAGTGCGCGCGGCCGGCCCGACGCTGTCGCTGCGTAGGAGAGGAAATGAGATAAAAAGGCGCCGCGCGCACGTTCCCGGCGGCCTACTGGGGCGCGCGGGCAGAAGCCCTTCACATGCTCCACCAGCGGCGCCCTGTCGAGGCTACTGTTATCAGGGACATCCTCGACCTCAACGGCAACCAGCCAGACAGCAGGGGCAATCTCGACGCCGCCGCCGCCGAGGCCGCACAGGCGCTCGAAAGCGAAGGGCACCAGAGACCAACCTGGACCTCAGAAGCCGCCGAGCCAGGGGGAGGGCGGCATGGCTGGCAGTGTGACGCGTGTCCACCTGCACCGCCTACGACAGGGAAAACGTATTCATGACAAGGCCCACCAAGGCAAACCAAGCCAGACGAAAGTCAGCCTCAGGTCCAAGAGCTGCTGACTGGCTACGCACGCTCCCCACCACCGTAGCCATTTTGGCTCAAGGCCAAGGGAAACCTCAAGAAGGCACGCGCGGCCACGTAAAGTTTTACTTCCGCGCGCGCGTGGGGGGGGGGCCGGGCCTGCGCGCGATGGCGCCCTCGCCCGGGCCCGCGGGCAGGAGCTTGCACGCCGACCTGCCGCGCAGCCGCTCGGGGAGAGCAGAGGCGGCGCAGCAGGAGGGGAGGCGACGCGCAGGCGGAGCCAGCAGCACGGCCGCGCCAGAGGCCGAGGACGAGCCAGAAAGAGCCGCCAAACTGACCGGGCGCTCGCGCAGGGCGGGGGCGGCGGGCCGGCCCGCGGCGCCCGCCGGGATGGCCCCGCTGCCGGGACGACGCCCCGCCAGGCAGGCCGACAGAGGCAGAGGCTGCACAGGGAGGGCGGCCACCGCTTTTGAAGGGAGGCCGGGCGCACGGCAGAGGGCGACGCCGAGCAGGGCCAGAGGCAGAGCGGCAGAGGAGGAAGAGGAGGAAGAGGAATAAAAGGCGGCAGAGTCGGAGGAGGAGGAGGCGGCAGCGGCAAAGGAGAAGCACCGCCGCCGCCGCGACGGCGCCCCGCAACGCCGCCACCACAACGGCAACCGCCAGCACCACCGCGACGGCGACCAGCAGCACCAGCAGCAGCACCACCGCCAAGACGAAGACGAGCACAAGCGACAGCACCGCAACCAGCGGCGGGGCAACGACGGCGAGCACCAGCAACAGCAGCACCAGCACCAGCACCAGCACCAGCACCAGCACGACTACGACAGCCCTGGCGCCACGACGCGACGGCCCGACCCTGGCAGACATGACCCCCCTGGGGGTGGACACCGCCAGGGTCCAACCAGGAAGACCCGGTCCACGAAGGGTCTGGGGACCCCCCTGGGGGCTTCCTGGACAAGCGGCGTGGGGCCGCCGTCGCCGCCCGACCCGGGTCCGCCGCCTGGCCTCTGGACGCTGGTGCGGCGAGGGCCCCCGAGGCGACCACTCGGGAGCCAGGCGCGACAGCCAGAGCAGCAACCGCGACGCTCGGCGCCAGCACCGGGCGACGCACCTGACGAGGCCGAGGAGGAAGAGGCGAGAGAGCAGCACGAGGAGGCAAAGGAGGCGCAACGCGACCACGAGGCGCCGCAAGGGGCAGGCGCGAACGAGAGGGCGCCGCGCCGGGCGGCCTACGCTCGCCGGGTCCTTCGCCGCGGCCGCCGGCGAGCCACGCGGCGGCTGGCGGCCAGTGCCCTCGAGGCCGCGTACGCCGAGCACGACGCGCTCGTGGAGCAGGCGGCGGCTTTCGAGCGTCGGCGTGCTTGCCTGGCCGCGAGGTTCGACGCGAGGCGGGCGCAAAGCGAGCTCCGGAAGGCACTCGCCGCAGCCAGGGGCGCGGCGACACGAGACGAGGAGCGGCAGCGACAGCACCAGAGCCCGCCTGCACAGCAGCAGCCGCGTGAGGAGGCACAGGAGGGCGGCAGGAGAAGGCGTGGCGAGGGCCGCCGCGACCAGGAGGCCAAGCCAGGACAGCCAGCGCCCCATGAAGGGGATGGGTACTCTCAGCTCCGGCGCCCGCACCGGCGACAGGACGCTGACCGTGAGATGGCGCGGGCGGGTGTCGGCGAGGGCGCGCCGCTCGTGACCAGAGCGCACTTTCGCCACGGGCGCTGCGAGAGCAGGCAGCACCGCAGCGACCAGAGCGACAGCAGCCAGCACCCAACTGCGGCCACAGGCGGAGGAAAACTACGACGGCGCCCACCACGGCGCCCACCACGACGGCGACCAAGACAGCAACGAGCAGCACCACGACTGCGACCAGCAGCACCAGCAGCACCAGCTGCACCGCCACAGCCACGACGGCGAAAAACAACGGCAGCAGCACCACCGCCACGACAGCCATGCACACATGACAAGAACTGTTGCGAAATCGACCGGGCCAGCTGCTGTGCTACATTCCGCCTTGCTTTACACGGCAGGCCCTGCTCACAACTACGACCCGCGGCATTACCAGCCCCACCAGCTACAGCACCACGACGGCGACCACACCAGCACCGCGCCAACCGGCACCACGGCGACGACAACGACCAGCACCACAGCACGCAGCCAACGACCAGCGCCACTGCACGCGCACACAGCGACCAGCACCACAGCGGCAGCACACAGCACCACAGCGACCAGCACGATAGCGACCAGCACCAGCGACAAGCACCACAGCACGCACCCAACAACCAGCACCACAACGAAGACAACGACCGCGGCCAGCAGCAGCACCACGAGCAACACAGCGGCGGCGACCAGCAGCCCCAAGAGCAGCAAACACAGCCAGCAACACCACAGCGACCACTGAGGGAAAGACCACGAGACCAGCAACACCACGCCAGCAGCACACAGTACCAAGACCAGCACCACGGCGGCGATATTGACCAGCACCACAGCAACGACCAACACCACAGCGACCAGCGCGACAGCGACCAACACAGCAGCAGCAGCAGCCGCAGCAGCAGCAGCAGCAGCAGCAGCAGCGGCGGCGGCAGCAGCAGCAGCAGCAGCAGCTGCAGCAGCAGCTGCAGCAGCAGCAGCACACAGCACCACAACGACCAGCACCACAGCGACCAACACCAACGACCAGCAACACAGCACGCACCAAACGACCAGCGCCACAGCACGCAGCCATCGACCAGCACCACAGTGACGATCAGCACCACCACAGCACCACAGCACGCAGCCAACGACTGCGGACGGCAACCCCCTGGCAGCAGCAGCAGCAGCAGCAGCAGCAGCAGTAGCAGCAGCAGCAGCAGCAAAAGCAGCAGCAAAAGCTGCAGCAGCGGCGGCAGCCAGCAGGGCCCTCCGCCACCCCAGACGGCCATTCCAGCCGTCTGGCCGCCAGCCCTCCAGCCCCTTCCGAGGGAGGGGGCTGGCGTCAGCTGCAGCCCGTGCCCCCCAGGGGAAGAGCCCCATTCCCACGGTAGGACTCCCCTGGGGCCAGTTCCCCATCGGGGTTCGCGCGGCTCCGCTGCGGTCCCCGGTGGCGCCCCGGCTTGTGCAGCAAGCCCACAGGAGCAACGCGACAACATGTTCGACCACAAGAGGCGGTACGACTCCCAACAAGGGCGCCGCGAGCAGCAGCACAACGACGACGACAAGCAGCAACATCAGCAGCAACACCACCACCACGACAACCATCACCAGCGGCAGCGTCGCCACCGCGACCAGTTGCAGCGGCACCACCACGACGACCAGCAGCAGCAGCAGCACCACCACCACCACCACCACCACCGCCACCACGACCAGCAGCAGCAGCAGCAGCAGCAGCAGCAGCAGCAGCAGCAGGGCAACCACCACAACGACCAGCACCACAGCGACCAACACCAACGACCAGCAACACAGTATGCACCAAACGACCAGCGCCACAGCACGCACCCAACGACCAGCACCACAGTGACGACCAGCACCACCACAGCACCACAGCACGCAGCCAACGACTGCGGATGGCAGCTCCCTGGCAGCAGCAGCAGCAGCAGCAAAAGCAGCAGCAGCAAAGCAGCAGCAGTGGCAGCCAGCAGGGCCCTCCGCCGCCCCAGACGGCCATTCCAGCCGTCTGGCCGCCAGCCCTCCAGCCCCTTCCGAGGGAGGGGGCTGGCGTCAGCTGCAGCCCGTGCCCCCCAGGGGAAGAGCCCCATTCCCACGGTAGGACTCCCCTGGGGCCAGTTCCCCATCGGGGTTCGCGCGGCTCCGCTGCGGTCCCCGGTGGCGCCCCGGCTTGTGCAGCAAGCCCACAGGAGCAACGCGACAACATGTTCGACCACAAGAGGCGGTACGACTCCCAACAAGGGCGCCGCGAGCAGCAGCACAACGACGACGACAAGCAGCAACATCAGCAGCAACACCACCACCACGACAACCATCACCAGCGGCAGCGTCGCCACTGCGACCAGCTGCAGCGGCACCACCACGACGACCAGCAGCAGCAGCAGCAGCAGCAGCAGCAGCAGCAGCAGCAGCAGCAGCAGCCGCAGCAGCCGCAGCAGCAGCAGCAGCAGCAGCAGCAACACCACCACCACCACCGCTACCACATCAGCAGCAGCAGCAGCAGCAGCAGCAGCAGCAGCAGCAGCAGCAGCAGCAGCAGCAGGGCAACCACCACAACGACACCCTGCGACACCGACCAGCAGAAACACCAACGCCACCGCAAACACAGCGACCAGCAGCAGCACCGCGACAGCGACCGACAGCGCCGCCACCAGCACCAGCGCCAGCACAAGCACCGCCACCACGACAGGAGCAGTGCGCACTGGCGAGGAGTCCGCGGGAGGCGCTCTACGGCTACCGCGGACAACGGGTCGGCGAAGCCAGCCACCCAGGCCCCCCCGGGCCAGCCGACGATCCGCCGGGCACGCCGGAACGCAGATCGGGAGAGTCTGCCCCGGCACCAGCGCTCGCGGAGACGCCGCCGCACATGCTGTCGGCGCCGGAAGGGTTTGCCACGCCAGACTCGCGAGCGGGCGCGCGGTCGGCCTCACCACCGCCACCACCACCGCAGCTGAACCACTTCGCCAGCATTTTCGGCGCCTGGCCGGCAGCGCCCCCTGAACCAGAGGGAAGGCGGCGGGACTTCTCGGGCCTCTCCCTGCCGCCAGCAGGGCGCGAGGCGGCCGAGGAGCAGCGACAGCCACCGCAGCAACAGCAGGGGCCAGACCGGCCAGACAGGGAGGAATGCGCCATCTGCCAGACGCCGCTCGAAGGGGACACCGTGACGTGGCCAGCTTGCGGCCATGTCCCCCACCGCTTCCACGCAGCGTGCGCAGCGAGGCATCGGCCGACACGGGCGGGCCTGGCCCACTTGTACCACACAGGTGACGCATCCCGTGCCGAAAGGTCGCCATGCCCCCTATGCAACAGCCCGTGGGGGGACTCGCCGGGTGGCGTGGCGGCGCTCGCGGGCTTCGTGGGATCCCTGAACGCTTCTGGAAACTACCCCACCCGAGGGTGCAGGTGCTCACGCTGCCGAGCCGCGGCCGGCCCGCCAAGTGAGGAGGAGGCGGACCCTTACGCAGGAGGACCCCTTGAGCAGCCAGGAGGGCCCGCGCCGCACGCCAGCGCAGTCTGCCCGCGACATTTCCAACCCCTGCGGTGGCGGCACTCTCGCGGGCCCAGCGGGCTGGCGGGCAGCTGGGAATGCCGCGCCTGCGACGTGGCCCCCCTGGGTAGCGACGTCTCGCCGCCGCAGGGCGCGAGACCGCCGCGCTGCCCCTGCGGACGGCCAGGGCCAATCGAGTGGGTCGCCAGGGCCGCCAGGGCCACAGGAGGGTCGTGGAGATGGCACGGGGCCTGGCTCTGCGAGGGCTGCGCCGCCACGCCGCTTCCGGAGCCAGCAGGTCGCCGCCCCTCCGTCGCCGCCCGCGACAACAGCAGACGCAGGAGACCCTCGACAGGCGCGCCCCGAACAGGCGCCCACCGCCGCAGAGCAACGGCAGCCTGGCCGCTTCGCCGGATGGCCTCCCCTGGCGGGCCCACTACGAGAACGAACCAACTCACGCGTGTACGTGCCCTTGCTATTAGCAGCGGCGGGGCTGCTTGACCAGCAGGAGGCGGCGGGATGGAGCACGCACCCGCTCACGCACGACTGGTGGCAGCCGACAGTGGAGGCCTTGCAGCAAGCGGACCCCGTGCCAGCCGAGACCTTCGCCCAAGGGCTGGAGTTCGCAGGGGCCAGCCCAGGGGCGATATATGCCGTGATCGCCGCTGGGGGCGGAGCACGCCCTGGACACGTGCACCTGCCGCCTGTGGTCAGAGCGCTGGCGGACAGCGCTGGCTACATCGACAACCTCGCCCATGACCTCTTGCTCGAGCTCTTCGGGGGGGTCGTGCTGGCGCGGGGGGTCGACCGGCGCGCAGACGAGCTCCGCGACCCGGCCAGGTGGGCCGCAGCCGCGCCGCGCCCGCCGAGGCCGCCACCAGCGGCGCCAGCAGGACCTCAGCCCAGCGACGACGCCAGTGGAGGGGGCCCAGGAGAAGGCAGAGGCCGAGGAGGCAGAGGAGGAAGAGGCGCCAGAGAAAGCAGAGGGCGAGGCGCTAGGGGGGGCCGAAGAGGAAGAGGCACCAGAGGAGGGGGAGGAGGGGGAGGAGGCAGCTCGAGCAGCAGCACCGCCAGCGAGAGCGAGGAGGATATTGAGGACAGCGCCTCCAGCAACTCTGGCCCCGCGCTGCCCGCGCCGCTGGCCCAGCCCCGCCGAGACGGGGGCGCGGGACGAGCTGCTCCTCCCCGGGCGCCCCTGGGGCGCCGCCCCGCCCACGCCCGCGCTCGCTTGACGGCGGCAGAGAGGGAAGCGCTGGACGCGACAGACGCAGCATCTGTGCTCCGGGCCCGCGTGCCAACCCTCCAACGGGCGCCAGCGTTCGCGCGGGGGCCGTTCCGCAACGCCTTGCGCAAGGCTTTGGAGCTGATCCGAGAGGGCGAAGCAGACGAGACAGGAGCAGCGAGAGGGTGGAAGCTGTTCCTCCTGCTCCCACGACTGCTCTTGAGGAGAGAGGCGGGGCAGCAAAGGATCCCCAAGGAGCAACTCCTGGAGAGGTTCACCCGCTTCGAGGCTGGAGACTGGGCGCAGCTTCTGACAGAGGCACAGCCGGGCCCGCCGCGCAGGCCGCCCGAGCGAGACGCGAACGGGCAGAGCAGGGCGCCCGAGGCACGACGGGGCCGGGCGCCAGACGAAAACGAGGAGCTCCGCAGCCGCTGCGAGAAGGCCCGCGAGCTGATCCGCCTCGGCGAGGTCTCGGCGGCGCGGCAAGCGCTGACAGCGAGCGCGGTGGCACCAGGCACACAGGCCACTCTGGACGAACTCCGGGACCCGGCACGCCGCCTGCAGCGGCCGAGAGAGCAGCTCAGCGAGCGAGCCGCCCGCGCGCCGCCGCAAGGCCTCGCCAGCCTGGAACCAGACCGCCTCCTCACGAACGTGCGCAGGAGTCGCCGGGGCGCTGCGCCGGGCCCCTCAGGGATGACGGGAGAACACTTGCAGACGCTGCTGGACGACGAGCACTGCTGCGACCTCCTGCACCACGCTGCCACGCTCCTTGCGAGGGCGGAAATCCCTGGCCCCGTGGCAGAGGCCCTCCGGCTCGCCGCCGCACGGCGCTGCGCAAGAGCAACGGGAGGGTGCGAGGCATCGTGACTGGCGACGTCTTCAGGCGGCTGGTAGCCCGCACGCTGGCGCAGCAAGTGGGCAAAGAGGTCGAGCAGGCGACTGCCCCCTTCCAGTTCGCACTCTCGACCCGAGCAGGCACGGAATGCGTGGCGCACCTCGTGCAGACTCTCACCCAGGGTGACCCGGCTGCCACGGTGGTTTCCATAGACGGAATCGGGGCATTCGACCTCATGTCCAGAAACTCGATGCTCGAAGGATTAGCAAACCTGGGCAGGGGTAGCGCACTGCTTCCCTTCTGCCGCCTCTTCTACGGGGAAAGATCGCTCGCAGTACTGGTGGCACGACGACGCGGGACAAGGGCACGCGATCGACCAGGCGGAAGGAGGAGAGCAAGGAGACCCGCTCATGCCAGCCCTGTGCGCCTTGGGACAACACCCCGCCCTGCAACAGGTCCATGGCATACTCTGGCCCGGGGAGCGCATCTTCGCCTTCCTTGGCGACGTGTACTTGGTCACCACGCCAGACAGAGCGAGGTTCCTCTTCAACGCCGTGCGGGACGCCCTCCAAGCGCACTGCGGCATCAGCGTGAACATGGGGAAGACGCGAGTCTGGAACAGGGGAGGGCAGGAGCCACTTGGCATCCGAGAGCTGGGCTCAGCAGCAGACCGGGTGTGGGTAGGAGGAGCAGACGCACCGCCGGAAGCCCAGGGCTTGGTCGTTCTGGGGGCCCCGATCGGCCACGGAGCTTTCGTCGCCCAACACCTGGAGGCCATCCTGGAAGAACACCGCCGCTTGCTCGCGAGGACACCACACGTCGGGGACCTGCAATCCTCGTGGCTCCTGCTCAGCATGTGCGCCAACCCCCGGGCCAACTTCTTCCTGAGGGCGCTGGCTCCCGAGGACACGGCCGCCTTCGCCGCAGCGCACGACGACAACCTGGCCAACGCGCTAGCCGACTTGCTGGAACTCCCGCAAGAAGCTGTCGCAGAAGGCACGTCAGCGCGCCAACGCTGCCAACTGCCGCTTTGCATGGGAGGGCTCGGCCTGCGAAGCGCGTCCAGGACGGCGCCGGCGGCCTGGTGGGCTTTCTGGGCAGACTGCGCGCAGATGCTCCGCGAACGCTGCCCCGAGCTCACAAACCAGATCTGCGCTGCACTGAGCGAGCTGGACCGGGGCCCGCTGCCGGCCGCTCCCGGGTGCTTACAACAAGCCAGCAGGGCAAAGGAGCACCTCTCGGGGCACGGCTTCGCCGCGCCCAACTGGCACGACCTTGCGCAGGGCGCTCGGCCACCGCCGACGCACGAACGGGAGCACGGCGAATGGGCGCACGGCTGGCAGTTCTGGGCCGCCAGAGTCTTGGAGAACACAGCACGACAGCAGCTCCTCAACGCCTCCACGCCGCCGGACCGCGCCCTCCTCCGGTCACAGAGCGGGCCGTGCGCGGGACGAGCCTTCACCGCGCTGCCCACGACGGGGGACTTCCACATCCCGCCGGCAGAATTCAGAGTCCTGCTCCTCAGGCGCTTGCGATTTGATTCACCCTTCGCAGCGAGCGCTTGCAGATGCAGAGGCAGACTGGACGCCAGAGGTGACCACAGAGCGGCGTGCCCAAGGGCAGGGGTGCTCAAGAAGAGATCCATCCCATTTGAGAAAGCGGCTGCACGTATCTGCCGCGAGGCCGGGGGCCGAGTCGCAGAGAATCAGCTCCTGCGAGGCCTCAACGTGGACGGCGTCGACCCCCGCGACGGGCGCAAGATCGAGGTCATCGCGAACGGCCTGCCGCTCTGGGGAGGAGCGCAGCTGGCGATTGACGCGACCCTGGTGTCGCTAGTCCGCACCGACGGCACCGCGCAGCCCAGAGCCGCGGACGAGGACGGAGTCCAGCTCGCGGTCGCGCGGGGCCGGAAGGAAGCGACCTACCCCGAGCTCATCGGGTCAAGGAGATGCCGATTGGTTGTGCTGGGCTTGGAAGTCGGCGGCAGGTGGTCCGAGGAGGCCCTGACCTTCGTCCGGCTGCTCGCCAGGACCAGAGCCCGCAGCGCGCCGCAGCGACTCCGAGCGTCGGCGCGGGCGGCGTACCTACACCGCTGGACAGGCTTGGCTGCGGTCGCGGCCCAGAGGGCGTTCACGGCCACGCTGCTGGAGTTGCCGCCGCACACCCGGGCCGTCGACGGGGACGAGCCGCACCTCGCCGATCTCCTGGCGGACGCCCGCTACACGGAGACGCCGGCCCTTAGCCGACTGCCGCCGTGTTTCTGATGCTGTGGAACGGGCGCGGCCCCACCCCGGGGGCCCGCCCGCCGGCGCAGCAGGAGGACCAGCAGAACCACTACAACCACTACCACAAATGCGACAACAAGCAGCGGCAGCAGCAGCAGCAGCAGCAGCATAACCGCCACCACCACGCCTACGACCAGCAGCGCCACCACCGCCAGCAAGGCGACCAGCACCACCACCACCACGACGGCGACCAGGGGCAGCACGGCGACCAGCAGCACCACGACAACAACTACCACTACAGCGACAACAAGCAGCAGCAGCACCAGAAGCAGCAGCAGCAGCAGCACCACCACCACCACCAAAACCACTACGACTACCACCAGCAGCGCCACCACAACTTGCACGGCGACCAGCACCACCACCACGACGGCGACCAGGGGCAGCACGGCGACCAACAGAAACACGACAACTACTACCACAACTGCGACAACAAGCAACAGCAGCAGCAGCACCACCACCGCCACCACCACCACGACGGCGACAAGGGGCAGCACGGCGACCAGCAGAACCACGACAACTACTACCACAACTGCGACAACACGCAGCAGCAGCAGCGGCAGCAGCAGAACCACCACCACAACTACCACGACTACGACCAGCAACGCCACACCCGCCAGCACGGCGACCAGCACCACCATCACCACCACCACCACCACCACCACCACCACCAACGGCGACCAGGAGCAGCACGGCGACCAGCAGCACCACGACAACCAATACAACTACAGCGACAACAACAAGCAGCAGCAGCAGCAGCAGCAGCAGCACACACACACACCACCACCACAACCACTACGACTACGACCAGCAACGCCCCCACCACCAGCACGGCGACCAGCACCACCACCACCACGACGCCGACCAGGGGCAGCACGGCGACCAGCAGCACCACGACGGCCACTACAACCACAGCGACAACAACAAGCAGGACCACCAGCAGCAGCAACACCACCACCACCACCACAACCATCACGACTACGACCAGCAACGCCACCACCACCAGCACGGCGACCAGCACCACCACCACCACCACGACGGCGACCAGGGGCAGCACGGCGACCAGCAGAACCACGACAACTACCACCACAACTGCAACAACAAGCAGCAGCAGCGGCAGCAGCAGAGCCACCACCACCACCACTACGACTACGACCAGCAGCGCCACCACCACCAGCACGGCGACCAGCACCACCACCACCACCAAGACGGCGACCAGGGGCAGCACAACTGCGACAAGCAGCAGCAGCCGCAGCACCACCACCACCACGCCTACAAACAGCAGAGCCACCACCACCAGCACGGCGACCAGCACCACCACCACCACGATGGCGACCAGGAGCAGCAGAGCGACCAGCAGAACCACGACAATTACTACCACAACGGCGACAACAAGCAGCAGCAGCGGCAACAGCAGAACCACCACCGCAACCACTACAACTACGACCAGCAGCGCAGCGACAACAAGCAGCAGCAGCAGCAGCAGCAGCACCACCACCACCACCACAACCACCACAACCACTACGACTACGACCAGCAGCGCCACCACCACCAGCACGGCGACCAGCACCACCACCACGACGGCGACAAGGGGCAGCACGGCGACCAGCAGAACCACGACAACTACTACCACAACTGCGACAACAAACAGCAGCAGCAGCAGCAGCAGCAGCAGCAGCAGCAGCAGCAGCAGCAGCAGCAGCAGCAGCAGCAGCAGCAGCAGCAGCAGCAGCACCACCACCACCACCACCACCACCACCAACACAACCACTACGACTACGACCAGCAGCGCCACACTCACCAGCTCGGCGACCAGCAGCAGCAGCACCACCACCACCACCACCACTACGGCGACCAGGAGCAGCACGGCGACCAGCAGCACCACGACAACCACTACAACTACAGCGACAACAGCAAGCAGCAGCAGCAGCAGCAGCAGCAGCAGCAGCAGCAGCAGCAGCAGCAGCAGCAGCAGCAGCAGCAGCAGCAGCAGCAGCAGCAGCAGCTGCACCACCACCACCACCACCACAACCACTACGACTACGATCAGCAACGCCCCCACCACCAGTACGGCGACCAGCACCACCACCACCACGACGGCGACCAGGGGCAGCACGGCGACCAGCAGCACCACGACAACCACTACAACTACAGCGCCAACAACAAACAGCAGCAGCAGCACCACCACCACCACCACCACCACAACCACTACGACTACGACCAGCAACGCCCCCACCACCAGCACGGCGACCAGAGCCACCACCACCACCACCATGACGGCGACCAGGGGCAGCACGGCGACCAGCAGAACCACGACAACTACTACCACTACGGCGACAGCAAGCGGCAGCACCCGCATCAGCAGCAGCAACAGCAGCAGCAACAGCAGCAGAACCACCACCACCACCACCACTACGACTACAACCGGCAGCGCCACCACCACCAGCACGGATACCACTACCACCACCACCACGACGGCGACCAGGGGCAGCACAGCGACCAGCAGCACCACGACAACCACTACCACAACAGCGACAACAAGCAGCAGCAGCAGCAGCAGCAGCAGCAGCAGCAGCAGCAGCAGCAGCAGCAGCAGCAGCCAGCACCACCACCACACCACTGCGACTACGACCAGCAGCGCCACACCCACCAGCACGGCGACCAGCAGCAGCAGCACCACCACCACCACCACGGCGACCAGGAGCAGCACGGCGGGGCCCGCGCGGACGCCGGCGCGGCAGGGGGCGACGGCGGCCGGCGGCGGCTGGCGGCGGCGGGCCGGCGGCAGCGGCTGGGCCCGCGACGGAGGCCGCAGAGGCCGAGGAGGCGGAGGAGGAGGCGGGCGCTGGGGCGAGGAGGCGGAGGGCGGCAGCGCGGGGGCCCCGCCGCCCTTTGGCTAGGAGGGGCTCGGGGAGGCACGCCAGAGCGGGCCCCGAGTGAGGGTGGGGCTAGAACGCCCGCGACTCTCGGGGCGGCCGGGGGGGCCCCGCAGCGCAGCCGCGCCAGGAGCGAGACGAGGCGCCGCGGCCGGCGGAGCCCCGCTGCGAGGGGGCGGAGGCGGAGGCGGCGGGCTGCGGCTGGCTGGGGCCCGCCAGGGGCCGGCCGAGGCGCGAGGGTGGCGGCGCGCTGGCTGGCGGAGGCGGGGGGCGCCGAGGTGGGGCCGGGCTCGGCCGCCCGCCGGCCGGCGGGGCGGACGGGGGCGGCGGCGGCGGCGGGGGGCGGCGGGCCTGAGGCCTAGGCCGACGGCGGCGGGCGGCGGGCCACTGCAGGGGCCCCGCGCGGCGGCCTCGGCTTGGCGTGAGCCCGCGCAAGGAGAACAAAAAAAAAAAAAAACCTGCGCGGTTCCATGCAGCCACGCGCTGGCGCCTCAGGATCCGACGGCCGATCCCCCCACGCGGGCGCGGAGCCGCCAGCCACCCGGGCTGCCGAGCCCCGCTGGACCCGCTCGGAGACCACCTGGTCGCGTGCCCGCGCACCGGGCTCCTGGCCAGACGCGCGAAGCTGTTCGAACGAGCTTGGGCGAGGGTCGCAAGAGCAGCAGGAGGGAGGGTAGTTCCCAAACAACTGCTGCGAGACACCAACGCCGTCGTCCACGACCCACACGACCGCTGACAGCTAGATGTGGTCGTCGACGGCGTCTCGCCGAACGGAGTCCCCCTGCGCTGCATTAGCACCATGGTGCCCCCCCTCCGCAAAGAGACGGGTGGCACCGACCGCTCTTTCCACACCGACGGGGCCGCCCGCCCTACGAGAGGCCGAGCAGCGCAAACGACGCAGGCACCGTGAACTCACAACTGGCCAATCCGGCTGCCTTATGGTCCTCTCCTGCGAGGTTGGCGGCCAGTGGGGGCGAGACTCTCTCCAGCTGGTCCGCCTGCTCGCCAAGCAAAAAGCGCGAACCGCACCAGCTCTCTTCCGTCGCTCGACGAAGCTCGCGTGGACCAACCGGTCGCGGCCCAAGACGCGCTCATGGCCACCCTGACGGGCGAAGGCTTCCTGGCACCAGAAGCAAGGGTACCGCCACAACGGGGTCACAACCACGACAGTGACCAGCAGCAGCGCC
The DNA here is from genome assembly GCA_963575745.1 of Prorocentrum cordatum. Classification (NCBI taxonomy): domain Eukaryota; class Dinophyceae; order Prorocentrales; family Prorocentraceae; genus Prorocentrum; species Prorocentrum cordatum. The sequence goes on along the minus strand of CAUYUJ010001958.1, from coordinate 65,568 downwards.
ACCACCACCACGAAGGCGGCAAGCACCACCAAGGACGCCACAACCACGACTGCAACGAGTAGCCCCATCACCACGACGGCAACAAACAGCACCACGACTGCGACCTGCAGCGCCGCCAAGCTTGCGAGCCGTGCCACTACTAACAGGAGCACCGACAACACGACTGCGACCAGCAGCGCCACCACGACCGCAGCCAGCAGCCGCACCACGACCGCGACCAAAAACGGCACCACCACGACAGCGACCAGAAGCGCCACGACGACGACAAGCATAACCACAACCACAACCACGAGCACGATCAACAGCTCCACGACCGCGACTGCGACCAGCAGCACCACGACGGCGACCACCAGCAACCTGGCGACAGAGACCTGCACCGCCACCAGCAGCACCACGACGACTGCAATCAGCAATACCACCACCAACACCACCCCTGCCACGAGCAACGCCACCACGACTGCTACCAACCGCGCCACCGCACCCCAGCGCCACGACGGCGACCAGCAGGACCGCCACCACCAGCAAGGCCGCGAAGGCGACCAGCAGGAGGGCGAGGAGGAAGAGGAGGAGGAGGAGGAGGAGGAGGAGGAGGAGGAGGAGGAGGAGGAGGAGGAGGAGGAGGAGGAGGAGGAGGAGGAGGAGGAGGAGGAGGAGGAGGACGCGGAGGCGGCGGGCGAGGAGGACGAAGAGGAGGGGAAACGGCGACAACGACCAGCAGCACCACCACCACAACAGCGACCAGAAGCGCCACGACTGCGACAAGCAGAACCACAGCCACGAGCACGACCAACAGCTCCACCACCGCGACTGCGACCAGCAGCAACGCGACGGTGACCAACAGCGATCCGGCGAAGACGACCTGTATCGCCACCAGCAGCAACGCCACGACGACGACAACAACCAGCAGCACCACCACCCCGACTGCCACCACCGCCAGCAGCACCACGACCACGACCCACCGCACCACTACGCCCCAGCGCCACGACGGAGACCAGCAGGTCCACCACCACCAGCAGCGCAGCGACGGCGACCAGCGGGAGGACGCGGAGGAGGAGGAGGAGGAGGAGGAGGAGGAGGAGGAGGAGGAGGAAGAAGAGGAGGAGGAGGAGGAGGAGGAGGAGGAGGAGGAGGAGGAGGAGGAGGAGGAGAAGGAGAAGGAGGAAGAAGGGGAGGAGGAAGAGGAGGAGGAGGAGGAGGAGAAGGAGGAGGCGGAGGAGGATGGGGAGAGGAGGAGGAGGAGGAGGAGGAGGAGGAGGAGGAGGAGGGAGGAGGAGGAGGAGGAGGAGGAGGAGAAGGAGGAGGAGGAGGAGGAGGAGGAGGAGGAGGAGGAGGAGGAGGAGGAGGAGGAGGAGGAGAGAGAGGAGGAGGAGGAGGAGGAGAAGGAGGAGGAGGAGGAGGAGGAGGAGGAGGAGGACAGACGAGGCGGCGAAGGAGGCGGCCGAAGAGGACGGCGGCACTGCTACCAACAGCAGCACCGACAACACGACAACGACCAGCAGCACCACGACGACCGCGACCAGCAGTTGAGCCACGACAGCGACCAGCAGCACCACCACCACCACGACAGCGACCAGAAGCGCCACGACTACGACAAGCAAAACCACAGCCGCGAGCACGACCAACAGCTCCACCACCGCGACTGCGACCAGCAGCAACGCGACGGCGACCAACAGCAATCCTGCGCAGACGACCTGTATCGCCACCAGAGCAACGCCACGACGACGACAACAACCAGCAGCACCACCACCCCGACGGCCACAACCGCCAGCAGCACCACGACCACGACCAACCGCACCACTACGCCCCAGCGCCACGACGGAGACCAGCAGGCCCACCACCAGCAGCAGCACCGCGACGGCGACCAGAGGGAGGACGCGGAGGAGGAAGAGGAGGAGCAGGAGGAGGAGGAGGAGAAGGAGAAGGACGAGAAGGAGGAGGAGGAGGAGGAGGAGGAGGAGGAGGAGGAGGAGGAGGAGGAGGAGGCGGCGGAGGAGGAAAAAGCGGAGGAAAAAGAGGAGGAAAAAGAGGAGGAGGAGGAGGAGGAGGAGGAGGAGGAGGAGGAGGAGGAGGAGGAGGAGGAGGAGGAGGAGGAGACACAGAAGAAGGTAGAGGCGTCAAAAGAAGACGAGGACAAGGGGGCGGAAGCGACGCCGCAGGAGCCTGGGCTGCGCAAGAGGGCTAGAAGAGAAGCAGGAGGGCCAGGAGCGCGCCGCGGGATTTGGAGGGCGGCAGCGCGGGGACCCAGCCGCCCTTCGCATAGGAGGGGCTCTGGGAGGCACGCCAGCGCGGGCCCCGAGTGAGGGTGGGGTTGCAACGCCCGCGACTCTCGGGGCGGCTGGGGGCCGCGCCAGAAAACAGAAGAGGCGCTGAGGGCGCCGAAGATGAGGGGCGCAGGCCCGCGCCCGCTGGGCACCCGCCTGAGGCGACGAGCGGGGGCCCGCGCGGCGCAGGGCGCGCGCCCGCGCCCGCCGCGCGCGCAGAGCTTGAGAAAAACACTGCCTGAGAACATCCACGCCCGAATCGCTGGCCAAGCTTTTTGCGCTGTCCAAGGACTTCCCGCTGGGCCAATGCCATATCCCACGGCCAACGCTTGCCTGTTACCGCATGAGTCTAGATCTGGCTACCGTACACGTGGGACAACTTCAACCCACACGCGCCGAAATTAGGACGATGGGCAGAAGGCCCAGCACCAGGTCAAGGTGCGCGGGGCAAGTGCCCCATCAGGCGCCACCAATGACGAGGGTTTTGGTCGACACAGCCCGTGGCGCCTCTGACTTCTGGGCAAGTTTCTACACGGAGACAGGCAGTGCACCAACCCCAGCAAACAACCAGGAGACAGATCCCCACATGCCTTTCAGCCCAACAAGCACAAAACAAGCCCCAGAACATTAAAATCGCCGTCGCCGCAGCCCTCGAGAAAGCACGCACCGACGCCACCGACCAACATCAGCACAAGGGGTAGGGACGGCACCTAGCGAATGAGACTTCTGGCACCCACTTGGGACCGCGTGTTCGGGATCACCCCCGCACTGACGTTCTTTCTGGGTAACGACTGCCTGCGGGACCACCTTCGCCAGACCCCCCCCTCCGTGTAAGTCACAAGAACACCAACGACGAGGACGTGCTGACAAGCCTGAGTGGAGGACACGAGACATTTCCCTGGCGAGACACTTCAAGAGTGCTCCTGTCTGCCCTCGTGCCTGGGTTGGGCCAGGTGTTCGGCCGACTACTGCCGCACGCGAAACTGCCAAGGAGATTGCTAAGAAGACCTCTGCTGATAACAGTGCGACCAGTCTTTGCGCAGCCAACGCAGGCCCCTCCCTCTTCCCAGCGTCTCGGCCCACCCGCCGCTACAAAGACCGTCCCTCCAGGAGCCGGACAAAGGCACCTGTGGAGGCAGCAGTTATCGTACCGAGCACTCGCTTGTCAAAGCTCACACAAAACTGTTTGTGCTTCTTGTGTTGTCTGGGTCCCGACAAGGAGGGGGATGTGCACCAGGTGTTTCGGGGGCAGGCAATTCTAGAATGCCCGCGCGTCGCCTAGTCTTTCTACCTGTACTGCCCACGACAGCGCAAGGGGCCAGACGTCATCAACTTCATCGCCGTGGTCGGCTGCGCCCTGGTGTCGGCGCCGGCGAAAACGACGGACAAGAGCAGCACGCTCAGGCGCCATCCTTCGAAGCGGGATTTGACGCTGGCGCCGCACTTCAGTGGAGGCACTGCTGATCCCCACAGGACTTTCAGCCCAACTAGCACAAAGCAAGCCCCAAAACATTAAAACCGCCGTCGCCACAGCCCTCGAGAAAGCACGCACCGACGCCACCGACCAACATCAGCACAAGGGGTGGGACGGCACCTGGCGAAAGAGACTTCTGGCACCCACTTGGGACCGCGTGTTCGGGATCACCCCCGCACTGACGTTCTTTCTGGGTAACGACTGCCTGCGGGACCACCTTCGCCAGACGCCCCCCTCCTTGTAAGTCACAAGAACACCAACGACAAGGACGTGCTGACAAGCCTGAGCGGAGGACACGAGACATTTCCCTGGCGAGACACTTCAAGAGTGCTCCTGTCTGCCCTCGCGCCTGGGTTGGGCCAGGTGTTCGGCCGACTACTGCCGCACGCGAAACTGCCAAGGAGATTGCCAAGAAGACCTCTGCTGAAAACAATGCGACCGGTCTTTGCGCAGCCAACGGAGGCCCCTCCCTCTTTTCAGCGTCTCGGCCCACCCGCTGCTACAAGAGACCGTCCCTCCAGGAACAGGATCAAGGCACCTGTGGAGGCAGCAGTTATCGTACCGAGCACTCGCTTGTCAAAGCTCACACCAAACTGTTTGTGCTTCTTGTGTTGTCTGGGTCCCGACAAGGAGGGGGATGTGCACCAGGTGTTTCGGGGGCAGGCAATTCTAGAATGCCCGCGCGTCGCCTAGGTCTCCCTTCCTGTTGCCCAAGACCCCGCAGAGGGCCAGGCGTCATCAGCTTCATCGCCGTGGTCGGCTGCGACCTGGTGTCGGCGCCGGTGGGAACGACGGACAATGGCAGCACGCTCAGGCGCCATCCTGCGAAGCGGGATTCGACGCTGGCGCCGCACTTCAGTGGAGGCACTGCTGAGTCTGCCGCGTCAGACGGGCAGGGGGTAGTGGGGTCCAAAGACGAAGGCGGACCTGCGAACTGGGACAAAGAAAATAGGAGGAGATAGTTGGAAGAAGAAGAAGAAGAGAAGGAGAAGAAGAAGAAGACGTAGAAGACGTAGACGAAGGACAAGAAGAAGGTCAGTCAAAATATGCAACAGTAGCCACCTGGCTCGTCCTGCTGCGTCTGGGTAAGAATTGCGCCAGTTAGTTCTGGGCGGGCAACCACGCGACACATGGTCGGCAGCCCGTCGTATCACACCACCGCAATCAACCAGGCCATCGGAGTGTCTGCGAGGGCTTTTGCACGTGGGAACTTGTGAACGACATCCGGTTGACGTATGTAGGTACGTTGCTGCGCCTGGCTGTTTGATTTTGTCCATCGTGCCTGGATTGACGGGGCGCTTTCTATCATGACACACCCTGCTTCCTGCACCTGGGGCGCCCCATTCTTGTGGCAGCTCCACAGCTTCTGGCAGCTAGCGGACCAACTGAATACGTCTGCCCACCTCATGAACGACAGCTTTTCCGACCCGTGCTGCTGTGACATAGTTTGTCTGCGGTCAAAAGCACCTCTCCGTGCAGGGCCTTGATGTTTCCGGTGTTTGGGCTTTGAACCAAGGCAACAATCATGCTCGTGGGCCGTGTTTACTTATGGTCCCCAACCTTCTCACAGAGAGGCGACCCAGGCTCGCAGACGTGTCTGGAGCGCCCCCGTAGATGTGGCCCAGGTCCTCCGTCCACAGCTTGCAACCTCATTCGGGTGGGCCTGGTCACAGGATCGTGTGTTCTGTGCGCGACTGGGCGTTGATGCTGCGGGGGTGGGTCTCCTGGGGGCGTCGGTGCTGCGCCCCCTGGACCCCCACGTGATCAGAGGGATTTCCTGGATTGTGCTTCGCACGCAAGTTTCACCATAGGCGGCGTTTGTACAGAACCTTTCCTCTCTTGTGTGCACACACACACACAAATACACACACAAGCACAAACACACACACACACACACCCGCACACCCGCACACACACACACACACATTCACACATTTACACACAACACAACACAACACAACACAACACAAACACAACACAACACAACACAACACAACTCAACACAACTCAACACACAACACACAACACACAACACACAACACACAACACACAACACACAACACACACACACAACACACAACACACAACACACAGCACACACAACACACACAACACACACACGGGACCGTGGTCAAGGGCTGGACAGGGGATGTGTGTCGCGCGAACGGGCGACGTCAGCGCGCGCCCACTATGAAGGGCAGTACCTTCCCAGTGCGGCACCGCAAGTGCCACTCGACGCTATCAGTAACCCGACGTGCCCAGGGGTGACCCACTTCCGTTGCTATCTTTGTTCTGTTCGTACTGCTTGCGCATTTCGGCGACAGTGGCCCTGCTTTGCTTTTGCGAGACTGCCTCGCGGCAGCCATTCACCAGCGCCGTCTGCCGAAGGCAGAAACCCCGCGCCGCCGTGCCCCTCGCTGCTGCCGCTAACATTTGTACAGTCTGCCTTATCCTGGTGCCTGTGTTTGGGCATTGTTGCCTTCTTTGCCCGGAGGCTGCCCCACCGACCGAGGAAGGAGCGGCGGCAGGAACAAGCGGCAGAGGCGGCGAGCGGCTGCCGGCGGAGCCCCAGCGCCCCGACGGGCGGCCGTGGGCGAGCCGCCAGCGAGGCGCCGCCTGGCGGGGCCGGGGGCGGCAGCGCCGCCGGCGCTGCAAGGCCAGGCGGAGAGAAGGGGAACGCAGGAAGGAGAGGCAGCGCCGCCGGCGCCGAGAGGCTGCCCGAGGTGGCCTAGCGAGAGGGCCCAGCAGCCGAGAGGGGCGGAGGGGCACCGCCAAGCGCAGGGGGCTGGGAGGGCGCGGCCGGCCCGGCCAGGCCCTGGGCAGCCCGAGCCGCCGCTGGCTGGACGCGGCGGCTGGCGGCGACGGGGCACGCGCAGGGCAGGTTTGGAGCCCCCCTTGCGTCGGCCGAGAAACCTGGTGGTATAGGCAGGACGCGCAGCCAGAAGGGCGCACTCGGCCCTGATACTGACATCGGCATAGCCTCTGCGTGGCCCATGCTAAACGAGCGACCAAGAGTGGAACTGCCAACCTTGCAAGCCGCCCTCCCCCACCGGGCTCTGCAGCATCCGCGCGCCAGGTTCTTGGGTTGCCCCCCTAAACGGCCCACTCAAGGAAGGCTCAGGGGCTGGAAAGGTCTGGCGAAGCAGTCACATTGCGAAGCCGCCGTCAGCTCCAGGCGACCTGGAAGCACGCCAGGAGTCGGGGGCCAGGGATCGGGGGGCCAGGGACCAAGGGCCGGAGCGCCCGGGAGCAGGGGCCTGGGAGGCCAGGGGGGTCTGGGGGGCAGGGGCCCGGGCTGGGGGCCCAAGGCCAGGGCACGAGTCGGGGCACGGGAGACCCGACACGAAGGCTGGAAGCCAGAGGCTGGGGACTAGGGGCAGGGAAAAGGGAGACGGGGGCCAGAGGCCACCAGCCAGAGGCTGTGGGGATCGGCCACCCCCACCTCCTCCTCCTGCTCCTGCTCCTGCTCCTGCTCCTCCTCCTCCTCCTCCTCCTCCTCCTCCTCCTCCTCCTCCTCCTCCTCCTCCTCCTCCTCCTCCTCCTCATCATCATCATCATCATCATCATCATCATCATCATCATCATCCTCTCCTTCTCCTCCTCCTCCTCCTCCTCCTCCATTCTGCTTTGGATGGAAGGATTCAAGATTATGCGGGCGCAACAGTTATGTTGATTAGCCTGTGTTGAAGCCCCACAAATGGCTTTCTGGCACGATTATGGATCGTCAAGACGCAGCAGTCAGGTTGAGACGTGGCGTTGAATCCCGAGAACATTGTTTTGGCACGCTTCAGGATCTTGAAACTGTTGTCTTCCAACGAGGCAGTTGACTCAATGGAAATGAACCGTTGTAGGGGCCTCTGAAGAGGGAGCTTGGAAGGATGGTTGATTCCAACATCGTTGATGATACTTGGGTTTCCACTGGTCCTCCTCCTCCTCCTCCTCCTCCTCCTCCTCCTAGTCTACCTCCTCCGCCTCATCTTACTCCTCAATCAGCACGCGGCTGATGATGGCAAGGAAGGTACGATAACGAAGAGGGAGTTGATTCTTGCGCTGACACCGACGTGGTGACAGCCCCGTGGCGCGCCGACACGCTATTGCTCAACCAACAGGCGAACAAAGACCGCTTTGTAGCCAAACAGGCCAGTCAACCGGTGAACAAGCCGGCCAACTAGCCCGCCAACAAGCCGCCCGCCCACCAACGACCCAACCAACCCACAAACCAGACCCACAACTAACCCGCAAACTAGCCCGCAAACTGGCCAACAAAAAAGACGGCCAATCAGGCGCGATGGCGACACTGCAACACACACCAGGTCTGTGGCACAAACAAGAGGCCTTTTACAATTGATCGTCAAGTATCTCTGGCAGGGAAGCTTCTCCGTGGGCGGTCAACGCAGTCCAGGTCAACACATGATGAACCCCATGGTTTTTAGCAGGTCCCATAGCGCTATAGCGTGCTCGCCAGACGGCGCCAGGAACACTCACGCCACGGCTCCGATTGGCCCGGTGCGCTCATGCAACGCCTATGGGACCCCCGTCGCCTCGGGATGAACCTACCCTGTCCGCGCCGAGTCCCCGAGAGGCTCCGTGTCGCCCGCGCGGCAGCGGGGGTCCTGAGCACCTTCAATCCTTCGGCCGCTTAGATTGGAAACCCTCAAACAGTGTGGTGAGATACCAGGTGGCGACCTGGAATCCCCAAAAAGGTCACCGCTGGGTTTGGGGACACGGGGTCACCACCGGGTTTTGTGACTCCTGGACCCACCAAGGTTCGGGACATCCTCGGAAAACCACACGAGTCCCCAAACCGGGTGGTGACACCAAATCGCCCGAGACTCACCGCCAGGTGTTGTCACCACCACGTTTGGGGATTACCAATTAGAGGCCAGCGAGGACAGCCGGACCGGGGCGTGACGCGCACTTCAACCACCAAGTCCACCAGTTTCACTGCACCCCTGAGCCACTCGGGGCACAGGCAACCCACTTGTAAGCTAGGCCAGGCCAAATACAGCCCAGCTCAACACCCACTTATGAACCCCATGCCCCCATTAACAACCCCATGCGGCAGGAGAGCCCAGAATCGGATCGATAAATCGGATCGGCGATCGACATAAATCGGATCGGAGGAAATCGGCAGCCGAGTCGTGAAAAATCGAATCGGTGGAAATCGGCGGGTCAGTAGGCCTCCGTTGAAAAATCGGAGCCCAAGTCGGAATCCAAAGTCGAATCGAATCGGAATCGGAAACCATCGAAATCGAATCGAATCGGATCGGAGGAATCGAAACGAGCCCTGCATGCGGCGATCCAAGTTGGGCGGCGAGATCCCGTGGCTGTCGCACGGGGGTTGGCTTGCACGGTTTCCCCCGGGGCCGTAGGCGACCCGAGGAGGAGGAGGAGGAAGAGGAGAAGGAGGAGGAGGAGGAGGAGGAGGAGGAGGAGGAGGAGGAGGAGGAGGAGGAGGAGGGGGAGGGGAGGGGGAGGGGGAGGGGGAGGGGGGGGGGGGGGGGGGAGGAGATGGAGGAGGAGGAGGAGGAGGAGGAGGAGGACTGACTGACTGACTGACTGACTGATGAATCGGACCCAACGTGTCGTCACGACCTTGCAGCTACACTACCTTGCAGAGTGTACTATATCAGTCTGACATCTGGGCCTATCTGGGAAGCCTAATCACTCGCACAGGTGCGCAAGCGTCACAAAATACGCATTGGCCCTGCAGGCAGGCCACTCCCGCACTCGGTCAGGCTGGCCGCCTGCGGGCACTCGAGAGTCGAAATTGCTACACAATGCTCTGCTGTTTACCTCCGAGCGGAGGCTTGGCCAAAATATCCCGCCAGGCGTTCGCGTGCAGTCAGCGTAGACATACGCATTGGCCCTGCAGGCAGGCCACGCCCGCACTCGGTCAGGCTGGCCGCCCGCGGGCACTCGAGAGTCGAAATTGCTACACAGTGCTCTGCTGTTTACCTCCGAGCGGAGGCTTGGCCAAAATATCCCGCCAGGCGTTCGCGTGCAGTCAGCGTAGACAGAACATTTAGATTGCCTCGCTTCCGACAGATGTGCCGCCTGAGTGTAATCTAGGCTCCGATAATTTTCCTTTACGCCCCCTGCCCTTGCCCTTCTGCGGACGCGGTGGGTCTGGGCGAGGAGTGAGAAGGGTCGAGTCGAAGTTGGAACGGAGGACAGGAGCAGGCTGGCTGGGCTCACGTCTTGGCGGCAGTCTACCTGCTGCCACCAGATCCCTATAGCGGGCGCTGTCTCTAAAAACTGGAGGGGCCGAGAGTGTCTCTCGGCTCAAAACTGCTGGCATTAGTCTAATGTACCGTCGTTGCGCTGTGTCTTCCTCATCTGGCACCAACTCGAGGATCGGTGCCTCTTCTCTCAGCTCTTCGTGTAGACTAGCTTCGTGAGGCCTCGCTGCAGCGGGCCCCTGGGTGCTCCCCCCAGCTTGCGCTGGCCCCCCTCCCTCTTGATCTCCTTGATCAGGACCTCCCGTGCGGCCCGCAAGTCGGGCACGTGCAAGTCGAAGGAACAGATCAGCCGCACTTTCTCCTTGCTCTGCTTCGGCTGCTTGTTCGCCTTCGCCTGGTAGTGTTTGACGCACGCGCCCAGCATCTCTGGGCCCTCCAGGCACACCACCTTCTTCCAGAACTCTCCTAGGATGGCCTTGTCGTCTGGCGGGACCACCTCTGCTATGTTCTTGATCACCGCCGCGATGACGACGAGGTGCGGCGGGCCCAGCGCTGCGGGGTCGACATTGGAGTCGCTCGCGTGCTGCTCTTTCAGTTTCTGCACGTCGTCGTTGTACTGATTGCCCGCCTGCGTCGAGATGGCCGCCATGGGCTTGTCGGCGTCGAGCTCCCAGCACTCGTAGACCACCGCCTTCATGTCCTCCACGGTCTTGGCCACGGTGAGCGAGAGCTTGGCCGTCATGACCGCCATCTCCTCCAGGCGCTCGTAGTCCTTGTCGCGGCCGCTGCCCTTGCCCTTGGTCCTGGACTCCTTGGCCGCACGCGTCGCGTCCCTGTCCGCCTGGAGCGCACGCTTGCCCGCCCACGCTGGTGCCATCTCGAAGTCGTTGGTCGAGGCCGCCGCCGCTGCCCCAGCCGCTGGCGCCGCGTCGGGCATAGCCCTCTGGTCGGGCCTGGGTCGCAGTCGGGCGGGCGCAGGGGCCCGTCGGAGCAGCTGGCTGAAGAACTGCTCTGGGGAAATGGCTACGGAGGTGCTCGTAGAGACGTTGTTTGTCGTTATCTGCGTATCCACACAGTTGGCATTTCGGGGCGAAAGGCTCGATCGGTCGCATCGTCCGAGTTCTGTCCGACGGGCAGCGCCCTGTAAGGAGCCCCCTCATCAAGTGCCGTGCCGCCGTACTACGCTCTCCGAACACAATGCCACAGTTCACACACTCGTTAGTAGGTGTGAGTAGGGACGCCACGTTGCTCAGTTTGTGTTTGTTACGCATGTGTGACATAAGCGCCTTACGTGTACTGAAGCATGCACAACACACAGGGAGAATCATGTTCTGTCGAGGGTCGTTGGCTGACATCACATCCTGAACACGCCCTTGCTGGATCCACTGGCCCCGCCTGCAAGTCGGCAGTCGCCGTCGTCGGCGCAGTGTCGCCACACTCGGAGGTGGTATGCGGCAGGTCCACTATCTCACATTTCCATGGAGCAATTTCCGCTAGCACCGTCTCCTCCTCTGCTACATCTGCTGCTGCTGCGTTGGCTCCTGGGCTTGGGAGGCCTGGGGGTGGGATGGTACGGGCCCTGAACGCCTGTCGGAGCTCCTTGGGGCCGAGGACTCTGAGGGCCTCCTGGAAGTCTGGCTCGAAGAAATTTCCGGGTCGGATGTCCAAGTCATTTAAGTTACTTACAAACATGTCCGTGCGGCACGCCTCCTCAAGGTCCTTAATTATTCTTTGCGCCCAGGCATTACACCGTGGATGGAGCGTGCCGTCGTCGCAGACCGTCGGCTCCGGCTCCATAGCAAGTTGCCCGAAAATGGCTGTAAGTACTTGCTGGTGCGCCACGGGGTTGAGTAACATTTGTCTGATCCAAGTGAGGCGTCTGACGATTGCTTCCATTTGTAGTGGCAGGATTCGCCAGTGTCGTAAGACTTCATAACTCGTGAGACTCCGAACCGTACCGTCGGGCTGGTAGGTGGTGGCTTTGCCACGCATGGCCCTCCGAGCTAGTCCCGCAACCGTCATCGTAAGAGTCCTATACTCGGCCTTAGTCGGTAAGAAGCTCTCGATACAGCTGAGCCCAGTATTGACTACCTTACAGATCAGGACCGCCCGTTTCCACTTGAACGGTACCCCCGCTTTGTACCAGAACCCTCCCATTTCCCTGCATGCCCTCATCATAGCATGAATACGTTGTGGCAGCTCCGCTCCGTACGTGTGCACAGTGTTGATGTGTGGTCCTAAGTATCTAGCCGACTGCACCGTGCGTCCTGGAAGTGCATGTTGTTTCGTGCGTAACTGTCTGTACTGTGCCGTCGTGCCAAGGTTCTCTTGTTTGTCGCGGTTCTGAGCCAGGCCGAACTGCTGAAGTCTCTCGTCGAGCATGTCATCAGCCAGTCTGGCTTGTTGGGAAAGGTCCGCTGCAGCCTGATCCGAGGTGCTGACCAGTAGCTTCTGCAAATCATCCGCGTATTTGAAGAGACCTAAGTACTGTGATTGTTCGAAGAACGGGCAGCGTGCAATGAGCAGGTGATCCTCTGGCAGGTTCTCGAGACATGCTATTTTCCACTGCTCGACGGGGGGGGCAAACAGGGCTACAAAATTGTATGTCTCTGCTCCCCGACCTCCCTCTCGCCTCCACGCATGTGAAGAAGGAGGAGGAGGAGGAGAAGGAGGAGGAGGAGGAGGAGGAGGAGGAGGTTGAGGAGGAGGAGGAGGAGGTTGAGGAAGAGGAGGACCCCTGTCGGAGATCTTCTCGCGGGTTAATCCAGATCCCGGTCAGTCAGGCCTTGCAGGATCCTGCAGGATCCTGCAAGACCCTGCACTCAAATCCAGGTCAATGCGAAGGATCCTTCAGGATCCTGCAGGCTCATGCACCCAAGCCCGGGTCAATGCGACCCTGGCCCTGCAGGATCCTGTAGGATCCGGCGCTCTGGCTGACCCCCGTTTGCATTGACCCCCGTCCCTTGACCTCCGACCCCTTGGACCTTCGAGGCGGTCCCCAGGAGCCCCTCCTCGCGGTCTTTCCTGGCCTCCGCGCAGCGTCGACCACGGGCGCCAGGGTCGCGGTCAAGTGCGGGGGGGCGCTTAGCTTCAGGTCGGGCGTGCCCCCCTACAGCCAAGAATGCTTACAAAATCGTCCCCCGACCATTTCTTGACTATTTTTGAATATTCCTCCTGTAGAGGGACAAGCCCGACTTAAGCTTAGCTGCGACAGAGTGCGACAACAACAACAATAACAACAACAACACCAACACCAACACCAACACCAACAACAACAACAACAACAACAACAACAACAACAGCAACAACAACAACAACAACAATAATAATAACAACAACAAAAGTACCCGAGAGGTACCCAACCCCTCCTCCACGCAAGGCAAATATTTGTGCCAGCGCGCCCTGCAAGAGAACACATCGCCAGACCCTTGCCGATGACTTCTTGCCGATGACTTCTGAATGATGATAGCCCTGCTGGGCTGTAGTGCCAGGGCCCGGCCCGGGAAACTCTCTCCATTCAAAGCCAGGAGGGCCCCTGTCACTGGACTATCTTCCCCATGCCCTGCAAAGGGGTCGTGTTTTCTCTGGACACCCCCCGCAGGAACCTCCTCGTCCTCCTCACCCACTTCTCCTCTCGTACTGCTACCATCATCATCATCATCATCATCATCATCATCATCATCATCAGCATCAGCATCAGCATCAGCATCAGCATCAGCATCGGCATCAGCATCGTCATCATCAGCACCATCAACCCCCATCGTCATAAACAACAGCAACAACAAACGCACCATCATCATCACCACCATCATAGCAATCTTGTCACCATCATCGTCATCATCATCAACATCATCATCATCATCACACTCATCATCAGCATCATCATCATCAAATCCATCATCGTCACCCCCATCACAAGAATCAGCATCGTCATGAGCATCTTCATCATCATCACTTCCATCATCATCACCATCATCATCATCATCATCACTATCACCATCGTCAGCATGATCATCACCATCATCATCATCATCCTCAGCATCATCATTATTATCAACATCATCATCATCATAATCCTCATCATCAGCGTCAACACAATCATCGTCATCATCATCATCATCAGCATCACCAACATCATCATCATCATCAGCAGCATCATCATCATCTCCATCATCAGCATCAGCATCATCAGCATAATAATCACCACCACCCCCATCACAATCAGCATCATCATCAGCATCATCAACGTCATCGTCATCGTCATTATCATCCTCACCAGAACCATCATCCGCATCATAATCATCAGCATCATTATCAAATTCATCACATTCATCATCATCATCATCATCATCATCATCAACAGCAGTATCATAACCACCATGACCATCACCATCACCATCATCAGCGTCATCATCACCAGCATCACCCCCATCACAATCGCCATATCATCGTCACCACCCCCAGCACAATCAGCACCATCATCATCAGTATCAGCATCACCAATCATCCTCAACATCATCATCGTCACCACCACCATCATCATCAGCATCAGAATCAGAATCGTCATCTTCGGCATCGTCATTACCATCATCATCATAATCAACATGAGTGACACCGCTCACAGACTCGCAGCATCATCATCATCATCATCATCATCATCATCATCATCATCATCATCATCATCGTCACCACCAGCATCATCATTGTCAGCACCACCATCACCATCACCATCGCCATCACCATCATCATCACCAGCATCATCCTCATTGTCATCAGCATCACCACCACCCGCAGCATACTCATCCTCAGTACCATCAGCAAGAGCAGCGTCATCATCACCATCATCATCCCCATCACCATTACCATTACCATTACCATTACCATTACCATTACCATTACCATTACCATTACCACTGCCATTACCATTGCCATTGCCATTACCATCACCGTCACCGTCACCATCATCATAACAAGCATCGTCACCCGAATCATCAGAATCATCACCATCAGCATCATCATCGCCATCAGTATCATCGGCATCTGCAGCATCATCATCATCATCATCATCATCGTCCTCATCATCTTCATCATCACCCTCACCGCATCAACATCAACATCATCATATGCGTCATGCTTATCATCATCATCGTCATCACCATTGTCATCAGCATCGTCATTATCATCGGCATCGTCATCATCAGCATCATCACCAACACGGTCAGCATCATCATCATCAGCATCAGCATCAGCATCAGCATCAGCATCATCATCATCATCATCATCATCATAGTCATCGTCGTCAACATCACCAACCGTATCATCATCATCTTCATCATGATCGTACTCGCCATCATCAGCATGATCATCGTGGTCGTAATCGTCGTCGTCATCACCATCATCAGCACCATCATCAGCACCATCATCATCATACTCATCCTCATCCTCAGCCTCATCATCATCAGCAGCAGCAGCATCGTGATCGTCGATCTCATCAGCATCATCATCAGCAGCAGCATCATCAGCATCATCGGCATCATCCTCGTCATCCTCAAACTTCTCCTCAACATCACCATCAGCGTCATCATCAGCATCAGCATCCTCCTCATCAGCATCATCGTCATCATCATAAGCAGCAGCAGCATCATCACCATCGTCGTCGTTCACACTTACACGGTCACACACTAAGTCGCACACTCATCGTAGAGAAGTCTCGAGCGGGAGCCTCGTCCGTGAGTAACTCGCTTGGACGCCTCGAGCGGGAGCCCCCTCGCTATGGGGAACCCTGGGGGCGCCATCTGGAGACTCCTGCAGGCTGAGGACAACGACGACGAGGACGACGACGAGGACGACGAAGACCCGCTGCAGGTCCCCCTCCTGGAAAAAACACCTGGAGGCCCACGGCAGGCCCCTGCAGGCTGCCGAGAACGGAGGGGGAGGGAGGACGGATGAGGAAGGAGCAGTCTCGGAGGAGGTCAGAGCGGGGACGAGGGAGGAGGAGCCAGACGCAAGGGACGAGGGGCGAGGGTTTCTCCGGCGCCCTCTGAGGAGCAGCGAACCAGAATCAGGAACAGAAGGAGATCGGCTTCAGCGAAGAAACAGTTGCTCACCCGACAACGCCAGTCCGAACTCACTGCTTGGTCGAGTGGTCGGGGCGCATACCCGACGGCGTCTTCGATGACGTGCAAGGCGAGCACGGTCGGTCACGCAAGGGTTGCCACTGCGACCGAGGCCACTGATGGAGCTTTCAGGCCTGCTTCCACATAATCCACCAGGGCCAGACGCGTGGCACATGCCTCTGGAGGAACCATGACGTCCTCGTGGTCGTCCTCTCCCAGCAGACCTCCGACAACAAATCCTGCCCGCCCTAGGTGCTTCACGTACAAATTCAAGTAGCGGAGGCCACTGTCCGTACATCCACGAACTACTTTGAGCTCAACCTTACCCAAAGCAACCCATTCTGGAATCTCGGCGTCAGTTTGCTCCACGCTGTAGTGATCCGCCACCGTGCCCTGAAGGCGCGAGTTGGAGTGCCCTGTGGTCCCTGCGAGTTCTCTGTGTTAAATACTATACATGTTACTGGAAAGGGCCTATAGCCCGGAGTTCCGAGCGCCCCTGGGCGCTCGCGGGCGCTCTCTGGGGTCCCCCACCCTCTTGCACACCTCTTGGGCCGTTTTGGAGGCCCTAGAGGGCGGCACAAGAAGCCGAAAATGGTCAAAATCATGTGATTTACGATTTGGGCATTTTTTGGTCCTCAGAGCGTCCAGGACGGCCCAAGAGGCGCCCAAGACCACCCAAAAACAGCCCAAGAGCCTCCAAGGAGGGCCGAAGAGGCCCCCAAGACAGCCCCAAGAGGAGGAACACGAACTGACGCTTTGAGCCCTCCACCCCAAGATTGCCCCGAGATCTCCCCGGAGGCCCCCGAGGAGCCCCGAAAAGGCCCCTAGAGGCTCCCAAGAGGCCCCAAGATGCCCAAACGAGGCCCCCAAGAAGCCCCCGAGACGCTTTAAAATATACCCGAAAGAGGCTTCAAGAGATCTCCCGGTAGATCCTCACAGGCATCCAAAGGGCCTCTGACCGACAACCCAGGCACAGTGGCGGGATGGGCCGAAGTCCACTAGGTCCGCCGCCCCCTGCTGGCTTGCCACAGAGGTGCCCAGCGCGCTAAATTTACAATGGTGTATGGTTCTTGTTAAGACTACCCCTGGGGCTTCGGCGATGCCGCTGGCCGCCCGTCTCGTCAGCTTTTCGGTCAAGATGGCCCCAAGATGGCCTCCAAGACGGTCCCAAGACGCCTCCAAGGCGCCCACGATGGCCTCAAGAAGTCCCAAGATGTCTCCAAGACGGCCCAAGATGCACCGAAGACGGCCTAAGATGGCCTCAAGAAGATAGCCCAAGACGGTCCAAGAGGCCCCCAAGCCCAACAAGCCTCCAAGAGGTACTCCACGAAGGCCCCAAGATGCCAGAAGCATTGATTTGCCTTCGGTTTGTGAAGAATTTGGGCGTTTACTTCCTTTCGGCCGTCCGACGGCCCGAGACGGCCCACCCCCAAGATCGCCCACAGATCGCGCGAGAGGCCTCCAAGATGGCCCCAGGACGGCCCAAGAGGATCCCAAGACAGCCCCAAAAGGGTCCCAAGACGGCCCAAGAGGCCTCCGACACGCCCAAGATGGCCTCCGAGACGGCTCTTCAGCGCCCCAAGAGGGCCCCAAGACGGCCCAGAGAATCTTCCAAGATGGCTTCCGACGGCGTCAGACAGACCAGGGACGCCGCAAGAAGACCAAAAGGGCCGCCAAGAAGACCCCAAAGGCCCCCAAGAGGCCGAAGGAGACCCCCAAGAGGCCTCCAAGAGGTCCCGAGGAAGCTCTCAGAAGGCCCCAGGAATGGCGCACGAGGCTCCCAAGAGATCTCCTCCCTCCTCCTCCTCCTCCTTCTCCTCCTCCTCCTCCTCCTCCTCCTCCTCCTCCTCTTCCTTTTCCCTCCCTCTCCTCATCCTCCTCTTCCTCGCCCACGTATTCCCCGAAAGGTTTCGACAGCGTCTCGGAGAGCACCTGGTCCGAAAGTTTGTTCAAGCTCTGGACCCAAACGCTTGGCCACAGAGGCGCGTTTCATAAAGGTAGGGGGCGGCGGTGATTCGCCGTAGGCGTCTTCGATACCCTCCAGCTTGACTGGCCTCTGCCCAAGACCCTGTAACGTTCCGCGCCTGGAAGTACATATCCGCACATTGTCCACCCAATCGGCGCGCATCGGCCCGCACGCGAAGCAAGGCGTTTTCGGCGATTTGTCCACGAGGAATGCTTGAGCACGTGATTGCCCTCCTTCATCAAGTCGAACCGCTCGCCATGAACGTTTGCAAGTGAGGATCGCCAACGGCAGAAGCCCCAGAAGCTGCCGGGCTGGGGGCGCTGGTCGGGCTGGGTGTCGCAGCGGTCGGGCTGGGTGTCGCAGCAGTAGGTTGCGTGTACGTCGTCGGAGGGGAGACTGGACAAATCGTTGGCGTCCCAGCGCCGTCGAGCGCATTGCAAGCAGTAAGCCCTGACCGGGACCCAACATCAACCACGGTCGCAATTACTGATCCACCCGCGTCCAATGATTTCACAGTGAAGCCGCTCGTGGAAGAATAGCCGCCCGACCAGAATTCGATATGCACTTCGTCGGAGGTTATGTCATGATCGCATAGGATACTGTGAGTAGTGAATGACCAGCACCTGGAGTTGTCAGCCTTGCCTGATGAGTCCCACGGGCTCTGATGACCTCCGTTGCAAGGGCCGCCCTGAGTGAGGGTGCAGCCGCCGTAGGTCGGGAAAGATTCCATGAAAGGAATCGTCCGCGCCCATTCTTAACAAAGTAAATGTCATCAATCTGGTGCGTAGACTTGTAAGTGATTTCGTACCCATAGACTGGGGAACGTGCTGCTCCAGATTCGTAGGCCGTGTCGTCAATCACTTTGAGCTGAGCAGCTCCCACGCAGCCAACCAAAAACAAGAGTACCGCGATGCTGGAGGACTTCATCCCGCGTGAGTTTCACGACGCGCAGAAAAAAAGGTTCGATATCAAGTAAAGGTGCTGGAATGTGCGTAGCTGTTGTCTGAGCCGAAATAACTCCGATCTGGTGCTGCCGCACAGATGGCACATATCGCCAGCACTGTCGCAAAGGGCACGGATGGCCATCCAGCCATAAAAGCACAGACCCTTGCCGATGACTTCTGAGTGATGATGGCCCTGCTGGGCTGTAGTGCCAGGGCCCGGCCCGGGAAACTCTCTCCATTCAAAGCCAGGAGGGCCCCTGTCACTGGACTATCTTCCCCATGTCCTGAAAAGGGCTCGAGTTTTCTCTGGACACCCCCCGCAGGAACCTCCTCGTCCTCCTCACCCACTTCTCCTCTTGTACTGCTACCATCATCATCATCATCAGCAGCAGCAGCAGCATCGTCATCATCAGCACCATCAACCCCCATCATCATAAACAACAGCAACAACAAACGCACCATCATCATCACCACCATGATAGCAATATTGTAACCATCATCGTCATCATCATCATCATCAACATCATTAGCATCATCACATTCATCATCATCAAATCCATCATCGTCACCCCCATCACAAGAATCATCATCATCCTGAGCATCTTCATCATCATCACCTCCATCATCATCATCACCATCATCATCATCATCACTATCGCCATCGTCAGCATGATCATCACCATCATCATCCTCATCCTCAGCATGATCATTCTAACCAGCATCATTATCATAATCCTCATCATCATCGTCAACATAATCATCGTCATCATCATCATCATCATCAACATCATCAACATCATCATCATCAGCATCATCTCCACCATCAGCATCAGCATCATCAGCATAATAATCACCACCACCCCCATCACAATCAGCATCATCATCAGCATCATCAACGTCATCGTCATCGCCATTATCATCCTCACCATAACCATCATCCGCATCATGATCATCAGCATCATCAAATTCATCACATTCATCATCATCATCATCAACAGCAGCATCATCACCACCATCACCATCACCATCATCAGCATGATCATCACCAGCATCACCCCCATCACACTCGCCATCATCATCGTCATCACCCCCAGCACAATCAGCATCATCATCATCAGCAGCATCAGCATCACCAATCATCCTCAACATCATCATCGTCACCACCACCATCATCATTAGCAGCATCAACATCATAATCATAATCGTCATCTTCGGCATCGTCATTACCATCATCATCATAATCAACATGAGTGACACCGCTCACACACTCGCAGCATCATCATCATCAGCATCATCATCACCACCAGCATCATCATCGTCAGCACCACCATCACCATCACCATCGCCATCACCATCATCATCACCAGCATCATCCTCATCGTCATCAACATCACCACCACCAGCAGCATACTCATCCTCAGTACCATCAGCAAGAGAGCAGCGTCATCATCACCATCATCATCCCCATCACCATTACCATTACCATTACCATTACCATTGCCATTACCATTGCCATTGCCATTGCCATTGCCATTACCATCACTGTCACCGTCACCGTCACCATCATCATAACAATCATCGTCGCCCGAGTCATCAGAAACATCCTCATCAGCAGCATCATCATCATCGCCATCAGTCATCGGCATCTGCAGCATCATCATCATCATCGTCCTCATCATCTTCATCATCACCCTCACTGCAATCAGCATCAACATCATCATATGCGTCATGCTTATCATCATCATCGTCATCATCATTGTCATCAGCATCGTCATTATCATCGGCATCGTCATCATCAGCATCATCACCAGCACCGTCAGCATCATCAGCATCAGCATCATCATCATCATCATAGTCATCGTCGTCAGCATCACCAACCGTATCAGCATCATCATCATCATCATCATCATAGTCATCGTCGTCAGCATCACCAACCGTATCAGCATCATCTTCATCATAATCGTAGTCGTCATCATCAGCATGATCATCGTGGTCGTAATCGTCGTCGTCATCACCATCATCAGCACCATCATCAGCACCATCATCATCATACTCATCCTCATCCTCAGCCTCATCATCATCAGCAGCAGCAGCATCGTGATCGTCGATATCATCAGCATCATCATCAGCAGCATCATCAGCATCATCGGCATCATCCTCGTCATCCTTAAACTTCTCCTCGACATCACCATCAGCGTCATCATCAGCATCATCATCCTCCTCATCAGCATCATCGTCATCATCATAAGCAGCAACAGCAGCAGCATCATCACCATCGTCGTCGTTCACACCTACACGGTCACACACTAAGTCGCACACTCATCGTAGAGAGGTCTCGAGCGGGAGCCTCGTCCGTGAGTAACTCGCTTGGACGTCTCGAGCGGGAGCCCCCTCGCTATGGGGAACCCTGGGGGCGCCATCTGGAGGCTCCTGCAGGCTGAGGACAACGACGACGAGGACGACGACGAGGACGACGAAGACCCGCTGCAGGTCCTCCTCCTGGAAAAAACACCTGGAGGCCCACGGCAGGCCCCTGCAGGCTGCCCAGAACGGAGGGGGAGGGAGGACGGATGAGGAAGGAACAGTCTCGGAGGAGGTAAGAGCGGGGACGAGGGAGGAGGAGCCAGACGCAAGGGACGAGGGGCGAGGGTTTCTCCGGCGCCCTCTGAGGAGCAGCGAATCAGAATCAGGAACAGAAGGAGATCGGCTTCAGCGAAGAAACAGTTGCTAACCCGACAACGCCAGTCCGAACTCACTGCTTGGTCGACTGGTCGGGGCGCATACCCGACGGCGTCTTCGATGACGTGCAAGGCGAGCACGCTCGGTCACGCAATGGTTGCCACTGCGACCGAGGCCACTGATGGAGATTTCAGGCCTGCTTCCACATTATCCACCAGGGCCAGACGCGTGGCACATGCCTCTGGAGGAACCATGACGTCCTCGTGGTCGTCCTCTCCCAGCAGACCTCCGACAACAAACCCTGCCCGCCCTAGGTGCTTCACGTGCAGATTCAAGTAGCGGAGGCCACTGTCCGTACATCCACGAACTACTTTGAGCTCAACCTTACCCAAAGTAACCCATTCTGGAATCTCGGCGTCAGTTTGCTCCACGCTGTAGTGGTCCGCCCCCGTGCCCTGAAGGCGCGAGTTGGAGTGCCCTGTGGTCCCTGCGAGCTCTCTGTGTTGAGTACTATACATGTTATTGGAAAGGGCCTACAGCCCGGAGCTCCGGGCGCCCCTGGGCGCTCGCGGGCGCTCTCTGGGGTCCCCCACCCTCTTGCACACCTCTTGGGCCGTTTTGGAGGCCCTGGAGGGCGGCACAAGAAGCCGAAAATGGTCAAAACCATGTGATTTACGGTTTGGGCATTTGTTGGTCCTCAGAGCGTCCAGGACGGCCCAAGAGGCGCCCAAGACCACCCAAAAACGGCCCAAGAGTCTCCAAGAAGGGCCCAAGAGGCCCCCAAGACAGCCCCAAGAGGAGAAACACGCACTGACGCTTTGAGCCCTCCGCCCCAAGATGGCCCCGAGATCTCCCCAGAGGCCCCCGAGGAGCCCCGAAAAGGCCAGGTCCCGAGAGGCCCCCAAGAGGCCCCGAGATGCCCAAATCAGGCCCCCAAGAAGCCCCCGAGATGCTTTAAAATATCCCCGAAAGAGGCTTCAAGAGATCTCCCGGTAGATTCTCACAGGCATCCAAAGGGCCTCTGACCGACAACCCAGGCACAGTGGCGGGATGGGCCGAAGTCCACTAGATCCGCCGCCCCCTGCTTGCAGGGGTGCACGGCGTGCTGGATGATTCAGGTTTTGGTTTTGGTTCTTTTTCTAAAAGAACCCCAGTGGGCTTCGGCCCGTCCCGCCGGCCACCCGCAAATTTCCCAAAATCCATCTGTCAATACCCAAAAACTGCCGTTTCGCTCGGGACATCCTCAAACAATCGCGAAGATGGCCCAAGATGGCCTCCAAGTCCGCCCGAGATGGTCCAAGACGGCCTCCAAAACGGCCCAAGAGAGTCCAAGACGGCCCAAGACGGCCCAAGAGGCCCCCCAGAGGCCTCCCAGACGGCCCAAGAGGCCTCCAAGAGGTCCTCCAGGAGAGTCCGAAGAGGCCAAAATCATTGATTTTCCATTGGTTTTTGAAGGATTTTGGCATTTGCGCCTTTTCGGCTCTCCGACGGCTCAAGACGGCCCAAGAAGCCCCCAAGATCGCCCAAGAGGCCCCCAAGAGAGCCCCATGATGGCCCAAGTGGCCTCCAAGATGGCCCCTAGAGGGCCCCAAGAGGGCCCAAGAGGCCTCCAACACGCCCAAGATGGCCTCCAAGACGCCCAAGATGGCCTCCAAGACGGCCCTGGAGCATTCCAAGCGGGCCCCAAGTCGGCCCATAGAGGCCCCCCAAACGGCTTCCGACGGCTTCAGACGTGCCAGGAACCCACCAAGATGGCCGAAGTTGGCTCGAAGCTGGCCCGAGACGGCCCAAAAAGCCCCAGAGATCGCCCAAAGCTTGCCCAAGAGGCCTCCAAGACGGCCAAGATGACCTTCAAGATGCCCACGTGTTCCCCGAAGGCTTTCCAAACCGATTCGGGGAACACGTGGTCCGATAGCTTGGCACCTCTGGGCACAACCTTCGACCACATAGGCGCTTCCAAAAAGGCAGGGGGCGGCGGTGATTCGCCGTAGGCGTCTTCGATCCGCCGCCCCCTGTTGGCTTGCCACAGAGGTGCCCAGCGCGCTAAATTTATTTACAATATTGTATGGTTCTTGTTAAGACTACCCCTGGGGCTTCGGCGATGCCGCTGGCCGCCCGTCTCGTCAGCTTTTCCCGTCAAGATGGCCCCCAGATGGCCTCCTTGACGGTCCCAAGACGCCTCCAAGGCGCCCACGATGGCCTCAAGAAGTCCCAAGATGTCTCCAAGACGGCCCAAGATGCACCGAAGACGGCCTAAGATGGCCTCAAGAAGATAGCCCAAGACGGTCCAAGAGGCCCCCAAGCCCAACAAGCCTCCAAGAGGTACTCCACGAAGGCCCCAAGATGCCAGAAGCAGTGATTTGCCTTCGGTTTGTGAAGAATTTGGGCGTTTACTTCCTTTCGGCCGTCCGACGGCCCAAGACGGCCCAAGAGGCCCCCAAGATCGCCCACAGATCGCGCGAGAGGCCTCCAAGATGGCCCCAGGACGGCCCAAGAGGATCCCAAGACAGCCCCAAGAGGGTCCCAAGACCCTAAGACGGCCCAAGAGGTCTCCAACACGCCCAAGATGGCCTCCGAGACGGCTCTTCAGCGCCCCAAGAGGGCCCCAAGACGGCCCAGAGAGGCTTCCAAGATGGCTTCCGACGGCGTCAGACAGACCAGGGACGCCGCAAGAAAACCAAAAGGGCCGCCAAGAAGCTCCTTAAGGCCCCCAAGAGGCCCAAGGAGACCCCCAAGAGGCCTCCAAGAGGTCCCGAGGAAGCTCTCAGAAGGCCCCAGGAATGGAGCACGAGGCTCCCAAGAGATCTCCTCCCTCCTCCTCCTCCTCCTCCTCCTTTTCCCTTCCTCTTCTCATCCTCCTCTTCCTCGCCCACGTGTTCCCCGAAAGGTTTCGACAGCGGCTCGGGGAGCACCTGGTCCGAAAGTTTGTTCAAGCTCTGGACCCAGACGCTTGGCCACAGAGGCGCTTGTCATAAAGGTAGGGGGCGGCGGTGATTCGCCGTAGGCGTCTTCGATACCCTCCAGCTTGACTGGCCTCAGCCCAAGACCCTGTAACGTTCAGCGCTTGGAAGTACATATCCGCACATTGTCCACCCAATCGGCGCGCATCGGCCCGCACGCGAAGCAAGGCGTTTTCGGCGATCTGTCCACGAGGAATGCTTATGAGCACGTGATTACCCTCCTTCATCAAGTCGAACCGCTCACCATGAACGTTTTGCAAGTGAGGATCGCCAACGGCAGAAGCCCCAGAAGCTGCCGGGCTGGGGGCGCTGGTCGGGCTGGGTGTCGCAGCGGTCGGGCTGGGTGTCGCAGCAGTAGGTTGCGTGTACGTCGTCGGAGGGGAGACCGGACAAATCGTTGGCGTCCCAGCGCCGTCGAGCGCATTGCAAGCAGTAAGCCCTGACCGGGACCCAACATCAGCCACAGTCGCAATTACTGATCCACCCGCGTCCAATGATTTCACAGTGAAGCCGCTCGTGGAAGAATAGCCGCCCGACCAGAATTCGATATGCACTTCGTCGGAGGTTATGTCATGATCGCATAGGATACTGTGAGTAGTGAATGACCAGCACCCGGAGTTGTCAGCCTTGCCTGATGAGTCCCACGGGCTCTGATGACCTCCGTTGCAAGGACCGCCCTGAGTGAGGGTGCAGCCGCCGTAGGTCGGGAAAGATTCCATGAAAGGGATCGTCCGCGCGCCATTCTTAACAAAGTAAATGTCATCAATCTGGTGCGTAGACTTGTAAGTGATTTCGTACCCATACACTGGGGAACGTGCTGCTCCAGACTCGTAGGTCGTGTCGTCAATCACTTTGAGCTGAGCAGCTCCCACGCAGCCAACTAAAAACAAGAGTACCGCGATGCTGGAGGACTTCATCCCGCGTGAGTTTCACGGCGCGCAAAAAAAAAAGTTCGATATCAAGTAAAGGTGCCGGAATGTGTGTAGCTGTTGTCTGAGCCGAAATAACTCCGATCTGGTGCTGCCGCACAGATGGCACATATCGCCAGCACTGTCGCAAAGGGCGCGGACGGCCATCGAACCATAAAAGCACAGACCCTTGCCGATGACTTCTGAGTGAAAGTGGCCCTGCTGGGCTGTAGTGCCAGGGCCCAGCCCGGGAAACTCTCTCCATTCAAAGCCAGGAGGGCCCCTGTCACTGGACTATCTTCCCCATGTCCTGAAAAGGGCTCGTGTTTTCTCTGGACACCCCCCGCAGGAACCTCCTCGTCCTCCTCACCCATTTCTCCTCTCGTACTGCTACCATCATCATCATCATCATCATCATCATCATCATCAGCAGCAGCAGCAGCAGCAGCAGCATCGGCATCAGCATCGTCATCATCAGCACCATCAACCCCATCATCATAAACAGCAGCAACAACAAACGCACCATCATCATCACCACCATCATAGCAATATTGTAACAATCATCGTCATCATCATCAACATCATCAGCATCATCACATTCATCATCATCATCATCAACTCCATCATCGTCACCCCCATCACAAGAATCAGCATCATCATGAGCATATTCATCATCATCACCTCCATCATCATCACCATCATCACTATCACCATCGTCAGCATGATCATCACCATCATCATCCTCATCCTCAGCATCATCATTATAATCACCATCATCATCATAATCCTCACCATCATCGTCGTCAACATAATCATCGTCATCATCATCATCAGAATCACCAACGTCATCATCATTATCATCAGCAACATCATCATCTCCATCATCAGCATCAGCATAATAATCACCACCACCCCCTAACACAATCAGCATCATCATCATCAGCATCATCAACGTCATCGTAATCGTCATTATCATCCTCACCAGAACCATCATCCGCATCATGATCATCAGCATCATCATCAAATTCATCATATTCATCATCATCATCAACAGCAGCATCATCACCACCATCACCATCACCATCATCAGCATCATCATCACCAGCATCACCCCCATCACAATCGCCATCATCATCGTCATCACCCCCAGCACAATCAGCACCATCATCATCAGCATCAGCATCACCAATCATGCTCAACATCATCATCGTCACCACCACCATCATCATCAGCATCATCAGCATCATAATCATAATCGTCATCTTCGGCATCGTCATTACCATCATCATCATACTCAGCATGAGTGGCACCGCTCGCACACTCGCAGCATCATCATCATCACCACCAGTATCATCATCGTCAGCACCACCATCACCATCACCATCACCATCACCATCATCATCACCAGCATCATCCTCATCGTCATCAACATCACCACCACCACCAGCATACTCATCCTCAGTACCATCAGCAAGAGCAGCGTCATCATCACCATCATCCCCATCACCATTACCATTACCATTACCACTACCCTTACCATTGCCATTGCCATTGCCATTACCATCACCGTCACCGTCACCATCATCATAACAATCATCGTCACCCCAATCATCAGAATCATCATCATCAGCAGCATCATCATCATCGCCATCAGTATCATCGGCATCTGCAGCATCATCAGCATCATCATCATCGTCCTCATCATCATCATCACCCTCACCGCAATCAGCATCAACATCATCGTCATATGCGTCATGCTTATCATCATCATCATCGTCATCATCATTGTCATCAGCATCGTCATTATCATCGGCATCGTCATCATCAGCATCATCACCAGCACCGTCAGCATCATCAGCATCAGCATCATCATCATAATCATCGTCGCCATCATCACCAACCGTATCATCATCATCATCATCAGCATCATCATGATCAGCATCATCATCATCAGCATCATCATCATCATCATCTTCATCATGATCGTAGTCGTCACCATCAGCATGATCATCGTGGTCGTAATCGTCGTCGTCATCACCATCATCGGCACCATCATCAGCACCACCGTCATCATACTCATCCTCATCCTCAGCCTCAGCATCATCAGCAGCAGCAGCATCGTGATCGTCGATATCATCAGCATCATCATCAGCAGCAACAGCATCAGCAACATCGGCATCATCCTCGTCATCCTCAAACTTCTCCTCAACATCACCATCAGCGTCATCATCAGCATCATCATCCTCCTCGTCAGCATCATCGTCATCATCATAAGCAGCAGCAGCAGCAGCAGCAGCAGCATCATCACCATCGTCGTCGTTCACACTTACACGGTCACACACTAAGTCGCACACTCATCGTAGAGAAGTCTCGAGCGGGAGACCCGTCCGTGAGTAACTCGCTTGGACGCCTCGAGCGGGAGCCCCCTCGCTATGGGGAACCCTGGGGGCGCCATCTCAAGGCTCCTGCAGGCTGAGGACAACGACGACGAGGACGACGACGAGGACGACGAAGACCCGCTGCAGGTCCCCCTCCTGGAAAAAACACCTGGAGGCCCACGGCAGGCCCCTGCAGGCTGCCGAGAACGGAGGGGGAGGGAGGACGGATGAGGAAGGAGCAGTCTCGGAGGAGGTCAGAGCGGGGACGAGGGAGGAGGAGCCAGACGCAAGGGACGAGGGGCGAGGGTTTCTCCGGCGCCCTCTGAGGAGCAGCGAACCAGAATCAGGAACAGAAGGAGATCGGCTTCAGCGAAGAAACAGTTGCTCACCCGACAACGCCAGTCCGAACTCACTGCTTGGTCGAGAGGTCGGGGCGCATACCCGACGGCGTCTTCGATGACGTGCAAGGCGAGCACGGTCGGTCACGCAAGGGTTGCCACTGCGACCGAGGCCACTGATGGAGCTTTCAGGCCTGCTTCCACATAATCCACCAGGGCCAGACGCGTGGCACATGCCTCTGGAGGAACCATGACGTCCTCGTGGTCGTCCTCTCCCAGCAGACCTCCGACAACAAATCCTGCCCGCCCTAGGTGCTTCACGTACAAATTCAAGTAGCGGAGGCCACTGTCCGTACATCCACGAACTACTTTGAGCTCAACCTTACCCAAAGCAACCCATTCTGGAATCTCGGCGTCAGTTTGCTCCACGCTGTAGTGGTCCACCACCGTGCCCTGAAGGCACGAGTTGGAGTGCCCTGCGAGCTCCCTGTGTTAAGTACTATACATGTTATTGGAAAGGGCCTACAGCCCAGAGTTCCGAGCGCCCCTAGGCGCTCGCGGGCGCTCTCTGGGGTCCCCCACCCTCTTGCACACCTCTCGGGCCGTTTTGGAGGCCCTGGAGGGCGGCCCAAGAAGCCGAAAATGGTCAAAATCATGTGATTTACGGTTTGGGCATTTGTTGGTCCTCAGAGCGTCCAGGACGGCCCAAGAGGCGCCCAAGACCACCCCAAAACGGCCCAAGAGCCTCCAAGGAGGGCCGAATAGGCCTCCAAGACAGCCCCAAGAGGAGGAACACGAACTGACGCTTTGAGCCCCCCGCCCCAAGATGGCCCCGAGATCTCCCCAGAGGCCCCCGAGGAGCCCCGGAAAGGCCCCGGGAGGCCCCCAAGAGGCCCCGAGATGCCCAAATCAGGCCCCCAAGAAGCCCCCGAGATGCTTTAAAAAGTATGCCCGAAAGAGGCTTCAAGAGATCTCCCGGTAGATCCCCACAGGCATCCAAAGGGCCTCTGACCGACAACCCAGGCACGGTGGCGGGCTGGGCCGAAGTCCACTAGGTCCGCCGCCCCCTGCTGGCTTGCCACAGAGGTGCCCAGCGCGCTAAATTTACGATGGTGTATGGTTCTTGTTAAGACTACCCCTGGGGCTTCGGCGATGCCGCTGGCCGCCCGTCTCGTCAGCTTTTTCGGTCAAGATGGCCCCAAGATGGCCTCCAAGACGGTCCCAAGACGCCTCCAAGGCGCCCACGATGGCCTCAAGAAGTCCCAAGATGTCTCCAAGACGGCCCAAGATGCACCGAAGACGGCCTAAGATGGCCTCAAGAAGATAGCCCAAGACGGTCCAAGAGGCCCCCAAGCCCAACAAGCCTCCAAGAGGTACTCCACGAAGGCCCCAAGATGCCAGAAGCAGTGATTTGCCTTCGGTTTGCGAAGAATTTGGACGTTTACTTCCTTTCGGCCGTCCGACGGCCCGAGACGGCCACAGATCGCGCGCGCGAGAGGCCTCCAAGATGGCCCCAGGACGGCCCAAGAGGATCCCAAGACAGCCCAAAAAGGGTCCCAAGACGGCCCAAGAGGCCTCCAACACGCCCAAGATGGCCTCCGAGACGGCTCTTCAGCGCCCCAAGAGGGCCCCAAGACGGCCCAGAGAATCTTCCAAGATGGCTTCCGACGGCGTCAGACAGACCAGGGACGCCGCAAGAAGACCAAAAGGGCCGCCAAGAAGCCCCTTAAGGCCCCCAAGAGGCCCAAGGAGACCCCCAAGAGGCCTCCAAGAGGTCCCGAGGAAGCTCTCAGAAGGCCCCAGGAATGGCGCACGAGGCTCCCAAGAGATCTCCTCCCTCCTCCTCCTCCTCCTCCTCCTCCTCCTCCTCCTTTTCCCTTCCTCTCCTCATCCTCCTCTTCCTCGCCCACGTGTTCCCCGAAAGGTTTCGACAGCGGCTCGGGGAGCACCTGGTCCGAAAGTTTGTTCAAGCTCTGGACCCAAACGCTTGGCCACAGAGGCGCTTGTCATAAAGGTAGGGGGCGGCGGTGATTCGCCGTAGGCGTCTTCGATACCCTCCAGCTTGACTGGCCTCAGCCCAAGACCCTGTAACGTTCAGCGCTTGGAAGTACATATCCGCACATTGTCCACCCAATCGGCGCGCATCGGCCCGCACGCGAAGCAAGGCGTTTTCGGCGATCTGTCAACGAGGAATGCTTATGAGCACGTGATTGCCCTCCTTCATCAAGTCGAACCGCTCACCATGAACGTTTTGCAAGTGAGGATCGCCAACGGCAGAAGCCCCAGAAGCTGCCGGGCTGGGGGCGCTGGTCGGGCTGGGTGTCGCAGCGGTCGGGCTGGGTGTCGCAGCGGTCGTCGCAGCAGTAGGTTGCGTGTACGTCGTCGGAGGGGAGACCGGACAAATCGTTGGCGTCCCAGCGCCGTCGAGCGCATTGCAAGCAGTAAGCCCTGACCGGGACCCAACATCAGCCACGGTCGCAATTACTGATCCACCCGCGTCCAATGATTTCACAGTGAAGCCGCTCGTGGAAGAATAGCCGCCCGACCAGAATTCGATATGCACTTCGTCGGAGGTTATGTCATGATCGCATAAGATACTGTGAGTAGTGAATGACCAGCACCCAGAATTATCAGCCTTGCCTGATGAGTCCCACGGGCTCTGATGACCTCCGTTGCAAGGGCCGCCCTGAGTGAGGGTGCAGCCGCCGTAGGTCGGGAAAGATTCCATGAAAGGGATCGTCCGCGCACCATTCTTAACAAAGTAAATGTCATCAATATGGTGCGTAGACTTGTAAGTGATTTCGTACCCATAGACTGGAGAACGTGCTGCTCCAGACTCGTAGGTCGTGTCGTCAATCACTTTGAGCTGGGCAGCTCCCACGCAGCCAACTAAAAACAAGAGTACCGCGATGCTGGAGGACTTTATCCCGCGTGAGTTTCACGGCGCACAGAAAAAAGTTCGATATCAAGTAAAGGTGCCGGAATGTGTGTAGCTGTTGTCTGAGCCGAAATAACTCCGATCTGGTGCTGCCGCACAGATGGCACATATCGCCAGCACTGTCGCAAAGGACGCGGACGGCCATCGAACCATAAAAGCACAGACCCTTGCCGATGACTTCTGAGTGATGGTGGCCCTGCTGGGCTGTAGTGCCAGGGCCCGGCCCGGGAAACTCTCTCCATTCAAAGCCAGGAGGGCCCCTGTCACTGGACTATCTTCCCCATGTCCTGAAAAGGGCTCGTGTTTTCTCTGGACACCCCCGCAGGAACCTCCTCGTCCTCCTCACCCATTTCTCCTCACCCATCATCATCATCATCATCATCATCAGCAGCAGCAGCAGCAGCAGCATCGGCATCAGCAACGTCATCATCAGCACCATCAATCCCATCATCATAAACAGCAGCAACAACAAACGCACCATCATCATCACCACCATCATAGCAATATTGTAACCATCATCGTCATCATCATCAACATCATCAGCATCATCACATTCATCATCATCAGCATCATGATCATCATCATCATCATCATCAAATCCATCATCGTCACCCCCATCACAAGAATCAGCATCATCATGAGCATCTTCATCATCATCACCTCCATCATCATCACCATCATCATCACTATCACCATCGTCAGCATGAACATCACCATCATCATCATCCTCATCCTCAGCATTGTCATTATAATCAGCATCATCATCATAATCCTCACCATCATCGTCGTCAACACAATCATCGTCATCATCATCATTATCATCAGCATCACCAACATCATCATCATCAGCAGCATCATCATCTCCATCATCAGCATCAGCATCATCAGCATAATAATCACCACCACCCCCATCACAATCAGCATCATCATCAGCATCATCAACGTCATCGTAATCGTCATTATCATCCTCACCAGAACCATCATCCGCATCATGATCATCAGCATCATCATCAAATTCAGCACATTCATCATCGTCATCATCAACAGCAGCATCATCACCACCATCACCATCACCATCATCAGCATCATCATCACCAGCATCACTCCCATCACAATCGCCATCATCATCGTCATCACCCCCAGCACAATCAGCACCATCATCATCATCAGCATCAGCATCACCAATCATCCTCAACATCATCATCGTCACCACCACCATCATCATCAGCATCATCAGCATCATAATCATAATCGTCATCTTCGGCATCGTCATTACCATCATCATCATCATCATCATCATAATCAGCATGAGTGACACCGCTCGCACACTCGCATCATCATCATCATCATCATCACCACCACCACCAGCATCATCATCGTCAGCACCACCATCACCATCACCATCACCATCACCATCATCATCACCAGCATCATCCTCATCGTCATCAACATCACCACCACCAGCAGCATACTCATCCTCAGTACCATCAGCAAGAGCAGCGTCATCATCACCATTATCACCCCCATCACCATTACCAATACAATTACCATTACCATTACCATTGCCATTACCATTGCCATTGCCATTGCCATTGCCATTACCATCACTGACACCGTCACCGTCACCATCATCATAACAATCATCGTCACCCGAATCATCATCATCAGCAGCATCATCATCATCGCCATCAGTATCATCGGCATCTGCAGCATCATCATCATCATCATCATCATCGTCCCCATCATCTTCATCATCACCCTCACCGCAATCAGCATCAACATCATTGTCATATGCGTCATGCTTATCATCATCATCATCGTCATCAGCATTGTCATCAGCATCGTCATTATCATCGGCATCGTCATCATCAGCATCATCACCAGCACCGTCAGCATCATCAGCATCAGCATCATCATCATAGTCATCGTCGTCAGCATCACCAACCGTATCATCATCATCATCTTCATCATGATCGTAGTCGTCATCATCAGCATGATCATCGTGGTCGTAATCGTCGTCGTCATCACCATCATCAGCACCATCATCAGCACCATCATCATCATACTCATCCTCATCCTCAGCCTCATCATCAGCAGCATCATCGTGATCGTCGATATCATCAGCATCATCATCAGCAGCAGCATCATCAGCATCATCGGCATCATCCTCGTCATACCCAAACTTCTCCTCGACATCACCATCAGCGTCATCATCAGCAGCATCATCATCCTCATCAGCATCATCGTCATCATCATCATAAGCAGCAGCAACATCATCACCATCGTCGTCGTTCACACCTACACGGTCACACACTAAGTCGCACACTCATTGTAGAGAAGTCTCGAGCGGGAGCCTCGTCCGTGAGTAACTCGCTTGGACGCCTCGAGCGGGAGCCCCCTCGCTACGGGGAACCCCGGGGGCGCCATCTGGAGGCTCCTGCAGGCTGAGGACAACGACGACGAAGACGACGACGAGGACGACGAAGACCCGCTGCAGGTCCCCCTCCTGGAAAAAACACCTGGAGGCCCACGGCAGGCCCCTGCAGGCTGCCCAGAACGGAGGGGAAGGGAGGACGGATGAGGAAGGAGCGGTCTCGGAGGAGGTAAGCGCGGGGACGAGGGAGGAGGAGCCAGACGCAAGGGACGAGGGGCGAGGGTTTCTCCGGCGCCCTCTGAGGAGCAGCGAATCAGAATCAGGAACAGAAGGAGATCGGCTTCAGCGAAGAAACAGTTGCTCAGCCGACAACGCCAGTCCGAACTCACTGCTTGGTCGACTGGTCGGGGCGCATACCCGACGGCGTCTTCGACGACGTGCAAGGCGAGCACGGTCGGTCACGCAAGGGTTGCCACTGCGACCGAGGCCACTGATGGAGCTTTCAGGCCTGCTTCCACATTATCCACCAGGGCCAGACGCGTGGCACATGCTTCTGGAGGAACCATGACGTCCGCGTGGTCGTCCTCTCCCAGCAGACCTCCGACAACAAATCCTGCCCGCCCTAGGTGCTTCACGTACAGATTCAAGTAGCGGAGGCCACTGTCCGTACATCCACGAACTACTTTGAGCTCAACCTTACCCAAAGCAACCCATTCTGGAGTCTCGGCGTCAGTTTGCTCCACGCTGTAGTGATCCGCCACCGTGCCCTGAAAAGGCACGAGTTGGAGTGCCCTGCGGTCCCTGCGAGCTCTCTGCGTTAAGTACTATACGTGTTATTGGAAAGGGCCTAATTACAGCCCGGAGTTCCGGGCGCCCCTGGGCGCTCGCGGGCGCTCTCTGGGGTCCCCCGCCCTCTTGCACACCTCTTGGGCCGTTTTGGAGGCCCTGGAGAGCGGCCCAAGAGGCCGATAATGGTCAAAATCATTTGATTTACGGTCTGGGCATTTGTTGGTCCTCAGAGCGTCCAGGACGGCCCAAGAGGCGCCCAAGACCACCCAAAAACGGCCCAAGAGCCTCCAAGAAGGGCCGAAGAGGCCCCCAAGGCAGCCCCAAAAGGAGGAACACGAACTGACGCTTTGAGCCCTCCGCCCCAAGATGGCCCCGAGATCTCCCCAGAGGCCCCCGAGGAGCCCCGGAAAGGCCCCGGGAGGCCCCCAAGAGGCCCCGAGATGCCCAAATCAGGCCCCCAAGAAGCCCCCGAGATGCTTTAAAAAGTATGCCCGAAAGAGGCTTCAAGAGATCTCCCGGTAGATCCCCACAGGCATCCAAAGGGCCTCTGACCGACAACCCAGGCACGGTGGCGGGCTGGGCCGAAGTCCACTAGGTCCGCCGCCCCCTGCTGGCTTGCCACAGAGGTGCCCAGCGCGCTAAATTTACGATGGTGTATGGTTCTTGTTAAGACTACCCCTGGGGCTTCGGCGATGCCGCTGGCCGCCCGTCTCGTCAGCTTTTTCGGTCAAGATGGCCCCAAGATGGCCTCCAAGACGGTCCCAAGACGCCTCCAAGGCGCCCACGATGGTCTCAAGAAGTCCCAAGATGTCTCCAAGACGGCCCAAGATGCACCGAAGACGGCCTAAGATGGCCTCAAGAAGATAGCCCAAGACGGTCCAAGAGGCCCCCAAGCCCAACAAGCCTCCAAGAGGTACTCCATGAAGGCCCCAAGATGCCAGAAGCAGTGATTTGCCTTCGGTTTGCGAGGAATTTAGACGTTTTCTTCCTTTCGGCCGTCCGACGGCCCGAGACGGCCCAAGAGGCCCCCAAGATCGCCCACAGATCGCGCGAGAGGCCTCCAAGATGGCCCCAGGACGGCCCAAGAGGATCCCAAGACAGCCCAAAAAGGGTCCCAAGACGGCCCAAGAGGCCTCCGACACGCCCAAGATGGCCTCCGAGACGGCTCTTCAGCGCCCCAAGAGGGCCCCAAGACGGCCCAGAGAGGCTTCCAAGATGGCTTCCGACGGCGTCAGACAGACCAGGGACGCCGCAAGAAGACCAAAAGGGCCGCCAGGAAGCCCCTTAAGGCCCCCAAGAAGCCCAAGGAGACCCCCAAGAGGCCTCCAAGAGGTCCCGAGGAAGCTTTCAGAAGGCCCCAGGAATGGCGCAAGAGGCTCCCAAGAGATCTCCTCCCTCCTCCTCCTCCTCCTCCTCCTCCTTTTCCCTTCCTCTCCTCATCCTCCTCTTCCTCGCCCGCGTGTTCCCCGAAAGGTTTCGACAGCGGCTCGGGGAGCACATGGTCCGAAAGTTTATTCAAGCTCTGGACCCAAACGCTTGGCCACAGAGGCGCGTTTCATAAAGGTAGGGGGCGGCGGTGATTCGCCGTAGGCGTCTTCGATACCCTCCAGCTTGACTGGCCTCTGCCCAAGACCCTGTAACGTTCAGCGCTTGGAAGTACATATCCGCACATTGTCCACCCAATCGGCGCGCATCGGCCCGCACGCGAAGCAAGGCGTTTTCGGCGATATGTCCACGAGGAATGCTTATGAGCACGTGATTGCCCTCCTTCATCAAGTCGAACCGCTCACCACGAACGTTTTGCAAGTGAGGATCGCCAACGGGCCCCAGAAGCTGCCGGGCTGGGGGCGCTGGTCGGGCTGGGTGTCGCAGCGGTCGGGCTGGGTGTCGCAGCAATAGGTTGCGTGTACGTCGTCGGAGGGGAGACCGGACAAATCGTTGGCGTCCCAGCGCCGTCGAGCGCATTGCAAGCAGTAAGCCCTGACCGGGACCCAACATCAGCCACGGTCGCAATTACTGATCCACCCGCGTCCAATGATTTCACAGTGAAGCCGCTCGTGGAAGAATAGCCGCCCGACCAGAATTCGATATGCACTTCGTCGGAGGTTATGTCATGATCGCATAAGATACTGTGAGTAGTGAATGACCAGCACCCGGAGTTGTCAGCCTTGCCTGATGAGTCCCACGGGCTCTGATGACCTCCGTTGCAAGGACCGCCCTGAGTGAGGGTGCAGCCGCCGTAGGTCGGGAAAGATTCCATGAAAGGGATCGTCCGCGCGCCATTCTTAACAAAGTAAATGTCATCAATCTGGTGCGTAGACTTGTAAGTGATTTCGTACCCATAGACTGGGGAACGTGCTGCTCCAGACTCGCAGGTCGTGTCGTCAATCACTTTGAGCTGAGCAGCTCCCACGCAGCCAACTAAAAACAAGAGTACCGCGATGCTGGAGGACTTCGTCCCGCGTGAGTTTCACGGCGCGCAGAAAAAAAGATCGATATCAAGTAAAGGTGCCGGAATGTGTGTAGCTGTTGTCTGAGCCGAAATAACTCCGATCTGGTGCTGCCGCACAGATGGCACATATCGCCAGCACTGTCGCAAAGGGCGCGGACGGCCATCGAACCATACAAGCACAAACCCTTGCCGATGACTTCTGAGTGATGGTGGCCCTGCTGGGCTGTGGTGCCAGGGCCCGGCCCGGGAAACTCTCTCCATTCAAAACCAGGAGGGCCCCTGTCACTGGACTATCTTCCCCATGTCCTGAAAAGGGCTCGTGTTTTCTCTGGACCCCCCCCGCAGGAACCTCCTCGTCCTCCTCACCCATTTCTCCTCTCGTACTGCTACCATCATCATCAACATCATCAGCAGCAGCATCGGCATCAGCATCGTCATCATCAGCACCACCAGCCCTATCATCATAAACAACAGCAACAACAAACGCACCAGCATCATCACCACCATCATACCAAAATTGTAACCATCATCGTCATCATCATCATCAACATCATCACATTCATCATCATCATCATCATCATAATAATCATCGTCATCATCAACTCCATCATCGTCACCCCCATCACAATAATCAACATCATCATGAACATATTCATCATCATCACCTCCACCATCATCACCATCATCATCAGTATCACCATCGTCAGCATGATCATCACCATCATCATCCTCATCCTCAGCATCACCATGATAATCATCATCATCATATTCACCGTCATCGTCGTCAACATAATCATCGTCATCATCATCAGCATCACCAACATCATCATCAGCAGCAGCACCATCATCTCCATCATCAGCATCAGCATCATCAGCATAATAATCACCACAACCCCCATCACAATCAGCATCATCAACGTCATCGTAATCGTCATTATCATCCTCACCAGAATTAGTTGTTTGTCCTAAACGGTTGGACCCCGCCCTCCCCAGTCGGCTTGGGTTTCCTCTTTTCCCTGCCCCTGCCTCTGCCTGCTCCTCTCTCTCCCTCTCTCCCGCTCAAGCCTTCGGGGCTCAAAGCCCTGGAGCCGACCTCAGGAAGTCTGGGCGCCCTCGGGCGCCC
The DNA here is from genome assembly GCA_963575745.1 of Prorocentrum cordatum. Taxonomy (NCBI): domain Eukaryota; class Dinophyceae; order Prorocentrales; family Prorocentraceae; genus Prorocentrum; species Prorocentrum cordatum. Next base: position 27,686 of record CAUYUJ010001958.1, on the reverse strand, counting down.
GGAAGCGCGCGTGCCATGGCCGCCTAGCGCCCGGCGCTGGCGGGCCCCGCACGCGGATTGATCGCGCTGGCCACCGGCGCGACCGCCTACGACTGGCGCGGGCCGCTCAGCACAGCTGTCGCCCGTGCTGGGTGGGGCAGCCCGGCCGAGGCCCGCGAGGTCCAGTTCGGGTACACCGTGCCGTACAACGATGACTCCGAGTACGGCATGGAGATCGACGAGCACGAGGAGGGAGGCGAGGCCGCAGGCAGCCCCAAGGCGCCGCCCGACAGCGGGCCGCCGGGGGCGCCGCCCCCGCCTCCCGTCCAAGCCGCCGGAGGAGTCGACAACGGCAGCCACCCCACCGACGACCCGCGTGGTGAGGAGTCCTGGGTGGGCGGCTGGGGTGTCTGGGCGCTGGGGTGGAGGCCCCTGAGCGAGGGCACCTGGGCCTGGCGCCTGAGTGGCATGGGCGGGGTCGCCTACGAGAAGCTGGACAGCCTCGGGAGCGCTTTCTCCACCCATGCTGAGACGGGCTGGCTGACCAAGGACGGCGGCTGGTTCTTCTATGCCCTTGAGAAGTTGGGCTTGACGGTCTTCGGAGCCGCGTGGCCTGCCGTGGCGTGGACGTTCATCTTCCTGGCCTTCCTGGCGGTGCTCGCCTTTCTTACCCATATCTGTCGTGCTCTGTTGGCCCCATGTGCAGCCGCCCTCTGGCTGATTGGTCTACTGGCGCGGTGCTTTAAGTGCCGCCGGCGAGGGCCTGGCGACGCGGCTGCCGAGAGGTACCTGCCGCCGGCTCCGCCTGCCCTCACCCAGATCCACTGGATGGGGCCAGAGACCCGGCCAGCTACGACTACCGAATACTACAGCAAGAAGGTGAAGGGTCGTGGGACTGGGAGGCGACCCAACGATGTGCTGGTCAAGATTGACGACCACGTTGCTCGACTGAAGATCGACCTCGCGGAGCCCAAGCGGATCGACCGGAGGGGCCTTTGGGTAGACTACCTGAGCGTGAAAGGGGCTAGCTCACGCGCACTCCGCCAGAAGTTGGAGACGCTCGAGGGCCGCTCGATCCACCTGTGCCGCAACATGGTTTGCCGGGGCCAACCTGGGGAGGTCCATTGCAAAGAGTACGCCGCGCTGGACTCCGAGGCTATCGTGGACATCGGCTCTCGCGCCAGGTTCACCTCCTGCCGCGGCATCTTCTTGCTCTGGCGGACCTTCACCGACCTGGGGCGAGGCACCTGGATGATCATTGTATTCACCTATTGCATCCTATCCTGCGGCTGCTCTTTCTGCTGCCGGCGACGCCGCCGTCGCAAGACAGGCGCTGCGGAGCCAGGCGTTGCAGGGAGCGTCGCAGAGGTCCTCGATCAGGAATCCGAGTCGGAGGTGGAGGCCGAGGATCAGCCATGCGAGGCAGTTCGGGTGGGCATCGTACTTCGCGGGGGCGCCCGCCCCCTGGCCCCAGACGGTTGCCGCGACGCCGCAGAGGCCGAGCCAACCACCCTGCTCCTCGAGGACGGGCAGGCGTCAGACCTCCCGCCGCCCAGCGATGGGAGGAACTCCTTCGCCCACCTCTGCGCTCATCACTCGCAGGTCTACCGGGCCCCACGGTATCGTGACAAGTGCTCGCAGGTGACCTGCTACCGCCGAGCGGTCGGCAACGCGGAGGGCGTGCCACTTCGCCTCCTTCACCTGGGCGGAGAGGCAGGCAGAGCGGCACAGGCAGCTGCAGCAGTTCAGGGCCGCGGAATCCTCTCAAGCTTGGGCTTGAGGCGTCGGGCAGTCCGCAGCCGCAGCCCGCGGGCGCGCGAGCCGGGCACCTCCGCTGCAGCAACCCCCCCAGCAGACGGAGTTCGAGGACCCGAGAATCATCGTGGGCATGCAGCCTCAGGACTATCTCCTCGCGACGCACCAGCCTCGCCACGGGGCCCGCCCGCTGGTGTCCGGTTTGAGGCATCGCTTTCTCCGAAGGTACCTCTCCCGCGGGATGCCAGTCCTGCCCCAGGCGAGGAGGCCGAGCAGGGCGACTACATTGTGCTACGAGTGCGGGTGCATTGGGCCGCCGGTCCGCAACGGGTCGCATTCTTGGGAAAGTCCAGACCCGGGGGGGGGCCCACGGGAGACGGCAGCACGACCGTGGTAATTCGTCTGTCGACCACCAGCCGGCGCGGTGGCCGGTGCGTACGCCAAGAGAAGTCCCAGGCACGGGTTCTGCGAACCAGTTCCGATGCGCTGCGCAGGCGGGCGGACAGCTGGACGAGTTCGGAAGTGCAACGCGGGTGGACTGGGGGCGACGCGACGGCGCGGAACATTTCGGCGAGTCACGTGCTCGGAGATACATGCGGACGGCTGCCGCCACCTGCTCGCGGAGCGCTTGCAACGGATCGCTACGTGGATGGGCGTGTGGGGCACCAGAAGACCCCGACGTCGGAGGATGATGGGGCCCGGCGGCGGCGGTGGCTACCGCGGCGTGTCGGACGTGGTCGGGGCAGTATCCGGTGGCGCACATGGTTTTCGTCAACTTTCTGTCGCAGTGGGAAGGAACATGTGGGTTTAAAGCAACGTTCGCACATGCCGTTGTTGCACGGCACTGCGCGTCGCACGCCATGGCGGGCGGGGGCGCGGCAGCCGGCCTTTCCGGGCCCTTGGCAAGGGGGCCCCGCGAGGCAACAGTGCCTACATTCCACCACGGTGCCGAGAGGGCCCGCGCGAAAAGCGCACTCAATGGCACGATTGCTACATGGCTTCCCTTTCCGAATGCACGCGACGCAGAGGCCGTCGGACGACTTCCGTTGAGCTACGCCGTTGCACCCAGACGAGCTACAAGGGCGTTCGGCTTGCTCGTAGGATCGTTTGGAGAGGGATGGTAGTGGTTGTGGTGTGGGCAGTCCACGCGTTCGACACAGGCCTGCTGAACCAGGGGTGGAACGGCCGTCGCACCTACGCGTCGCGCGTGGGAAACAAGACGAAGTGCAAAGACAACGCAAAGTGTCCTCTGGCGACTCGACTACGCTCGCACACGCGGGCGCGCGGCAGATGTGGAGCAGGGCGGGCGGTTGGCAGATGAGGCAATGCGGTCCGCGTTGTCGAGGGACGCGGAAGTTGCAGGTGGCCGTAGCGCAAGGAAAGACCCCGACGATGCACATGGGGCATTGCGCGCCCGTTCGAGATGCGCTTTCTTGCGCCGCTGGCGCCCCGCACTTCGGAGCGCTACATCGCGAGGGCGTAGATGCAAGCGCCGTCGAAGACTGCGCTGGAGCGGCTAGAGAAGGGCTGGCGGCTGGGCTGGCTCCGCCACAGCGAGCGCACAGATCTGGAGTTCCGGGCGCCCCTCGGCGCGAGAGGCACACTGTGCACGGTCGACGTCCGGCTTGGCGTGGGTCGCAAGTGCTGCGGGCTGCGTCGCTCCGTTCCTCCTGGCAGCCAGGCGATGCGCAGGCGGATTGCCGACCAGGGCTGTAGGGGCAAGAATGGTCGTTGTGATGGTTAACGCGTTGCGGAAGCCGGCCTGATGCATTTTTGACCTTTTGCCGGACGTGGGAAAGACACCCCAGCACCGCGAAGCGACAGGGCAGGGAGCCTTCAGAGCACGGAAAGCACGGGCCAGATGATTCGTTGGTTGCCAGGAGGCGGCAGCCGACGCGGGCGTCCCTACACAAGTTCCACTCGCGCATGGTATTGTGGCATGGGTCGGAATAGTGCGCTGCGCAGAAAGTAGGCGTGACATGAGTTTTTGGCCGTCGGAAGGGTGGAGCTACAGGGGCCTCGCACTGGGGGTGGGCACGCCGTGCATCTGCCGACAGGCACCGCTTGCAAAATCTTTGACGTTCTCGTTTGTTGGTGTCTTCGACTGGGATCTGAGCTTGGAGCCCACTGCAAATTTGATAATTATGACACGTGTGTCGCGGCCTCTCAGTAACAGCTGAAGCCATGGCCACGAATGCGGAGGTGCAGGGGGCGGCGGCTCGACCCGCGATATGGATGAGAGCCTGCAGTGCCGTAGAAATAAGCAGGAGAATACTGACTGGTGACTGCGGAGGCAGCAGCATCATGTCTTCAGCCGATATGGGGTGCGGGGTCGGTGGAGCAGGACGCGGAAATGCAACTCGGAGATATTGTTGGAAGCTCCGGGAACAGCCTCGGCGCTGACCTGGGCCCCGTCATGGCTCCATGGATGGGCCAATGGTTGTGCACGGAAACGGAAAGAGCGCTGAAGGAACTTGCCCGAGACGGCTCATGGCACCCTTCGCTCTTGGGAGCGTAAATGTTAAGGGCTGGTTACGTCACTGCTCCCTGTCCTCCTCTCCTCCTCGTCCTCCTCCTCCTCCTCCTCCTCCTCCTCATCATCATCATCAGCCTCCTCCATGTCCTCCCCGCTCTCTTCAATCTGCCGCTCCTTTTCTTCCTACACCTCGTTCTCGTCCTTCCTCACCTCTAGTCACTCCCCAGTCCTCCTCATCCTTCGCTCCCCTTCCATCCTTGTCATCAGCATCCCTCGCCACCATTACCTACGCCTCCTCATCGTCATAATGTATGGTGTGGCTCTCGCGTGGCCATCATTGGGCTGTCTTGGGGCCTCGCATGACCCTCTCGGGGTCAGTTTTTGGAGGCATACTGGAAATCTCTGGGGCGTATTGGGGGGAGTTGTTGGGCCTCTTGGGAGCCTCCGGGGAGCCTTTTGGGGGGCGCTTGGGTGGCCTCGGGGGGTTTCTTGCGGCCTCGTGGGGCCCTCTTGGGGTCCGCTGGGCTCGCTTAGGCAATCTTGAGGCCATCTCAGGGCCCTCCTGGGGCCGTCTTGGGCGACTCCTGCGCCGTCCTGGGGCGCTCTTGGGCCGTCTTGGGACGCCTTTGGGGGCGTCTTGGGCCGTCTTGGGCCCGGCTTAAGGGTCTCTTGGGCCGTCCTGGGGCTCTCTTGGGGGCCTCTTGGGCCGTCTTGGAGCGTCGGAAAGCAAACAAAAACAAGAACGCGAAAAACATCGAAAGAACTAATGACAAATCAGCGTTTGTGGCCTCTTGGGGTTCTCTTGGGAGGTCTCTTGGAGGCCGCTTGGGGCGTGTTGGTGGCCTGTGGGCTCGTCTGGAGACCATGCTGGCGCGTGTTGGAGGCTCGCTGGCCTTTAGGCAGTCGTCAGGCCATGTCGGGGCCCTCCTGGGGCTGTCTTGAGCGGTTCCTGGGTTGTCTTGGGGCTCACTTGGGCCATCTTGGGACGCCTTTGGGGGCCTTTTGGGCTGTCTTGGGGCCGGCTCAGGGGCCTCTGGGGCCGTTCTGGGGCTGTCTCGGGTGCCTCTTGGGCCGTCTGGCAGCGTCGGAAAACAGAAAAAGCGAGAAGGCAAAACAAATAGGAAAAAAACAATAAAAAATCAACGTTTGTGGCCTCTTGGGGCTCCTTGGGAGGCCTCTTGGAGGCCGCTTGGGGCGTGTTGGTGGCTTCTGGCCTCGTTTGGAGGCCATGCTGGCGCGTGTTGGAGGTCCGCTGGGCTCGCTTAGGCAGTCGTCAGGCCATGGCGGGGCCCTCCTGGAGCTGTCTTGGGCGGCTCCTGGGCCGTCCTGGGGGCCTTTTGGGCCGTCTCGGGACGCCTTTGGGGGCTTTTTGGGCCGTCTTGGGGCCGGCTTAGGGGCCTCTTGGGCCGTCCTGGGGCTCTCTTGGGGGCCTCTTGGGCCGTCTTGGAGCGTCGGAACGCAGGAAAAACGAGAAGACAAAAAACATTGAAACAACCCATGACAAAAAAACAGCGTTTTTTGCCTCTTGGGGCTCTCTTGGGAGGCCTCTTGGAGGCCGCTTGGGGCGTGTTGGTGGCCGCTGGGCTCGTCTGGAAGCCATGCTGGCGCGTGTTGGAGCGCTCGCGGGCTGTGTTGGCTGGGCTGGAGCCCGCCCTGGCGGTCTCTGGAGCCGAGCGGGAACCCTTCCGAGCGGCCCCGGGGGCCCTGCACCCCCATGCGCCCCCGAGGTCCTTGGGCTCGGCCGGGGGACCTCGTCCCCCGGGATATATTATATATATATATATATATATATATACTAAAAGAAGTAAGGCGGCCCTGCTCCGGGCCGCTCTCCTGTAGTTCCTGTCCGTCGCGTTGTGCAATTTGCTGTTCAGCATTTCGCGAAGTGACGGACACTTCATCTGTCTCATCATAGCTCATACCCGTAGCGACTATGTCGCGGGGTTCGGCTGATAACCCGTCTTTCCTCTGAGAATCGGGGTAAGATGACAAAGGAATCAAGGTCTCACGTTCACTCTGCTCAGTGGTAGAGGGTACGGGATGAGACATCGATAAGACAAATAACCGGTAAGCAAATGTACTCTAGGTATGGAAAGGGAGGAACCCGGCTGGCCGACGCCCGCGCGCGGACGCACAGCGGCGCGCTCCTTTTCACCTTTGAGCACAAACAGCTGCGGGATAGCACCGCAGTTATACAGTCATACAGTGCGCAGCGAGGCAAGCAATATGATAAGCAGTATTAAGATGAGGCGGAGAGGAGCATATTTACTCGATCGCGGTGGTTCGAAAAGGTGATCACAGTATCAGCGATTGGAGCACACCGTTCGGGACCCCTATACCACAGGTGCCCAGAAGGATCATAGTGATCGCACCTATCAGCGTGGCGGTAGTCTCCTTACCCTCTTTGATGGCGGGCGTTCCCGGTGGCTTAAAAAGTTGTTCGAAATATCAGCGAATGGAGCACACCGTTCGGGACCCCTATACCACAGGTGCTCAAAAGGAACATTGTGATCGCACCTATCAGCGTGGCGGTAGTCCCCTTGCCCTTTTTGATGGCGGGCGATCGCGGTGGTTCGAAAGGTTATCATAGCATCAGCGATTGGAGCACACCGTTCGGGACCCCTCTAACCACTGCAACCAATAGTATTGTTTCGGCACAGCACTCGTCCAAAATCGCCCCAAACTGGAGCGAGCGGGGGCAACGACAACTGATGGTGCGCGGACGCGGACTGATCACCACTCCGCTAAGCCAACGCGACTGCCCGCCATCACGTTGGGAGAAAGGTCAAGCTGAAAGTATACTCGCTCATGTCTCCTTGCGAAGCGCGAAGCATAATCAAGATGACGATAACAGATGCGATGAGTGCATTTGACGCGTGACATGGCGATGGTACGTGGCGGAATTATCGGTTGTTGGTGAATTTTGGGGTTTTCCTCTTTTCGGCTTCCCGGCGCTCCAATGCGGCGGTCTCCCGGGCGTCCGAAGCCGCCTGGGAGGCTCCAAAATCGCACCACAACCCCATCCGAAAGGGCTTCCAGGCAGTCCAAGAGAGCCCCAAATCGGCGCAACGCGGGTCCAAGATGGCCCTCAGAGAGCCCCATGGCGGCCCAAGATGGCCCCAAGACGCCCTTCGAAGCATTCCAAATCGTGACCCGGTCGTTCAGGGAGACCGCGGTTGGAGGGTGGCCCGAGGAAGCCCCTAGATGCTCCCAGAATACGCCCAGGAGGCCTCCAGAAGGCCGTAAGAAAGCCTGAAACAACCATTTCGAGACCCCCAGGGGCTCTCTCTCCAAGGAGGAACCTCCGCAAAAAAGAACCGAGGAGGATGGGGGGAATTCGCAGGGTATGGCGAAAATGAGGAGAAAGAAGCATGAAGGAATGAGAACGCATAACATTACCTATACGACCACCCTTCGGGTGATAAGGAGGTTCGGGGGGGGAGGAACCGACGTCTCACTCGATCGGTCTCACTATCGATCTCACTATCGATATCACTATCGATCTCACTATCGGTTTCGCTCGATCGATCTCACTCGATCGATCTCACAATCGCTCTCACTCGATATATTTCATTCGATCGATATCACAATCGATCTGACTATCGCTCTCACAATCGATCTCACTATCGATATCACTATCGGTATCACATTCGGTGTCGCGATCGATCTCACTATCGATATCACAATCGATCTCATAACCAACGCCATCATCAACATCATCGTCATCAACGTTATCATCATCATCATCATCATCATCATCATCGGAACACCACCATCATCATCATCACCCCATCACCATCCTCATTAACATCATCAGCATCATCACCATCATCAGCACCAGGACACCATTATCGCCACCAGCATCCTCAACATCATCGCCATCATCGGGACAACATCGTCACCATCATCAACATCGGAACATCACCATCATCGCGATGATCCTCTCATCATCTCCATGAACAACATCATCAACATAATCATCGGGGCGGCATCCTCATCATCAACATCAGCATCATCAACATCATTATCATCGGGACACCATCACTATCGTCACCATCATCATCACCATCCTCATCATCATCGGGAGGCCATCATCATCAACATCACCATCATCATCGGGCCACCATCATACAAATCCTCATCACAACCTCATCATCATCCTCATCATCATCACCGGGACACCATGATCGTCATCATCATCAACATCATCATCGGGACACCATCATTTTCATCACCATCATCATTATCAACAGCATCATCATCAACCTCATCATCACTATCATCATCGGGGCACCATCATCATCACCATTTTCATTGATCATCAGCATCATCTCATCATCCGGATTCTCAACATCATCATCAATTTCGGAATGCCATCATCATCATCAGCAACATCGGCATCATCAACATCATCATCGGGGCACCGTCATCATCACCACCATGGCCATCATCATCACCACCATCATCATCATCAACGTCGTCACCATCATCATCATCATCATCATCATCATCATCATCATCATCATCATCATCGGGACACCATCCTCTTCACCACCATCGCCATCATCAACATCAACACCATCGACATCATCATCATCATCACCATCATCGGGACACCGCGCCTGGACGCTGGAAGGGAGTCATTTGGTCCGGCCGCGCATCAGCAAAAGCGGGACACCGGCGGGACACCGCGCGCCACCGGACGCCGGAAGGGAGACATTTGGTCTGGCCTCGCCTCAGCCACAGGAGACTTTCCTCTCGCCCAGAGCACCGCAGCAGTAGGAAAGCGTTCCGAAACGGTGAGAAATCATGTTCCCGGAAAGCGTTCAATAATATGAATCGTACGTCGTCCAAAGCGCCTCGGAAGGCGCAAAATACTCCTCCAAGGCACGGAATCATGTTCCCGGACCGCCTTCCGGGAACATGATGGGGACGACCTCTTGAGGGCCTCCAGTGGGCCTCTTGGGGGCCTCTCGGAGGCCTGTTGGGCTCTCCTGGAGGCGTCTTGGGATCTTGGGGGCCTCTTGGGGGCCTCCAGGGAGGCTCTTGGGGGCCTCTTTGGAGCCTCTTGGGGCCTCGCGGGGCCCTCTTGGGGCCCGCTTAGGCAGTCTTGAAGCCCTGTCGGGGCTCTCCTGGAACCGTCTTGGGCGGCTCCTGGGCCATCTTGGGGCTCTCCTGGGCCGTCTTGGGACGATTTTGGGGGTCTCTTGGGCCGTCTTGGGGCGGTGTTGGGGGCCTCTTCGGCCGTCTTGGAGCGGTTTTGGGAGACTCTTGGACGGTCTTGGAGCGTCGGAAGCCCGAAAAAGCGAGAAGGCCAAAAACCTCGACAAAAAACAATGGAAATCAACGATTTTGGCTTGTCGGCGCTCTCTTAGGAGGCCTCTTGGGATGCCTTTGGGGCCTCATGGAGCTCTCTTGGAACGTCTTCGGGCCTTCCTGGCCATTCCTGAGGCTATCTATGCGCGTCTTGGAGCGCTCGCGGGCCGTCTTGGGCGGTCTCGAACTGTTCCTGGCGGTCCCAGGGGCCTTCCGGGAGCTTCGGACGCTCCCGCGGGCGCCCTGCACCCCCCATGGAGATTACTGGCACCGCCCCGGGCCGCCCCCGGGCCCTCTTGGGTCGCTCTTGGGGCTCTTCTTAGGCGCTCTCGAGGCCCTCTTGACTTATCTGGGGAGCCTCCTGGGCCGTCTCTGGGCTTTTGGGGGAGCCTCTTCGGCCGTCTTGGAGCGATCTGAAGGGCCTCTGACGCGGTCTGGGACCGTGGGGGGGTGGAACATGGGAGAGCGCAAACATGTTTCAAAAACTATTAAACAATTTATAATTTTCTCTTCGGGGCGTTTTGGCGGCGTCGTCGGCCGTCCTGAGGCCATCTTCGGCGTGTCTGGGGCCTCTGGGGGCTGTCGTTGGGCGCCCTGGGAACCCGGAAATCATGTTCCCAGAGAGGCTTCCGGGAACATGATTGCGAACGAGGCCCTCTTGGGCCTCCCTGAGGCCGTCTTGAGGGCCTCCTGGGCTGGCTTTGGGGCCTCTTGGGCTGTCTTCGGGGGTTCCGTCAGCCCCACAGAACGACCCATTTGGGCCGTCTTGGGCCCTTTTGGGTCTCTCTTGGGCTGTCTTGGGGCTCCTGGGGGGCGTCTGGGGCACTCTGAAGACGAAGCAAGCGAGTATGCTGAAAATGTACGTTTTACGAAGGGAATGGGCCGATGTTTGCCTCTTGAAGGCCCTCTTGGGGCCCTCTTCGGCCATCTTCAAGCCATCTCGGGCCCTCTTGGGCCTCGCTGAGGCGGTCTTGTGAGCCTCTTGGGCGCCCTGGGAACCCGGAAATCATGTTCCCGGAGAGGCTTCCGAGAACATGATGTCGAACGAGGCCCTCTTGGGCCTCCCTGAGGCCGTCTGGGGGGCCTCCTGAGCTGGCTTCGGGGTCTCTTGGGACGTTTTGGGGGTTCCGTGAGCCCCACAAGCCGACCCTTTTTAGCCGTCTTGGGCCCTCTTTTTTCTCGGGAGCAACGGCGGATGCGACGCAATCCGCCCCCCTTCTCCTCCCCATTGTCCTCCTCCTATCCCCCTCCTTGTCCGAAGCCCCCCCCATCGCAAAAACTTGCACTAGGTTAATGCAGGCGCGCGAGAGACTGCTGGTGCCCTCTGCTGCCGATGCCTGTTGCCACGGCGTCTCCTGCCATCGCCCGCAGCGTCGCACCTAAAGTATCACTCGCGCATTTTCTTTAATGGAACGCACGACACGACTGTGCTCTGACGGAAAACTGCAGCCTCAAGTCATGGTGAAATTATGACTAGCCTCGCCAATAGTCACAGAGCGTCCCAAGCGCGTCCAATGCGAATGATGACGGGAATGAGTAAAGGTGCCGACATTATGATGGCACCCGCATGCGACCGGAAGTGGGTGAGGAATGTGCACGTATGACCATGCGTGCGTGCGCGCACACACACACACGCACGCGCGCGCGGTGCTTCTGCGTGTGCCGCGCGCCTAGTGAATATAGATGAGAGGATGGGGTGCGCCGACTGCGCGGGTCGAGCTGGAACAAAAAGTGATCCATGAGAGCGCAGGTGGTTCGGCCACATCAGAAGACCGAACTTGGCGCCCACGGCCGCAAAAAAAAGAAAAGAAAAAAAAAACGCGACGAGGAAATGCGAGACGACCATGCAGCGAAGTATGCCCGCTAGATCGCCACAGTCTAAGGCCCCCACACATGCTCTGCGAGGTCACCCAACGTCTCGAACACACGGTCCTTTGCTGCGCTGCGTTTGGTGAGCGTGATGCCCGGCTGGGTCTTCAATTTGAAGGTAGCGGCGATCGTCATGGCCATGCGAATCGAGTTACAGATGGCACTGTAAGAGAATGCACGGGACATCTGGATAAGCTCTTCAATCTCTCGAGCCAGCGCGGCAAACCTAATATCGAATCACACGCTCTCATCGACCACTCGGGCCGATACCCGTCCCAATTCTTCCCACGTTTCACCGTTGACTCGGGCGTCTGCAGTTTCAAAGAACGGCACCTGGGATTTGTGATTGTCATCGTCGTCGTCGTCCTTGTCCTCGTCCGTGTCTCTCGTCGTCGTCGTCATCTCGTCGTCGCCGTCGCCGTCGCCGTCGCCACCGCAGTCGGCGTCGGCGTCGCTTGATGCGCCCGCCGCCCCATTCGTCTTAGTGCCTCCTCGGCGCTCTCTCCTGGCCGTCTTGGCGCGGCGGATGCGTTTCGGCCAGGGCGTGGGCGGCGGCGCCGGAAGGCGCCAACAAGTGTGCTCGCACTACCGCGACGTGACGACTGGCATAGGTCCGACTCAAATGACCAACTTCTGCGCCCAACTCCGATTGCAACATTTCGACTTCCTCCCGGCGTCGCCCGGGATTCCAAAAACCTGCGGCGACAACCTGGCAACTTCAGCGACTGTGCAAAGCAAGCCGACGACAAAGCGAGCTCACCCCAGGGGCACTGTTTACCCCGCGCGAGGTCCACCCGACCGCTCGTTGAGATCCGCCTAATCAAATATCTTCCAACTTAAAAATCAACGCATCGGGGGCGCCTCCCAAGACGCACGCATATTTAAACTGAACAACCATCTTGAGGCCAACACGGCCAATATGATACACAGGGATATCATCCGGAGCCCGGCAAGGCGATCATTTCCAACGCCTGCCTGCGACTGCCGGCTTTCTCCCTCCCCCCGGAAACCTCCGAGGCATAGCCGGCGCACGGCGACGCCATCGCGAACGATATAACTGTGCATAGCACACGGGGGAGTGGCCAGGACATCGAAAGAGCACCCTGGCCCTCGCACAGGGGCCACCCGACGGCGAGCACAAATTTCGGCCAGGAAGCACGGCAGGACGACGAGAGAACCGCACGACTGCCACCTGCGAGCCCGACCTCCGCACCTCTGTCTCCGCTTTCATCAGTCATGGATTCCCTCTGTCTCCGTCGAGGTGTTCTGTCACTCTCGAGGCCCGCCTCGCAGCAACCACAACCTTACAAGCTCAATCCAAAACGCTTGCGATTGGTGCAACATTGGCGCCTGAGCGGCCCGTAGCCTTGTAGCACTACTCTGCAACAATTGATTATGGGGAAGATGCTGACGTATCGAACGCGCACTGTAATCAGGAACGGCGGCGCTGCACGCACTCCGGAGGCATTGTTGGCCCCGCGCGAAGCGCGCGAGACTGTTCACAAACAATTGCACGTTCAGCAGCGGCTGTCTCGACTACAAACGAGGCGCCACCCTCTGAGTCCGCCCAGTCCCCTTGCCCTCTTCAACCTCGCCCCCCTCCCCGCGCCTCTCCTCGCCATCTGGCTCCTGCTTTTCCATATACTTTTGCTGTCGCTTCTTGTTCATTCTGATCCTCCCTTCCATATCCCTCCTCTACACCGTCAAGTTGTTCTCCCGAAGCGCGGTCTTGGAGGCGCGGCTTTTCCTGCATCGGCGGCGGCTCGAACCGCGCGCAAAGGGGCAAGTGTCTCCATTGCGGCAGGTGCCCCTGCGATCGTAAGAGCACCAGCGCGCGCGAAGATGACGAACATGCGTTGGACGCCACACATACTTCTCTTCGTCGCTCGCAGCGTCTGGGAACAACATCTCGGGACCGTCGCCCTCGCGGGCCACCTGCCCGAAATGCAAAAAGCCCCGAACGGGTCGCGCAAGGAAACCGACCATTCGAAGCTTTCTGCAATCCAGGTCGAGACCATAACGGAACGGCGGAGATCGAAATGGGAAGGCAGGAGAAGAGCAGACGATTGAACGCCCCAATCTTTCGGAACTGCCCCAACTGGGAGGCGCGGGGAAGCGAAAAAAAAGATAAGAAGAAGGAGGGAAAAGAAAATCGACTACTCACATCCCGGCGCTGAGCCCCCCCGCCCTCCCTCTTTGCTTGGCCGCGTTGAGGGAATCAACAAACGAGCACGCATAAGGGCGCAGATGGACGAGAAAGGGGGAATGGCAGGACAGGAGGAGTCCATGACCGACAACTCCGCTCAGTGTTAAAATCGCCCGGGGGCCCCTGGCAGCCCGCTTATCCGAAAGCGGAATATGCTGATGGAGGGGAAGAGGAAAACAGGAGCTTGCAAAGGGGCGGCACTATGCAAGGCGGGCCACTGCGCAAACAGGGAACATGGTCGGAGGGAGGAGCGGCAAAACACAGGAGGAACCTGGGAGCATACATGGCGCGGGGAAGGAAATTGGGACAGCCTCGCCAGGCAACGTGCGCATCGCCCGGGCCACCACCTCTCTCTCGTACACGATGAGAACGCCCTGTGAGTCTGAGTGGGTGGCCGCGCTCATGAAGTGCGCCTGTTCAAACTTGGAGATATCCGGAGCGGGGAAAGCAACGCGGCAATCGATCTCCCCGCGAACGTGGATCATGAAAATGTTATGGCAGTTCGGCAGTTCCAACGTTTCCTCATAAGCTGCCGGTCCTCCAATCACGAATATATCGGCCACATCCTCTCGCAGGGCCAGCTCGCTCACCGCGTTCGCGACCGACGCGGCGATCGCCATATTCTCACGGTCACAGCGATGCATGGAGGCCTCGGGCATGCTGTGCGTCATCACAACGCCCACCCGTCCTAGCAGAGACCTACACGTCCTCGGAACGGACTCCCATGTACTCTGATCCATAATAACGGCGATCATAATACCTAGGAGCCAAAGATAAGTACGAAGACCGTCCCAACATCTCCCTCGCTGACGTCACGCCAAAGACTTCGACACGGATCAAGCGGTGGCGGTGCGAACCTCGGTAAAGGCTGCTACTGGGTAACAACACACTCGTCATCTGGTTGGTGTGGCGTTCACCCGGTGCCACCCCTGCCAGTTTCCCCTGGCGGGGCTGCGGTGGCCCGCTCGAAATCCGTCATCGCCCCGGGCAGCTTCCACGGCAAGGCATCCCGATGCCATGCTCCAATTTGGTGAGTGTTCGCGATGATGGAAAACGGCCGCATGGGTGCGCCAGCAGAAACGTTTTGAAGCCACCATGGCTGGGAGTATCTCCCCAGATGGAGGGGAGAGGAGGGGCGGGGAGGAAGAGAACGAGGAAGCTCGCCCACAGGGGGGACTGGACCACGGCTTTCCCACTCCAACGCGAGATAGCTTCGGTTGCGGAATGACAGTCTCTTCTGCATGGTCTGGCTGATAAAATAATAATCGATGCTGGATAGCCTCGCTGGCTTAGCAATACAATTATATGCCCATAGTTGTTGGCTGGTAAAGGAACCGCATTTCCTCTATAGCTTCGCTAACGGTGAAACAACGCTGTTGTATTGAACTTTGTATGTATTGAACTGTATGAAGAGTGGGTGGAGCCTGCTTTGGGCGCATCTGCCGGGGACGTTCTCAAAATCTGCCTGGTTTGACTCTTGGTTTGGCTTGGTTTGGCACCTGGTTTTGCCTGGTTTGATGGCGCGCCCCGCCTTCGACATCCTCACAATCGGCCTGGTTTGGCTCCTGGTTTGGCTTGGTTTGGGCCGGTTTCCCCTGAAACGTCCTCGCAATTTGCCTAGTCTTTCCCCGCTCTCACTGCCCCGCCCTCCAGTCCCCCTCCTCCTCACACGAGCGCAACAGAACATGCGCGCGCATCGCAATGCAATATCGAGAGCCGCAAAGTGAAGTACGGTACCGGGAAAAATTGCGAGCCAGCAGAGGTCAGCGGTCAGCGAAATTTGGAGAACGAGGCCCAACGCAAGCTCTCGTCATCGATCATTCTCAGCTCCGCACGTTCATCACACACCTCTGTCCAATGCTCATAGAAAGAACCTCACACGCGCCGTGCGCCACTGGGCCTGCGCACCGCCCGTTCGCGGCCTCTTGCCGAGCATGGCTCCAGATAGCTTCCCACAAACCTCAAGAGAGCTGGCAATCATTTCTGGGAAGGCTGGTGGAATTACGCGAAGCGTCAAGAATAACTATCATTAAGAAGACTGGATGGAGCCTGGTTGGAGCGATTACGCCCAGGACGTTCTCAAAATCTGCCTGGTTTGACTCTTGGTTTGGCTTGGTTTGGCATCTGGTTTTGCCTGGTTTGATGGCGCGCTCCGCCTTCGTCACCCTCGCAATCGGCCTGGTTTGGCTCCTGGTATGGCTTGGTTTGGGTCCGGTTTCCCCTGAGACGTCCTCGCAAACAACAGAACATGCGCGCGCATCAAAATGCAATATCGGAAGCCGCAACGTGAAGTACGGCACCGGGAAACATTGCGAGCCAGCAGGGGTCACCGGCCAGCGTAACTTGGAGAACGAGGCCCAACGCAAGCTCTCGTCATCGATCATTCTCAGCTCCGCACGTTCATCACACACCTCTGTCCAATGCTCAGAGAAAGAACCTCACACGCGCCGTGCGCCACTGGGCCTGCGCACGGCGGGTTCGCGTCGTGTCGACCCCAGCGTAGGTTCCTGACACCGCGGAGATCGTTCAACCTCGGACGATCGGCCGTTTCCAAAGCGCCGGATCGTTCAACGTTGGGCCGCCGCTGGCGCTCAACCTTGAACGCCGGCGGCGGGGTCGCCGTTGGTCGACACGACGAAAACCTAGCGTAGGAAAAATAGCGGCGGGACAGAGCGATGCCACAGACATGCTCTGCTGTGTAACCAAGTCTCCGAGGCCTCAAAACAGCTGCAAGAGGGCCCAAGAAGGCTCCAAAAAAGGCCCAAGAGAGCTCCAAGACGGCCCCAAGAGCGCCCAGGAGCGCTCCAAAACCGCCTCGAGAAGACCCAAAAGGCGATTCGAAGCACTCTCGAGGGGCAGCGGTAATCCCACCAGCCCTCTGGGCGGCGGTGGTTTAACGAGTTTCCTCTTCCACTCCTCCCTCTTCCCCTTCGGGGAGGGGTTTACCCCTCCCCCTACCCCCTCCCCACTGACCTTGACAGGGGGTTCCGCGGCGCGTTGGAGCGCCCAAGATCGACCCCTGGGAGGGCTGAAATTCGACACCCCTCACGAGGATCGTGGCTCCTGATGGGGGGGCTGTAATTAGGGAACCCCCCTTCGTTGATCGATCTCCTCCAAGGTGGCTCCGAAGCCCCCCAAGAGGCCCCCAGGAGGCCCCCAAGAGACCCCCAAGAGGCCCCAAGAGACCCCCCAGAGGCACCCAAGAAGCGCCCAGGAGGCCCCAAGAAACGCCCAGGAGGCCCCCAAAGGCCCCAAGATGGCCCCAAGAGGCCCCAAGAGGCCCCCAGGAGGACCCAAAGAGGATCCCGAACGGCCCAGATAGGCCCCCCCGAGGCACCCAAGACGCCGAAAAGCCCCTCAGGACGACCCTCTACTCGCCTGGGCGTCGTTTCTGGACGGGCTGGTGGGATACGCGAAGCGTCTAGAATTAGCGACCCCCCCTTCTTTGATAGATCTCCTCCAAGATGGCCTCAAGAGCGCCTGGAAAGCTCCCAAGTGCGCCCCAAGAGCGCCCCAAGAGGGTCCCAGGATGCCCCAAGAGGCGCCCAAAAGGCCTCCAAGAGGCTCCCCAGAAACCCCGAAGAGGCCCCAAGAGGCCTCCCGAGATACGCAAGGCCCCCAAGACCGCCAACATGCCCTCAAAACGGCCCAAGAAGCCCCCAAACTCGCCATGATCCTCCTCCTCTTCTTCCCCCTCCTCATCTTATTCCTCCTTCCACTGCGCCTTTTTTGGCCCTAGATGGCTCCAAACGAACCATAGATTGCCCAAGATGGCTGCAAATTGGCCCAATATAACCAAAGATGGAAGGGCTAATCGTTGCTGGATAGCCTCGCTGGCTGAGCAACGCCCATGTTCACCTATCTTTGATGGCGGGGCAAAAAACTGGTTTGCATTGCTTCGTTGGTAGCAGAACGAGCTTTTCTCTTCGCTAACGGAGGAGCGACTTTTTTGCATTGATCTTTTCTGTATAGCTTCGCTGATAGAGGAACAACCTTTTCTGTATAGCTGCGCTGGCGAACAACAGTTTTTTTGTGTAGCTTCGCATATGGGGGAACGACCGTGGGCCCGAACGACCCCTTCGCAATCCGGAGCGCCAACTTTCGGCGCCCGCCTGCGACTGACGCATTTCTCCGTGCCCCCCCCCCCCCCAGTCCAGCCGACAACGATATGTTACCTCGGGAGCATGGTTGCTCCGCACGAGGAGCTACCGCAGCGGTCGCACTGAGTATGCCAGGAGCGGTCTACAAACAACATAACGACCGACGACAAGTAGAGAGCCCTATTCGATCACCCCGGGAGCACTGTTGGCCCCACACGAGGTCCACTAGACCGCTCGGGCTCTGAAATATCCTTAAAACTTGCTCTTGCTCTGAAACATCCGTAAAGGCTGGCTCGGTGCCCCTCCCCCACCCCCCATTCCCCCTCCCCAACATGCCCCCGAGCCGGAATCAGACTCTCGAGCCAAGGTCGCATCAACCTCCAAGCCGAGAACATCCTCCCCTTAAAAACTTCTACTGACACGGGTCACTCCCCCATGATAACGCTCGGTGTCATTGCAACGCAACGTCGGGGCCCAACATCTCCTTCAAGATGCGCCTTAGCACAGCATTCTGCTCGGCAGTGTCTTCCGACGCATGAAAGCGCCAGAGGTGTCTTGAGAAAAACCTCGCAAGTGAATCCCACCGGAATCTAATTGCATGCGCAAACCCTGGAGTTCTGTCCGGGAGTGGAGGGCGGCCTTGGGGGTCCCCTACGCCATTCTCTGTGTGCTCTTCGGCCACTCTGGACCCCTGAGCGCGCCCAGGAAACCAGAAAGGACCCATGGAAGGGCATCGCAACTTACGACGGGACGCCGCAGGCAATAGCATCAAAAACCATGTCGGGCGTGCTCAGGGCGGGCTGTGCTGAGAGTTCTGACGCCCTGACTGCGGCGATGCAAGCGGCCTCTCCCTGCAGCAGCTCGCGCCCGTACGTGCCCGACTGCCGCGAGGACGCGTTGATTTTGCGCCGCTTGGCGGCCGCCTCGTCTGAACCCCTCTCCACTGTGTACTTGCCCATGACTGCGTCGAAGTTTGCGTTGGCCCTCGCTATTAGCGCCATCCGAGCATCATCCTTGATCTTCTCCTGGCGAGGCCAGGTCTCGAAGTGCGTCTTCTGCAAAGACTCGCCATACGAAAAGGAGAGGAGCCAGGGCAACTTGTCCTTGAACAGCTTGTTCATCGTGCTCAGGTACATGGTAGCTACTTCCTCGTTGTCCTGCTCCAGGCCAGTCTCGCGTGACCCAAAGAAAATGCCCGGTAACGCTGGAGGCACTGTGCGACGCAGCGCCCGCACTGTGAGCGTTGCGATTGTTTCAGCGTCAGCCGTTGTGCCCGCAACACCGTTTTTTCACCATGTTCATCTTCGGGAGGCAGCCTTCCAGGTAAACGTGGTGATCTGCGAAAGCCTTGAACTGGGCTGCCAACACTTTCTCGGTCACTTCCGAGCAATAAGAAATGTCGTGTTCTCCTTCGGGCAAAACCTCAATTGCAACGATAGGCACCAATTTCTCACTCTGGCAAATGGAAGCGTAGCGCGCCAGGGTGCGCACCGTGTCTGCAATGGCAACGCCACTTGGCAACCCCTCCTCGAAGTGGAGTTGGAGGACGTTGCGCCACTTGGCGAAACGAGCTCCCTTCGCATACGCTTCAGCGCATCTCTCCTGAAGGTCATTGAGCCCAACGGCACGCACTTCGGGCTGGCCCAATGGCCCGACGCTAGTGTTCCACATGCCCTTCTTGTTGTAGCCCTTGTCCACCTTGGTACCTGGAACCATGCCATTCCCAGTAATGACGCTGACTATCGGCTTCCCGGTTGCGTCATTTCGGAAGAGCATCTCCCAGTCCAAGATCACTCCGCTGACGTACTCGCTCAAATCCGGTGCACCGAAGCACAATGCCAAGTACGCAACGCGTTTATCAAGAACATCAGGCTCTGCGGCGACGTCGCCAGCAAGGAAACCCTTTCCCGGGGCGCAGAGCTGGGGAATTGTGGATTTCAACTCCGCCAGGGCACTCTGCGGCATGCGCGCGGAGCACAGCCCGTGCGCAAAGCCGTTCATGCCCGTCCCTCTGAATAAGTCGACGGTAGCGAAAAGTACCTCCGATTGTATGAATCGATGGTAAGGTGGAACCCTTGAGCCCACTCTCGCTGCACGACTTTGCGGTATGACGCGCGGCATGTCTTACATGATCCCCCGTCGAACTTGCGCGGCCCTTGCATGTTGGAGAGGATGCGGGTTTCTTCAAAATGGGTGATTGATCATCGCCAGCTCGCCCCGCCCTAACCCCCCGCCAGCCTGGTGCCCCGAGGGGCTGCGCGCGGTTCCTGAGGGTGCAGTCCCACGTGCCCATTTGGAACTTCTATACGCACCCTCTACGCCTCCTCTTGCGAGCCTGGACGACCACCTGGGCAGCCCCCAGAAAAACAGACAACCCATAACATGCTGACGATAAACGAAGAACATATCCAGACGAGCCCTGCAAGGGCCCAGAATGGAAAAGCTAGCACACACAATTCCAACGGTCCAGAACCAAACGGCACCTCAAAGTTGCGTCCAGAGCCCGGGTTTTCGGGGCGTTTTCACGGCCGGGGTTTGAACGTGCTTTACAGGCAGTGCTTCGCGGATGTTTTGGGCACCAGGCTCTGCGGGTGCATTGGAGCCAGGCCTTGACATATGTTTCAAGGATGTTTTCCGGGCCAAGAGGAGGAGTGGCACGGAGAGAGCCGAGAGAAGAGGGATGGGCGGGGGAGGAGGAAGGGGAGTGGCACGGGGAGGACCGAGAGAAGAGAGCGGCACGGAAAGGGCCGAGAGAAAAGGGATGGGCGGGGGAGGGGGAGGAGTGGCACGGGGAGGGCCGAGAGAAGAGGGTAGCACGGGGAGGGCCGAGAGAAGAAGGATGGGCGGGGGGGGGGAGGGGGAATGGCACGGTGATAGCCGAGAGAAGAGGCATGGGTGAGGGAGGAGGAGGAGGGGGAGGAGGGAGAGCACAGGGAGGGCCGAGAGAAGAGAGTGGCACGGGGAGGGCCAAGAGAAGAGGGATGGGCGGGGGAGGAGGAGGAGGAGTGGCACGGAGAGGGCCGACAGCAGAGGGCGGCGCGGGAAGGGCCGAGAGAAGAGGGATGGGTGGGGGAGGGGGAGGAAGAGGCATGACTACCGTCACACGTATGAGGCCATGGCCGGTTACCTCGGGAGCTCTGTTAGCCCCGCACGAGGTCCTTCCAGCCGCTCGCACAACCCTGGGAAAAAAAAAACAACGTGCCTCAGTGGACAGGCGCGACAGAGTTCGGGAAGATCGCCGCGCTCCTCTGCCAATATTTTCCCCCTCCTCGCCAAATCGCCCCCCTCCCTATCCCGCCCCCGCTCGCCCGAAAGAATTGAAGCAATCGTCATGGATCCTGGGGCCCGCGTGAGTAGAAGTTCTCCTGTACTTTCGCTCTCGGTGGCACTGCGCAGATGTGATGCGACAGACGTTTGCGTCGGTTTCCTGCCCATCCATTTGCGCCCTCCACCACCTCCGCTATATGCCCCTCCGCCCCCCCCCCCTCCCCGCGCGCCCCTGGGTCATGCTCCGCCCTAGCGCGTCGCGCCACGTGGGGAAATTCTAAACGCGGCGGCCTTCTGCAACATGCGCATGCAGCGCAAGCCGCGCGAGGAACTCCGAGCAATACGCAGGCGCACGCAGAGCATAGCGAAAACATGGACAGGCCACCCCGGGAGCACCCTTGGCCCCGCACGAGATGGCCCCGAACCGCTCGCCAAAAAAACTCGGGCTCGCGGGCGCTGCAGGTCGCAAAGAGCATGCTCGACTGCATCCGTCCACATGGACCTCCTCATCACCCCCTTCCTCCCTTCTGCTGCTTTCCCTTGTCTCCTCCTCGCGCCCCCCCCCCCCCCTTCCACCCAGACCTTACGTCCACCCCGCTGCTGCCATCCTCTCTGCTCTCATCGGCGGCGCCGCTCCGAACAGTTTCACATGTTGAAGAACGTCTCGCGGACGGCGATGACCACCTCGCACCTGGCACGGCCTCGCTGAATGTTGCTGCGGAAGAGTCCACGCCATCACTCCCCCCAAAAAAGCTTCCGACGCTTCCTCGGGGGTGACTCTGGCATATCATGGTCAACGCTGACAGCGCCATCGTCGTTGAGACTGAATTTGCTGTTCCCACGGTCAACACTGGCCCCCATGATGCGGACGTAAGCCGCGTCATCCAGGTGGAACGCGGCTGCCTTGCCCCACATCGTTACAACAACCACCTGGCCGTCGCTGCTGACGAGGTGCATGTTGCGCTGGGCCTTGACACCAGTGCCCGTGGATGCATCGCAACGATGTACCCATCCGCCCAGTTCGACCCTTGATTTGTTAGCTTGCCGGCTGGCCACTTCAAGCGTTTTCACTGGCACGGCCATCGACGACTTGCCCTCCGCCCGGATGCGAGGGCGGCTGCGGAGCTCAAAGGCGTAGCCATTGCCTGATGCCGTCACGGGGCTGATGGCGACAACGCTGCCGCTGGGAATGTGCGAAAGAGCCTGCTCCATCTCCACAGCATGCGCACCCCGCGCGACAAGTTCGCCCAATGTCTCGCCGTCGAACACCCAGGCCTTGTACAGGGGCGTAGTCTGCTTGCTTTGGGTGGGCACAGCCCCCACGGCGATCGACTTCCCCACGAGCACACAGTTCAGAATGGCGTCCACGGCAAGCTCATCAATCAGTGCCAATATACCAACACCACTCGGAAAAACGTTGTCCATGCCGCCGCACGTGTCTCGCCAACCGCTCTGCTGTCTTTGCCCATCGCCCCATTCGTCGCCATGCCAGCCCCAGTGCGGTTTTGGTGCTAACGACCACGGCGCCGCGTCCCTGGAAGCAGAGCTCGACCATTCTTCGCGCCCCTCCGAAGGGACACGCTCTTCCCAGTAGTTCCGATGCCGAGCGTCACCCTCCCAACTCGCGGGCGACGCGTCGACGGCGTCACCCTCGTCCGCATTACCATCTTTCGACCACCTGGTCCACTCGGAATGGGAACAATCGCTCCAACCGCTGC
>CAUYUJ010001957.1:5000-95126 GCA_963575745.1 Prorocentrum cordatum | reverse complement strand
CTCGTCCTCCTCCTCCTCCTCCTCCTCCTCCTCATCATCATCATCATCATCATCATCATCATCATCATCGTCGTCAGCATCATTATCATCATCCTTCCTTTTCCGCCTGCTCTTCCTCCTCCTCTTCCACTTCCTCCTCCTGCTCCTCCTCCTCCTCCTCCTCCGATCTCATCCTCCCCTCCTACTCCCTTCTGCCCCTCCCCCTGAGGGAGGCGCATTGTGTTGCAGTCCTCATTCGCCTCCTCGTCCTCCGAAGAGATCCGACGACCTGACGTTCTTCACCGCCGCCCCATCACACGCTTCGTGTGGGCCGAACACGGTAAACGGGAGGGGAAAAGCAAAAACGATGTTTCTGATGTTCCCCTGGAAGAGCTAAAAACTGCGTCAGCGAAAACTCTTGGAGGTCCGCGCGGATCTCCTGGATCTGCGCCACAGGCGCCGCCAGGGGGGACCAGTCGCCGATCCCAGAAACCCGCACGGGCCTCCAAAAATCATATGTTTATGCCGTTGGTTTGTCCTTCGATGTCCTGCATTCGACACACAACAAGCGAATGGATCTGGTTTCTCCCTCATGCAGGCACGGGCATAGAGCGCGCTGAGCCCGGGGCCCCGCGCCCCCCGTGCTCGAACCGCGAGAAGAAACTCGCGAACACATCGCGCCCCTGGCTGGCCATCCTCAATCGCGGGGTCGCAAGGAACCCAGACCCCCTCGAATCATGAAACAATCACGACGTGAGACGTTTCTGTGTTTTCGGTTTCTGGAGGCCCTTGCTGGGCCCCAGGACCGTCAAGCAACGACTCGGGATGAAAACTGGTCCTGGGCAATGGGTCGAGACCTCTGGGAATCGACGTCCTGAAAACATCATGACATCGGGGGTCTGGGAAAGAGAGGTGGAGGAGGCGTTAGGCGAGGGCCTGGCTCAGGGGTGTCCGCAGGAGAACAGGCCGCGAGGAGAGGGGGGCGGGGGAGGAGAGAGGGGAGGGGGTCACGCAGGTGTGCGCCTGCGGCCTGCCCAGGGGAGAAGGGCGGGGAGGGGAGCAAGGAAGGGCACCAGGAGTCGGGAGGAAGGAAGGGGACGGAACACAGGGACAGGGGACGCAGGGGGGGGGGGACTCTGCGGGGTCTCCTGCCCTGCTGCGCCATGAGCAGCAGCTCCGGCGCCGCGTCGAGCACGGCCAGGGCCAGGGCGCTCGCCGCCGGAGAAGGCGGGCCGCTGGACGGAGGCGGGCCCGCCAGCGCCTCCAGCGCGACCAACGGCGCCGCACTGGCGCGCTGGCCTGGTCCGCCGCGTTCCTCCTCGGGGATTCGGCCCAAGCCAGGCCTCCAGCGGCTTCGAACAGTCCAAGTCGGGTTCTTGCTCGTCGTTGCGGGGTCCCTGGCGGCGCGTTCCTGGGCCCGCGGGGCCCGCGGAAAACGGTTCGGGGCGGAAATTATCCCGGCAAAGCAACCTAACAGCGATGTGTAGAAGCATATATGGAAGCATTCCCCTTGAGATTCAGATGAGAATCCAGTTGTAGAGTTCTGCTGTTCTCGCAGTCGCAGTCGCATTCGCGATGACAGTCGCAGTGGCAGCGGCAGTCGCAGTCACAGCCTCAGCCTGCCTCAGTATCAGCCTGCCTCAGCCTCAGCCTCAGCCTGCCTCAGCCTCAGCCTCAGCCTGCTTCACCCTCAGCCTCAGTCTGCCTTCAGCCTCAGCCTCTGTGCCTCAGCCTGCCTCAGCCTCAGCCTGCCTCAGTATCAGCCTGCTTCAGCCTCAGCCTCAGCCTGCCTCAGCCTCAGCCTCAGCCTGCTTCAGCCTTAGCCTCAGTCTGCCTTCAGCCTCGGCCTCAGCCTCAGGCTGCCTCAGCCTCAGCCTGCATCAGCCTCAGCCTCAGCCTCAGCCTGCTTCAGCATCAGCCTGCCTCAGCCTCAGCCTCAGCCTGCCTCAGCCTCAGCCTCAGCCTGCCTCAGCCTCAGCCTCAGTCTGCCTTCAGCCTCGGCCGCAGCCTCAGCCTGCCTCAGCCTCAGCCTGCATCAGCCTCAGCCTCAGCCTCAGCCTGCCTCAGCATCAGCCTGCCTCAGCCTCAGCCTGCCTCTGCCTCAGCCTCAGCCTGCTTCAGCCTCAGCCTCTGTCTGCCTTCAGCCTCGGCCTCAGCCTCAGCCTGCCTCAGCCTCAGCCTGCCTCAGCCTCAGCCTCAGCCTGCTTCAGCCTCAGCCTCAGTCTGCCTTCAGCCTCGGCCTCAGCCTCAGCCTGCCTCAGCCTCAGCCTGCATCTGCCTCAGCCTCAGCCTCAGCCTGCCTCAGCATCAGCCTGCTTCAGCCTCAGCCTCAGCCTGCCTCAGCCTCAGCCTCAGTCTGCTTCAGCCTCAGCCTCAGTCTGCCTTCAGCCTCGGCCTCAGCCTCAGCCTGCCTCAGCCTCATCAGCCTCAGCCTGCCTGCCTCAGCCTCAGCCTCAGCCTCAGCATCACCATTCTCAGCCTCTGCATCAGCATCAAAATGTGGCCCGGGAATGGAGTTCTGGGAACTCGAAGACCACGAAGTGGCCTACAGTTGGCTCCGGGCATTCAAAATGTGGCCCGGGAGTGGAGTTCTGGGCACACTCGAAGAGCACGAAGTGGCCTACAGTTGGCTCTGGGCATTCAAAATGTGGCCCGGGAATGGAGTTCTGGGCACTCGAAGAGCACGAAGTGGCCTACAGTTGGCTCCGGGCATTCAAAATGTGGCCCGGGAATGGAGTTCTTGGAAGTCGAAGAGCACGAAGTGGCCTACAGTTGGCTCCGGGCATTCAAAATGTGGCCCGGGAATGGAGTTCTGGGAAGTCGAAGAGCACGAAGTGGCCTATAGTTGGCTCCGGGCATTCAGAATGTGGCCCGGGAATGGAGTTCTGGGAGGTCGAAGAGCACGAAGTGTGTGACTGTTTGCGAAAAGCGCATTCGGACACGAGTTCGGACACAGCTCCCCGGATGCCGCCCCGACCCCCCTGTGGAGTCATCTGCTGCTCTCTTTTGAGTCCACTAGAAACCCATCAGCAAAAGCTGTTAGGTAAAATTCAAGACAGTGGCAGCATGGCATGGGGTCGCGAAACACATCACGACGCGAAAGGGTTTGGGGCCGTTGTCGGCCTCCGGGAAGCCGTTCCCCAAGCCACATGCTGTCAACAACTACTCCGACGGCAGGACTCCACACGGGAATTCCCCAAACGAATCTGGAAGTAAACCTCATCGTCGCCCTTGTGAATGCAGAGGCTCTTGTCCCGTCTCCTCATCGCCCTTCCCTCTTCGCCCTTCTTCCCGCCCCCTGCTCTACCTCCTCGTCCTCCTGCGTCTTCTCTACCATCCATCTCCTCTCCCGCCCCTCCAGGGAACGCAAGTCGATTTTCCTTGTCGCCGTTGCCGCCACGGCCGGCACGGGCACGTTCTCGGCTGGCCAGATCGCGAAGCCGCTGGGGCGACCCCGTGGGCCAGGCCGTTGGGACAACCCCGCGAACCGCTGGGGCGGGGGAGCAAGCCGTTGGGACAACCCCTCAGGCCTCGAGCTAGTCGCGGCCGCGCTCAGCTCTGCCGCGAGCTGTTCCACCTCAGCCTCTGGAGCTCTCCGCGCTCTTGTCGAACTCCCTGGGCGCCTTCCGCAGGGAAGCCAACCGGGCTCCGAGAACTCTCGCATGGGCGGCCGCAAGATCGCACTGTTCTGCATGCACTTCCTCGCAATTCACTCAAAGACGAGGCTCCCGCTCGAGACTTCCGCCATATCCAAACCTCAGGAGCCCAAAAGCGACGACAAATACAGGATCCCGATGACCCGCTCGGATTGGTTACGTGAGCTGCGTGCCCCATAAGGAGAGGGCTCACGCCTAAGACTTCCTCACAATTCACTCACCGACGAGGCTCCCGCTCGAGACTTTCCCATGATGGGATGATGAAGACCGACGAGCATGATGGGATGATGATATCGATGATGATGAGTGTGTGTGTGCGTGAGAGAGGTGATGATGGCGGTGATGACGATGTTGGCGATGATGATGAGGACGATGGTGAGGAAAATGGCATGATGATGAGTGGATGAGTGGTGAATGTGTGTGAGTGTGGGTGGTCATGATGACGGTGGTGGTGATGATGATCATGCTGATGGCGTTAATGAGGATGCTGATGATGAGGAGGAGGATGGTGTTGATGCTGATGATGATGGTGATGATGGTGATGATGATGGGGATGATGATGAAGATGATGATGGTGAGTATGATGATGGTGATGATTATGATGATGATGATGATAATGATGATGATGATGATGATGATGATGATGATGATGATGATGATGATGATGGTGGTGGTGGTGATGATGCTGCTGCTGGTGATGATGATGATGATGATGATGATGATGATGATGATGATGATGATGATGATGATGGTGATTGAGGTAGTGATTGTGATGGTGTTGGTGATGGTGATGTTGATGATGGTGATGGTGGTGGTGATGAGTGTGTGAGTGTGTGAGTGCATGAGTGCATGAGCGTGTGAGTGTGGAAGAAATTGAGGGAGGAGGAGAAGATCATGCGCGGGGGGCAGAAAAAAATATTGCCGGAGTGCAGTATCCCCAAACAGGTTTTTAAACCCACTGCGGTTTCCAAGGTCGATTGCGTGCCCGTCCAGTGCGGGTTGACATGGCATGTTAGAGCATGATAACATGACCAGAGTTGCGGCCTCGCGCGGGCATGTTAGAACATGAAAACATGCCAGTGCGGCCTCGCGCGCGGCATCTAGTACCCCAGAGTTGCGACGATGTCTCGGGCGAAACGTGCTGCGAGGAAGTCTCAGGCGAAACGGGCTGGACCACCTCGAGCGCGGCGTCTCAGAGCTCCGAGTTGCGGGGGCCTCCTGGGGCCTCCTGGGGACCTCCTGGGGCTTCCTCCTGGGCCTCCTGTGGCCTCCTGGACCCCACCTGGGGCTTCCTGAAGCCTCGTGGAGCTCCCAGGGGGGGGATATCTAACATGTAGCCGTCTGGGCCCCCCAAAATGGGGGGGGCCACAAGAGCAGGAAAAATCAACGAATCGACACCGGATGCACATTAACTTGACACGTTCTGATGGGGGCCTCCTGGGGCCTCCTGGGAGCCTCCTGGGAATCTCCTGGGGGCCCCTGGGACCTGTCCTGGGCGTCCTGCGGCCTCCTGAAGCTCCCTGGGGCCTCCTGGGGCTCCCAGGGTCCCAGGGGGAATATGTAACATGTGGTCTTCTGGACCACATGTTGCGCGGCATCTGGGAGCTCAGAGTTGCGAGGATGTCTTGTGCGAAACGGGCCAGACCACCTTGTGCACGGCATCTCAGAGCTCAGAATTGCGAGGATGTCTCAGGCGAGACGGGCCGGACCACCTCGCGCAGGGCATCTCACAGCTCAGAGTTGCGAGGATGTCTCAGGCGAAACGGGCCGGACCACCTCTTGGGCGGCATCTCGGGGCTCAGAGTTCGGAGGATGTCTCAAGCGAAACGGGCCGGACCACCTCTCGCGCGGCATCAGAGAGCGCAGAGTTGCGAGGATGTCTCAGGCAAAACGGGCCGGACCACCTCGCGCACGGCATATCAAGGCTCAGAGTTTGGAGGATGTCTCAGGCGAAACGGGCTGGACCACCTCTTGCGCGGCATCTCGGAGCCCACAGTTAACGAGGATGTCTCAGGCGAAATGGGCTGGACCAACTCTTGCGCGGCATCTCAGAACTCAGAGTTGCAAGGATGTCTCAGGCGAACCGCCGGCGAAACGGGCCGGACCACCTCTTGCGCGGCGTCTGGGAACTCAGAATTTGGAGGATGTCTCACGCGAAACGCCCCATCCCGGACAAGTCAGAAACGAGAATTGCGAAGATGTCTCAGGCGAAACGGCCGGGACCACCAATTTTTGTTTGAGAACGTCTCTGCTTTGAACTCCCTCGGCTGGAGTTCGCTTCTATCACAACAGCACCCCGTTCAGCAAGCTGTTTGGGGAACAAGAACCCCACTTTGGATATGGGGAACTACTCGGGTTCGAGGAAGGAGCCCAGAGCTGCACGGGTCCACGCTGCAAAAAAAACACGACGTCGGGGGTTTGTGACGCGTCTAGCTTTTTGGAACCCTCTTGATGCCAACGGGGGAACCTCCGGGGATCCTCCAGAGATTCCTGGAGAGAACCTCCAGGGACCAACATGTGGCCGACGTTTTGTTTGTTGTTCAAATCCTGGCGCTTTCCTTCAAGATGAGATAAACAAATGGAGGCTGACACTTGTTCGCCATCCTGGGCCTCCTTTGGAAAACAGGAATGGGCCCCTGGAACATCACACAAAATCTCGGGATGTCAGAAGGGCAGCAGGGAAAGGGGGGAAGAGGTCCAGAGGCCCATCGAGCCGAGCCGCCAGATGCCAGGGGACCTGAGGTAGACTGATCTGTTCAATCCCCGCACCTCCCCTCGGTTCCAGCCTGCGGGGGGGGGGGTCGCACCTTCCCTCCTGCGGGGGGGGGACGCACCTCCGTCTCTCCCTCCTCTCCCTCCCCCTCCCCTGCTTCTCCCGCGCCTCCCCCATCCCTTCTCCTCTCCCCCTCCCCTCTCCCCCTCCCCCTCCCTTCTCCTCTCCCGCCTCCTCCACCGCGACCCCGGCACTCAGCCCACTTTAGGATGAGTGGCCACCCGGGCCAGGCGTACGAGGTGTCCGGCGCTCTTGCGAGACTCACCCCCAAGAGCCCAACGCCTCGAGGACGCCGCGGGGCTCTCTGGGGCACCATCACCAAACCGAATTTATATGCAACAAGGAGAATTACAAAAGGAAACGCGGCGGCAGGGGCGAACCAACAGGGGGGAGGGAGAGAAGAGGGGGCGTCGGGCGGGGGGCGGTCGTGGGGGTCGCCCTGGTGGTTGTGAAAGTTGTCGTGGTGGTCGTAATGGCGGTGGTCGTGGTGGGCTGCCGTGCGGCCAGTGGCTGGCGTTGTGGTCATGGTCGTGAAAATCGGGGTAGCGGCCGTTGGCGCAATGGTTGTGGTGTGCGTCGTGCTGGTGGTCACGTCCGTGGTGAAGGCGGTGGTGGTAGTCGTGCTGATTCCCCCGGTTGTGCCCAGTGGCGGCGCCAGCCGCTTACTGCCCAAGAGCGCTGAGCAGCATATCGGCGCTGCCCAGCTGCAAGCGCCGGCAAATCTGCCTCCACAACGTCCCGAGGACCTGGACTCGCTCGGCATCGTCGCGCCCGTGGCCGTACGACCTGATGAATTCGACGGCCGTGTCTGACGGACGGCCTCCTGAATCGAACACCAGGGGCGCCAAGCTGCCGCGCTGTGGAGGGTACCGGTCGCGCTTGTCGTGGACCATTTGCGCCGCTGCGACCCCGTCGTTGTTGGATCGGGCAAGCCTGCGAGGGCCGTGGGTACTGTATTCGCAGGTCACGCTCCAATCAACAAGCACAAGCTGGCCTGTGCTGGGGTCTCGTGTGCAGACGTCCAACTTCGCCTCCTCAATGATTCCTGTCCGCGGGTTCGGTCTGTCCCAAGCTGGGACTCTCTGCTCTTTTTCGGCGCGGTAGCCGGTGAGGCGGGAGCGCGTGGGCGCGCGCCAATCCCGCAAGCTGTCGCGGCGACCCGTGCGGGACCCTCCGACTGGGCAGCAGTACGCGTGCCAGCCATGGCGGTCGAGAGGTTCGTTGCAAGGTGGCCCTGCGTCGGCTCGCTCGCGCTGGCAACGGGCTCCTGGCGGGCAAACTGGAACCCGCAGGCGCTTCTTGAACGCCGAGAGGAAGTGCTTGTCAGGCATCAGCGGGTCGCCCTCCTCACGCGGAAGCAGGAAACCGCCCGCGCCTGGGCCTCCTGTTCCACGGAATTGCACTCGCTCGTCCTCTCCAAGCAAGCCCAGCAACCGCTCTCGCGAAGTGGAGGACCGTTCCTCGCCCCACTGGCCCTGCAGCGCGAGGCGTGGTTCCTGCAAGGTACTGAACCAGTCGAAGGGGTCGTTCCCGAGAGCCCCCTGCGCCCGCAGCGCGGCCTCAGCCTGCTGCACCCAACGGCACGTCAACGGGCAGCGGGCCTGGAAGTCTTCCCACGTGGCAAAACCAGCGCCGCGTACCACGTCGTGCACGACGAGCGCCCAACTTGCGGCATAGGCGGCGGGCGCCGTTGCCGCGGCCGACGGGAGGGCGCAACCCCCATCGACCAACCGTAGTGGCCTACCACTTCTGCCCCTCGTCGAGCAGGGCCTGGAGAAGGTCCTGCAGGCAGCCAAAGATGGCGTCGTCAAAAGCGTCCGTCCAATCCTGGTTGTAGGACGCGCGGAGGTGGTGCGTAACCGCGCCTTGGGCGAAAGTCAGGAGAAGAACCCAAGCTCCTTCAGCAGACATCCCGGCCGTCCTGAGCTCGCGCAGACGAGCTCGGAAGGCGGGGGCCATTGCAACGGCGGCCGCCCCGTCAGCGCCCGCATGGACCCGAACGCGCTCCTCCTCTTGCTCCAGCCAGGTCGCCGCGTTCCCTAAGCAAGTGAGCGTGTCGACTCGGGTTTGCTGCGCTCTCGGGGGCAAGGCTGCCCCGGGGTCCTTCGCCAAAGCCTTGGTTTTGCTCTCGTTGACTTGGAGTCCAGCCTGGGTAAGCGCCGTGACGACTATCTGCATGGCTGCGTCCGCGTGTTCTGGGGGGGGCAAAACACCATGATGTCGTCGAGGTAAGAAAACACGCGGTACTCAGGGGAAAGTTGTTGGAGATTTCCCGCAATAACACCCAGCGTATCTGCCAAGGCAATGGCGAACGCACGTGGCCCGAATCGGAACACGTCGTCGGCGTCATCCCACACGAGATGCGTGGTCGTTGACCCCAGCCAGGCCTGCACGGTGTGAAACAACGACGGCGCCCTTGCAGCGACCCCGTCCATGACCCTCCTCCGGGGCATCGAGTTGAAAGCGGTGCATGCGTCAAAACTTAGAACCACCCCGTTTGGATTGGCCTCAGTTTGCGCAGCAAGGGTCTTGTGGACCAACTCACAACCCGCCCTCCTGCCAACGGCATGCTGGTGACCACCGCACGCCCCCCGAATCTCGTCTCTGAACACCTCGCAGGCAGCTTTTCCAGCCAGCCGGCGGATGACTCCGCCGCAGGCAATGGGGCGCAACCCGCCAGAAGCTTTGCGAAGCGCCACCAACCTGGCCCCCAAGTTGGCCTCCATGGCCTGGGGCGACAGAACACCGTAGAGGAACATGACCACCACTTGGGCGACGGCGGTGGTGGCTTCAGTGTCGCTGCGGACTTTGCGCCAGTGCTCAAAACGACTCCCGTTGGGTCCGGGCTCAGACCGTTAGGGCTCCGTCGAAGGTGTCGTTTGACGGCTTCCACCAGTGCTGCCTTAGTCTCTTCAGCTGGGGCGGCTGGTGCTGGGCCAGGGTGTGCGCCAGTCTCGCCATCAGGGAACAAATCTTGCAGCGACGCCGAAACGCCAGGCCCGTGCGCCACGGCCATCGCCCGTGAAGCGCGCACCATGGCCTTACTGATCAAGCCCTCCTTGAGCAAGGTCTCCACCTCCCTGGCGTCCTCTTCTGGAGTGGAGGGTCGCCCACCGCGGCGGGGGCGGCGAGCTCCCGAGGTCATAGCTGCGCGCCAGAGGGCCCCCCAGTCCCCGGCGGCCGCGAGGCGCAGGCGGCACGTGATGGCCTTGCTCATGCCGCGGCCCCTGACTTTGTGGCCGCCTCGGGCTTGGTGCGCGCGGAACAGGAGCAGCCGATCGAAGAAGGTGAACAGCTTCTCCGCGCGTTGTTGGGTGACCGCATCGACCGCCGCACTGGCTTCGACAACAGCTGTCGCGACCCGCCCGCGGAGAAGGCCCAGCGCCTGACTGACCTCGTCGGGCGCCCGGATCACCGTCGGCACGTCGTGCGCCAGGCTCTCGTAGGAAACGGAGTCCCACCAAGCGAGGTTGGGCACAGCACAATTGGAGTGTTCGGGCCTCCCTGCGCCGATCTCGAGCTCCTCCGGCAAATCCCCAGGGTGGCCGTCGTCCAAGCGGGACGCTCCCAGGCTATGCGTGGCGCGCCCGTTTGGCCAGCAGCACCTCCCTGACGTGGGCTGCTCGGGACGGCCGCCTTGGCTGGTCGCAGTGGCCTTTGACGACGTCCTGCTGCGGCGGCGCGAGGGCGCTCCCCCCCTGGCTTCACCTCTCCCCCGCGCCTTCAGCTCCACCTGCGGGGGGGGAGGGGGGGGCACGCACCTTCTGCTGGATCCCCACACCTGCAGTCCACGCACCTTCCCGCAGGTTCCAGCCTGCGGGGGAGGGGCCGCCCCAGGCCCGCCAAAGCATCGATCTGGGGGCGGGAGGCGGCTCCCGCGGGGCGAGGGGTCGGGACCTCTGGTCTGTGAGCACCTGCGAGCTCGCCCTGGGGGAAGCGGGTCCCGAGGGAAACGGGCCCCGAGGCTTTTCGCCTCCGTCGGGCTCTCGGAGCTCTCTCCACGGGCCCCGGAGGAGGAGGAGGAGGAGGAGGAGGAGGAGGAGGAGGAGGAGCAGGAGAAAGAGGAGGAGAGGAGGAGGCAGACACCGACTCGGGATAGATATCTCGGGCCCCAGGGTCCAGGACCCGCTCCCACCGGCAGGGAGCCCCGGCGCTGCGGGCCAAGTCGAAGCTGGGGCGCCGGGGCGGCCTGGCAAACAGGGGGCTCAACCCTAGGAGGACGCTCAACTTATCCACCTCCTCCTCCTCCTCCTCCTCCTCCTCATCCTCCTCCTCATCTCCTCCTCCTACCCTCATGCGTCGCAGATCCTCTCCTCCTCCTCCTCCTCCTCCTCCTCCTCCTATACACCTGCACGCCCTGGGCCCAGAGGTCGGTGTGCACGCCCCCCTGCCTTGGCCAGGAAGGCACATGCATACACCGGTCCTGGGCCCAGGATCGGCGCAGAAGTGCGGATCACCTGGCTACGCACCCTGCAGATTCTGACCCCCGACCACCGCTTCGGAACTCTGGCCTGCAGGGGTGAGGTCCACATGTGGTTACAATGCGGGCGTGGCCGCAAGAAACCCTCGCAAGAAACCCAAGCCTGAGAACCCGTGCGCGAGGTACACCTGAGGGGAAACCCGGAGCACCCTGAACGCAGCAGCTTCCTCAACGGCTTCGGGAAGTCACCGCGCAGCCCGCGGAGCGAAGAAAGCCAGGATACCCTGGCGAAAGGCATATGGCTTCCTGATGCGCGCTCCCGCTGTGCCGATCTGGCAGGAGCAGCTGGCATGGAAGCACACCCGGATCGGAGCATGCATCGAATCGGGCCGCATCGGCACCGCGTCGGAGTCGAATATCGGATCGGCTGGATCGGCTGCGACGGGATGCGCAGCTGCGCCACACAGGCATCGGGCCGCGGCGGGTCGTCGGCAGATCGAGATCGAGATCGAGATCGACTCGGATCGAGCCGGCCAGAGCCGACTTCGGCCAGATCGCTCGGATCGAAGTGGACCCTGCGCAGGAGAGTCGACCTCCGGGAGGCCCGGCCTCTGGGAGGCCATAGATCTCCCTCGCCTCCTCCTCCTGGGCCTCCGAGAGGGCCCCCGTGGCCGCCGCTGGACGCGACTCGAAGAGCTGGCCAGGATGGGCCCGAAGAGGCTTGCGTGGGCCAGTCCTGAGCGGGTCTCGACTGGGGTCGAGGGGCCATCGCCGCCGACGACGACCTCGTCACTCCACAGGCTCTTGGACATGTCTGGCAGCTCTCTTTTCGCCACGGCCGGGCGCGAGCGGCTGCCGAGCGCCGCCGAGGGGACGCGCGCTGAGGCCCCGCACCCTTCCCCCAATGGGCGGAGTTGTTCGTCCCGGATCCGTCTTCGATGGCCCCAGGGTCCGCTGATGGGTCCCAGGCAGGTCTGCGCTGGATCGGATCGCGAAATCGGATCGGACCGAGAGCGGATCGAATTGCCAGCGAATCGGATCGGTATCGAATCGCCGCACGCCGCTTCGGGCCGGCCCTGGCCGATGCCCCAGCCGGCGAATCGGATCGCATCGAATCGGATCGTGGGCGGCCCTGCCAGGGGCAGAAGACTCCAGGAAAGGCGCCAAGACTGCAGAGACCCCATCGTCGGAACTCCGGGCCAGCACGGGCTGGGCAGTCGGAGCCAATCTGGCGCCAATCTGGTGGGTCCAATCTGGCCAGCTGGCGAGGGAGTCAATCTGATCCAATCTTAGAGGGCCGCATGCGAACCCTACCCCTGCCCCCCTCAAGAAATCGTGGGGGGTTGGGGCAGGGCTCGCGCGTGGCCCCCCAAATCTGGCGAAGCCCAACTCCGCCTGCCAGGCTGGCCGTCGACTGCCCAGCCGGGGCCGCCACAGGGCCAAGACGCGCCGTGCCGCCGAGGGCCGGCCGAAAAGCGGGGGCGGCGGAGAGCGCCGCCGAGAGGGGGCCGCGCGCGCGGAGGGGGGGGGGCGGCTCCTCCTCGGCGGCGCTGGGCGCGCCGCCGCGCCGGGCGGCCCAGTCGCGGAGCCTGGGAGCGTCTCGAGGCACACCGGAGGGGCCCGGGGACACACACAGATAAAGAGGCACAAATGGCAGGATTCCCCATGTTGTTTTCCCAAATCTTCCGGGTTTTCGTCTTCCACCCCCCGCTTCCCATATTTTCCTATATTTTCCGGGGAATCGACGATGAAGTGTGTCTGTGTGTTTTTGCTCCCTCCTGAGTCTCGAGGTACACACCTTATGAGGAAAATCCTGGAGGCCTCGCGCGGCAACTTGAGACGTCGGATTTACGTCGGGTTTACGTCGGGTCCACGTCGGACTACGTCGGAACTACGTCGGATTTACGTCGGACCGACTCCGGGTACGCA
Organism: Prorocentrum cordatum; assembly: GCA_963575745.1. Lineage (NCBI taxonomy): Eukaryota > Dinophyceae > Prorocentrales > Prorocentraceae > Prorocentrum > Prorocentrum cordatum. The sequence continues at coordinate 82,369 of CAUYUJ010001957.1, read as the reverse complement.
CCGCGTCGTCTGGTCGGCCGTGGAGGTGGGTGCATATAGACGCCCCAGCTTCCCAGGCTATGGAATGCTGGAGCGACTATGCACCAGAGTCCCTCGCCCAAGCGGGTGGCTCCGTGGCCGACCGGACGCCGAGAGCGGGAAAAAGCACCCTGACAGGAAGCACCCCACCGAGCGAAACCGTGCGGCAAGCGCACCCAAGGAAGGGATCGAACGGATTTGGGAGGAAAATTTAAAGATAGTCAAAAAATACTCCAAAAATCCGCCGGCCCCCTTGTGGGGCCACCAGGCTGTAGGAGCGAGGTTCGCAGATTCCTGTACCAGTTGTAGCTTGTAGTTTCCAGTGTTACAGTTCTGCTTCTTGCTGGTTACTGTAACTAGTTGACTTATTGCTGGTTACTGTAACTAGTTGATTGACCGCGCGAGGGGGGGGGGAGGCCCAAACCGGCTTTTTAGCACCCCCTGGGCGCGTTGTCTGAATTGCTGGGGAGGTCCAAAAACACAGGGGATTTGCCACATTTCTAAAATTCGGTGCCACCCCTCACGCAGATCCGCGGGGTCAGGGTCCAAAAACACAAAGGATTTGCCACATTTCTGAAATTCGGTGCCACCCCTCACGCAGATCCGCGGGGTCAGGGTCCAAAAACACATGGGATTTGCCACATTTCTGAAATTCGGTGCCACCCCTCACGCAGATCCGCGGGGTCAGGGTCCAAAAACACATGGGATTTGCCACATTTCTGAAATTCGGTGCCACCCCTCACGCAGATCCGCGGGGTCAGGGTCCAAAAACACAAGGGATTTGCCACATTTCTGAAATTCGGTGCCACCCCTCACGCAGATCCGCGGGGTCAGGGTCCAAAAACACAGGGATTTGCCACATTTCTGAAATTCGGTGCCACCCCTCACGCAGATCCGCGGGGTCAGGGTCCAAAAACACAGGGGATTTGCCACATTTCTGAAATTCGGTGCCACCCTTCACGCACATCCATCGCAAGGCGTGGTAACCCAAACTGCGAGAACTCCCTCGGCCCTTTAATCGCAAGGTGTGGTAACCAAGCCCGTAAACCATACACGTCTTACCAATCGCCAGGTGTGGTAACCCCTCTTGTGATCAGTTGGTTTTGCTGATTGCGAATCGGCTTCGCATGAAGTTTCGATACTGCTTCACGACAGCGCCAAGGCCTCATGACTTAGCTCTTCCATGGCCCATTCTCCGAGAGAGGGGGCCGGCGGCAGGGGGCGAAGCCCTTACGGATAACCAAGCATACTAAAAAACAATAGTCCCCAGACCATTTCTTGACCTTGTAGAGGGACACGCCCGACGTAAGTTCAGGTGACGCCAATCCATTGGGCCGGGGCGTCGTCGCCTCCCTCGAGGAGACGAAAGACGAGGCGGGGTGAGCACGCCGAGCCCCCCTCCGAGAGCCACTGGCGCCACTGCGCGGCGTAGGCGCGCATGCCCTCGCAGAACTGCGCGCGGCCCAGGGCGCGCTCCGCGGGCCCGCGCGGGCCCGCGCCCGCGGGCCCTGCTCGGCCGCGCGCGCGCGAGGCTTGCCAGCCTTAGGTCGGGCATGTCCCCCTACAGGCGGATTTGGGGCGAAAGATTAAATTTACTGCAGAAGTACCCCAACATAATCAAAATTGCTGATTATATATCGAGAGAGATGTATATATATATATATATAGATAGATAGATAGATATATAGATAGATAGATAGATAGATAGATAGATAGATGTGTATATGTATGTATGTATGTATGTATGTATGTATGTATGTATGTATGTATGTATGTATGTATGTATGTATGTATGTATGTGTGTATGTTTGTATGGTTGTATGTTTGTATGTTTGTATGTATGTATGTATGTATGTATGTATGTATGGATGTATGTATGTATGTATGTATATATATATATATATATATTATATATATAAATATAAATATATATTATATAATATATATATATATATATATTATATATATATAATATATATATGTGTACTCCCTGGGCTATTTTTTACTATTTTTGAATATTCCTCCAGTAGAGGGACAGGCCCGCCTTAATGCCAGCCTCGATCCGATCCCTACGCCTGCGATTGACAAGCCCCGAGGCGGTGACAATCTCAGGGGTGCGCCCTCAGAGCCTGAGGGGATCTCCCCGAGATCGGCATCGAGGTCGGGTGATGCCGGTCCCAGGGACAGGGGGTAGGGGGTAGGGATGTGTTCCAGGCTGGTGGGAAGCGGGTCCCCAGGTGCAACGGGTCCTGGCTCCCTGGGGCCTTCCACCCAGGGCCAGTTCTTCCTCTGGAGGCCTCCCACATGGGGTCCGAGTAAATGGGGTCGGAGATTGCGCCGCATCGCCAGTGCATCACAGAAACATCGAAGCTGCATCGGCGCCGACGGCGTGGAGAAAATGGGGCTCCACATCGAGCCATATCGCCGGTGCATCGGCGATGCGGCGCGATCCTGCGACCCATCTCCTCGGACCCCATAGGAAGGCCTGGAACATAGCGAGTCGTCTGCTGACGGTCCCCAGGGGCCCGTGGAAGGCCCTGGGAGCCCGACGAGGGTCGAAGACCGTCGGAACCCGTTCCCCACCAGACCCGCTTCCTTCACGGCGAACCGGACTGTGGGGGCGCAGGGGTGTCCGCCTCTCAACGGTGCGGCATCCGGGCGTTTGACCTCTCAAAGGTCCCTCCCAGGGCCTCCTGGCGGGACCGGTCAGCATCGAAGATCCAGACGTCGGGTGGAATCGCAGGGTGCGTCGGATCGGGCTGCATCGGCACGGAGTCGCCATCGGATCGAGTCGGCCGCGCCAGGATGCGCACCGCAGCGCCATGCAGGCATCGGGCCGCATCGGATCGTCGGAAAATCGAGATCGAGATCGGATCGCATCGAACCGGCCAGAACCGATATCGAACTAGATCGATCGAATCGGCATGGACCCTGCGCACGACTTCGTTGCGCCACAGCTTTTTGGACATCTCGGGCAGGTCTCGTCGCGATAGCAGGACGCATGCGGCTCGAAAAAACTTGCCAGGATGGACCCTGGGGCCGGTTTGGAGCGGATGTCGGCGGGACGACGACGACGTCGACGACGTCGACGACGACGACGACGACGACGACGACGACGACGACGACGACGACGACGACGACGACGACGACGACGGCGGCGGCGGCGGCGGCGGCGGCGGCGGCGGCGACGACGACGACGACGACGGCGGCGGCGGCAACGGCGGCATGGGCGACGACGACGACGACGACGACGACGACGACGACGACCCCCTCCCCTCTTCAGCGCGCCGCCGACCTCCGGCTGCGGCCACCAGGGCCTCGAAGATCTCCCTCGTGAAGCCCGGCGGGGGCGGGCCCTGCAGAGCCACAGAGAGACCCCAACCTCCAAAGCGAAGCCAGGGCGAGGATAAAATCGGGTGAGGGACATCGTGAACGAGGACGAGGATAAAATCGGGTGAGGGACGGAGGACGAGGACGAGGACGAGGACGAGGACGACGAAATCCGCAGAGAAACCCCAGGACGAGGATAAAATCGGGTGAGGGAACTCGTGAATCGCTGAGATCGTGCGGCTCTGGAGGATGTATCGGGCGCCGCGGCCCTCTCAGAGCGTTCCAGAGCGCTCTGAGGGGATTCTGGAACGCTCTGGAACGGATTGATCCTCGTCCTGGCCCCGTCCGAAACTCCCCACGGCGTGAAACTTCCCATCGGTTTTAGGACGTTCTCGCAAGTTCCCCCATAGTTTTTCCAACCTCAGGGTGCTTTCCGGCAGCTGCGCCTCGCCGAGGGCGTTCCAGGGATGCAAGGATCATCCCGAACGGCCGCGGGAGAGCCGAGTTACACCAGGAAGCCAGACCTTTTCGCAAAATGGCTAAAAAAACATGAGGGGAGGTTTTCGATTATCTTCAGCCCCTGATGCCCTTGCCAGGCCCTGCGATCGGCAAAAGCCTGCTGAGGGGGAAAAACTGGTCCCTGGGGAAGGGGTCCGCACCTCCATGGGTCCACGCTACGAAGGAAATCACGACGTCGTAGGTCTGGGGGGAAGGCACAGACATAAACTTTCTGGGGTCCACGCGGATCTTTTCGGTCGGCGCTGGCCCCGCCACCTCGTTTCATGACGCTCGCGAGCCACAGAGACGCAGCAGCGCCCAATGCTGTCTGGACTCACGAGGTGCGATCGAGATCACTGCAGGTCCGCTGCAAGCTCGGCTGGTCGAAATTGAACAAGGCACAAGCCGAGTTCCGCATTCGCCTCCCCGCACCCCTCCCCCTGCGCGCGGAGGACTAGGAGCAGCGCCAGAGGCGCCTACCAGGGGTGTGGGGAGGGGGAACCTGGCGCTGGCAGGGGAAATCCGCGCAGGCACCCGAGAGCTTTTGATTATGACGCGTTTGCTGGCCCCCGAGGTCCTCCCCGATCTCCTCGGACCACCCCTCGCAGGCGCTCTGAAACTCCACCAGCGAAACGCCCTCGAGCGCCCCGAAGCGTCCGCAAAGCCGAAGCAGCGCCTCCTCTCTGGACAACTAAAACCATCCCCAACCCCGCCGGGGAAATCTTGGCCCCACTGCCCGACTTAACCCTCCACCGCGCCACCTCACCCTAGAGGGGGACGATTGCCATGGCCTCCAGGTCTCGTACCACATGTCCCCCCCTAGAGGGGGCAAGGTGGGAGAACTGACCTACCCTCTCTACAGACCGACGCCGCAGAAACAACAAAAAATACCACATCGTGCAAAATCACCACCAGAGCCCTAAACCCCATCTCTCCTTGGCGGCGCGCACAAGGGGGTGGAAGGAGGAGAGAGGATTTCTTAGAAGGAGGCTGCTTCTTAGAAGGCGCCCGCCTTACATCTATAGGTAAGGCCCGTGCCTTCTAAGAAGCAGGGGTGCTTCTCAGAAGCCATCCCGCCTCCCCCCACCCCCCCTCTGCGCGTGGCTGATCTCTGCGGCACTCTTCGAGCCGGATCGATCCGCGAGGGCCCCAGAGGGCCGGCATCTGGGCGAAGTCGCCCAACGTGAACAAACGGCAGCCACAGGATCTCAGGGCTGTCCCAGTCGGCTCCAATGCAGACAGGCTGCCTCCGAATCTCCCAGAGAAGGAGGAGAAGGAGCAGCAGCAGCAGTTGCTGAATGTACCTCCTCCCTCTCTCTTGCCACCCACGGGTCGCCAGGCGAGACACTCGTGCGTACGGAGATCGTGATGCTCACGAACATGTTCACGCTCACCTCGCTCGCCTCATTTCTGTGTTTGTGCATCGCATTGTACATGTGCATGTGCATACGCATCCTCCTAGTCCTTATCCAGTTCATGCCAAGCCGTGCCAAACATCCAAATGCGACCAGCAGCAGTAGGAGGGGAAGAGACAGGAGGAGAAGGAGGGCGAGCGGGACGAGAAGAAGAAGAGGAGGAGGAGGAGGAGGAGGCGGCGAAGGAGGAGGAGCGATCCCAAAACATCCCCCCGTGAACGCGTTGACGTCGGGGCTGCCATGGTTCTGGCGATGCTGGTCCTCCTCCACGGCCGCCGACCCCCCGCCGGAGGACGTCGCCAGCCGCCACTGCTGGAGCCACGCGGCGCCGCTCTTCAGGTACACGCCGTAGCCCTGCACGAAGCGCCCCTCGCTGATGCCCTCATCGGCGGCGTCGTGCGCCCAGGCCTCGGCCGCGCGGCGGGATGGCGCGGCAGGCGAGAGCGACAGCAGGAGCGGGATGAGCAAGAAGGGTGCGAGCAAGAGATGGACGATGGGACAAGGAGGAGGTAGACATTGGTATAGGTACAGCAACATGACGATGTCAATAAAAGAGAATGACGCCCTACTCCCCACGTTTCCGCCGTGCAGCTCTTTCAGCTGCACTGAAAGGCTTGGGGGTGGCAACTCGGTGGAAACGGTCAAGGTATGACCTCCTGGTGTCATTGAGACAGTCCGACCCAAGACACTCCTGACTGAGCCCCGCTTGTAGGTTGACTGTGAAGAAAACCCCGCAAGCCCCACAGACCCAGACCTTGAGTGACTGATGAAACAACATCCGATGAGATTCGTGAGCCCACCCCCCAGCTAGATGCAGCTTGTTCGTAGGCCCCCTAAAGATATCAGAATCAACGAACTCTAAAGGTGCGCACGGAGAGTCAAGCCACTCCTGGAGAGAAGCTCTGGTACCACTACTATGGCACGTAGTGCGCGAAAAAACACAATCGCTAAGCGTGTGAAAACTTCTAAACTTGGCCACTGCAGCAGGGGGAGGCGGCGGCGGGGCACGAACCGACGGGACACGGTCGCGCGCGTCGGGCGCGACTACCTTCGCATCCTCGCGCTCCGCAACCGTGGCCTCGAGGGTCGTTCGGAGAAGCCTCCGCCTAATCAGGGCAGCTCGCCCTTCCACCTCCACAATCCTGGCACGAACAGATTCAGGCAACCTACACCTAAGGGCGGCATCATTAGCGATGGCGTCAGCCGCTTCATTACCCTGAATAATCCAACCCGGGAAATTCCTTTCACACGCCTCACGCGCCTCAAGATGTGACGGTACTTGAAGCACCACAATCTCGCTGGGGTCTCGTCGTCGAAGCAACTCTCCGATCTCTGCCCACAGTCCGTTCATGGCACTCTTCTTCTCGCATAAATACTGTCTGGCGTACCAGCCCCGAACAACGTTATCATTATCAGAGGTGGATGCTGTGGGCCCTGCAGAACACCGACTGGCCATCTCCAAGCATCGCAGCTCTCCTCTCGGAACAGTTTGGAGCCGCCTCGTGAGAGATCCTCCCAGCTTAGGCCCCGAATTCAGAGAAACAGGATCGGCCATGACCACTAGCCCTAGACCCACGCGCCTCAGGGAAGGAAACCTGCTGCGGGGGCCTCCAGACGCGTCTCCGAAAAGCAATTGCGGTTTGTCAGCCGTTCCAGATCCAAGACAACCAGGCCCCACGCTCGGGCCGATCAGATCAGCTCCAACCCAATCCTCAGTAGGTACAGGCGCAGGTGTCATGGTTAGCCTTCTCGAGATGAGACCTCGGTACCACATGCAACTCCTACTGTCTCCTTGAGTCAACGCCGAGGGGACCAAACTGTCGGAAACTGAGAGAGCTTCGGCTCCTGTTTTAGCTGGGCAGAGACACCCCCGATGACGCATGTCCTGTGGTGCTTCTCTGCACCGAGGGCAAATGTTACTCTGACAAATCCCGACCTCAAACTTTCGCTGTCGCGTCCAGCACCCCTGTGGCGATGGCAAGCATCACTTCTGCGAGTTGCCGCCCATGCGGTCCAGCTCTGAGGCGCACCAACAACCGTCGCAAGGAGTCATTGTCTGCACCGCACCGCAAGCCGGCGCCATGATGCAACTGAACCGCTTCTTGTCACTGCTGGCGATCCAGATTCTGGCCGAAATCAAACAAGAAATCACCTGTATCAACATACTGCCTGTCGATGCCACTCTCAGGAAAAAAAACCAATCCACTGGCTCGAGCCCAAAATCGCCAGGCCGACTCCACTGCGAAGGTGACTTAGGATCCCATCCAGCGTTGACCAAGTAAGTGATGACTGTGGAAATCGGCCCATGCACATGCCTGCTCCTCTCCTGCAATGCGAGGCTCCGCGCGCGCTTCTCCTGGATAAAATGGGCAAGGCACCGTCCGAATCGCACTCCATTCCGCAATCCTTGAATGATGCTGCGCGCGGGCTGGAAAGGTACAGCATGTGCCCCGAATTGAGCCAATACCCTCGGCGCCATGCATAGTTGCACTTCCGGCAGCAGCACAGTACCAGGGAACCCAAGTCTAATTGCTGCATCCAAAAGCTTACTCCACTTGATCATGTCGCGCAACGACTTGAGGTCCAGAAGCGCACACCCACTTGAAACTCCTAGCTTGGCGCACAGCTCCTCATCGACCGCCTTCAGGAACGCTTCCTGCAACGCCGAGTTGCCCGCAACAGCTGCATCCCACTCCGTGGCTGCGTCGGTTGACCAGCGATTGGTGCGCGATTTTCTGGGGTATACAAGCGGCACACAACAGGCAGCAAACCGATGATGCGGTCCCCGCCGGCCCATCCTAAGATACACAACAACTGCGTTGGCAACGTGCCGCTGTCCTCCACGGCATTGAGGATGCTGGCGAGGGCGTCGTGCCCTTCTGGCGGCAGCCTTTGAATGCCTAGAGGGGTGAGCTGATCGACGCCAAGACCTGCCCGCGCTTTCAACTTCGACGACGCCTCCCGCACGTCGTCGCCGTCAATGGGAGCAAGACTCTGAACTCGAGCCCATTCCCGCATGTTGGCAAAGGCGGCGCAGACTTCGTCAATGCTGAAATCGGGATCGTACCATAATTCATGTCACGTGGTGGCCTTGGCGTCGATCACATCCTTGGGACGAAACAGATATTCACCACGATGGTAAAGCTAATCCTGAACCTCTGGCAAATCTTTGATATTCTTGCGAAGACCTCCTGTGGCATCAGGGGAACTCACCCATTCCTTGAACTCAGACAGGGAGTGCCTCATCGCCCTCGCAGCTGCACGTTGGGCCGCCCACTGCGTTAACTGTGAGAAACCGTCGAAACTCCTGCCTTCAAAGGAGAACCCATTACTCAGAAAAGAAATCCATCCAGTGCTCCCAGTCGCCGATGTCGTTCAAAAGTAGAACTGCATGAACTCCTTCTGGGAAATCTGAACTCAACCTGGAAACCAACTCGGACAAATAGAATCACCCCTAGATGGCCTGAAAACCTCGCCCAGACATGCATATCCAGCGAAGCTGTGCGATATAGTTTGGATCACCTTTCTCACGCACTCTCTGACAAGGTAATCCAATCGAAGCTCAGGCCTGAGACGAGAAAAATTGTCGAACATCGTCGGGCTGTCATCTTGGACGGCCCCTCTTTCGCCCAGCGGAAAATGCACTGAATTACGAGCGAAGCGTGCTGAGCTCGAGGGTGGCTGAGGGCGGGCAGACTTTGAGCCACCGCGGTTGCGGGGGGTCAGCATTTACAAGCTCGGGCGAGGAGGGGCCTGTTGGGGTATTCACGTCTACGACTATACACACCCCTAGATGGCCTGAAAACCTCGCCCAGACATGCATATCCAGCGAAGCTGTGCGATATAGTTTGGATCACCTTTCTCACGCACTCTCTGACAAGGTAATCCAATCGAAGCTCAGGCCTGAGACGAGAAAAATTGTCGAACATCGTCGGGCTGTCATCTTGGACGGCCCCTCTTTCGCCCATACCCGTATCATGAACTGGTGGCCGCTACATTTCACGAATCTTCTGAAGGAGGATCTGCGGCAGGCGCTTGCTGCGCTCAGCCGCCTTTTTCTGCTTGGCCAAGGGAACCTTGCGCAACTGCTGCAAGATCAGGGCCCCCTTCTCGTAGCGAGCCACCGACGCGGAAGATGCCCATCGTCCGCGCTTCTGAACCTCTTTCAACGTCCTCCGGGAGTGCGCCTTGTCGTTGCTGGCGCCCGAGTGCCGGAAGACGTGCGGGCAAACGCCCAGGGAGGTGTAGCCCAGGCGGCAGGCCGACTTCTTCACCTCGCGCTCGTAGTCGCCGAGGGTGAAGTCGAAGATCTTCTTCTTGTCCGACACGTTGGGCTTGTGGAGCAGCCGCAGCACGCTCGTCAGCCACGGCCTCGCCACGTCGCCCACGAGCAGGCTGTCGTCCTGGCCGCCCGTCTTCGTGGTCTCGTGCCACTCCGAGGGCGCGATGACGATGCCATAGTGCGCGCCGAGCTTCGCGACCGGCGCCAGCGGCAGGATCTGGCCCTGCCTCAGCCCCACCACCTCGGAGGGCCGCGTGTAGGTGTCTGTCTGGATCACCACCGCGGCCCCCATCAGGGGGTTCCCGTGCTCCACTAGGTCCAGCGCGATGTCGTCCACGATGATGTCGGGCAGCGGCAGACGCATCCTCCCGGGCGCCCGCTTCGTCCAACCCTTCAGGGAGGCCAGCGCCTTTGGGAGGTCGACCTTGCCCGTCGTCTTGAGCTTCAGCAGCTTGTACCCGTAGAAGGCGTTGCGCCCCTCCCAGACCCCGAAGCCGTCGTCGAACAGGTCCACGAAGTAGAGGGAGAGGCTGTCGTCCAGGCGTGCCAGCGGCTGCAGCGGCAGGCGCTTCTCCTTCGCGTAGGTCTCGAACTCGTGGACCGCCGTCGCGTACCTCTCCAGAGTGCCTCCGGTCACCGTCGCCATGATCAGCGAGTCCTTCCGCGGGACGGTGATGGGGCCTGCCCGCCGGGGGCCTGTAGGCTGCCGCGGTCGGCCCTTCCCCGGCGGCGGCTGCCGCCCAGTCCGGGTGGGCCCTCCAGCGCCGGGGCCGCTCGTCCTGGCCGAACTGGATGATCGGGTCGTGCTCGAGGAACGAGTCGGCGGCCTGGCAGGCTGGCTCACGGGGTTCATCGACCTCACCGTGAACCGCTGCTCCTCGAGCCGCCGGCTGACGGCCCGCGGCCCGCTGGAGGCCATGGCGGACCTCGCTGGGGTCGAAGGCTCGCTGGCCCGGGCGTATGTCGCCCGGCAGGGCCGAAGAAAGAAGCCTGGCCCAACACGAGCCCAATGCTGGCGGGTAGGCGGCGGCAAGTGGTGTGAGATGACCGTGTAGCAAGACCGAGTGTTTATGTCGAATGCGAGGTCGATCTCCCAGGGACTGTAATGCTTTCAGGTTTGTCAGGATCCGAGTAGGTTTCCGATAGGCCGTGCCGTCCATGCTCATATCGAAGTTTACCTCGACGACGTCCGCGAGTCCATGAAGGCGAGCGATGGGTTTTCCACACTCCAATAACACCCACGACGTGATAAGATATGACACAACGTAGCCGTGAACAGTGCGAACTCGATGCCCAGACGTTCCCGGGCCCTGGCTCGAACGTGGTTTCGGATCCCCCTCCGAGCGATACTCCAAACCTGACAAGGCGTTCCCAGGTGCATATCAAACGCCCTTCTCGGGCCAGCCTCAGGATAAACTCGTGTACTGCGACGAGAAAGATCAAATTCCCAGCCGTCTCTGATATCAACTGAATCCGCGAAGGGAAGCCCCTCCGCCAGGCAAGCTCGAGTCAGCTCACCCTTTCCACCGAAGAGCTCCATACAAAAAACTGATTTACCAGGCTCGCTCTGAATTGACGGGCGTACAACAGATGCTGAGGATGCCGACGGAGGTGACCGAGAAGAGGAGGAGGTCGTGTAACTCGCAGCCGGAGCGGACAGGCTCGGGGCGGCGTCTCGACGCTCGGGCCCCCGATTCAGCCCAGCAGGCTTCTTCAGGTCCCAGCGCCGGGAGTCCTCGTCGCTCGGGTTTCGGTCAGTCTCGATATACCTGAGCCGCCAGGCGATTTGCCCGCCCAGGCGGTAGGCGGCTGCGCGCCTGCAGAGGGCCTGCAGGCCCGCGCTGGAGCGGCCCTTCTCGAAGGCCCCGACGGTGACCTGGCTGTCGCTGATCGAGAGCAGCTTTGTGCCCATGAACTTCACCGACCGGCAGTGTCGACGGAGCCCCATCAAGGCGACCCTCGCCTCCTTGAGGTTGATGTGCTCGTCCTGCCAGCGCCAGCGGTCCGCGGCGACCAGCTTGTAGCGGCGCCTGGCCACCCAGCTGTCCTCCAAGGCGGGGATGCCCGAGTCCAGATGCAGCTGGGTGCGGCCACGAGCCGGCTTCGCAGCGCGGCTTCGGGCCGGAGAGGGAGCCAGGCCGCTCGCATCCTCTGGCACCTCCGCCTGACTCAGCAGGGACTGGCCGAAGGCGGTCTTCGGGCCAGTGGCGGTGCCGGGCGTGCCGCCGCGCACGTAGTCGAGCCCGTTGCTGACGTGGCCCGTCACTGTTGGGACGTCGCGGTACCGCCAGCGTTCTCTCCACCTCCAGGCTTCTCGGAGCTCGATCGGCTCGGCGTTCGTCACGTGGAGGGCGTAGCCGCGGCCGGACGAGTCCCCGCAGTACACCTGGTCCGAGTAGGTCGCGCCCAGGTCCGCCTCCATCAGGAAGAGCAAGTTCATCGAGCAGCGGATCTCGGACTTCACGGAGGGCCAGACCCGCTTGGGCGACTCCAGCGACTCCTCGATGAAGCGGTAGCAGGCGTTCAGCGCGGACATCGCCTCGGGGCAGAGCTGGTTCAAGTTCACGACGTGCCCCAGCCAGCACTGGAGCGCGTGCCCGTGGAGCTTGCGGCGTCTCAAAAGGGCGTGTCCGGCCATGTAGGTCCGCCAGACGCGCCGAGCCACATGCCTCAGGCGACGCTCCTGCCAGTGGCACACCAGGCCGAGGGACTGCATCTCCAAACTGTCCCCCGGCTCCACGTCGAAAGGTATACGGTCCTCTCGAAAAAGATTCTCGATTTCATGCATCTGAGTGTTGGCGTCAGCCTCGCAGCCTCCGATCACCTGCACGTTGTCAACGTACACTCCGGCAACGCACTTGCCGGGCTCGATGGTCGGGGCAGGCTGCATCTCCCTCATCACCTTCTCGGCCCCGTCGGGCAGCGCCCGCTGGACGCGGTAGGTCACGGCCTCGTTGGCGAAGTAGAGCGCCCAAGACCAGCCCATGCAAACCGCGCACATGCAAGGGTAGAGCTGCTCGCCGTCCACGACCTTGGTCTCGGCCCCCTCGGCGTCGTCCCAGATCGAGTCCGGCAGGCAGCCCATCTCCGTCAGCTCGTTGGTGTCGAACTGGTCTGTGAAGCCGAACCAGCTCGCCAGCTCGGGGATGGTGAAGTTGTAGAAACAGTCCCCGACGTCTCCTTCGCGGCCAGCTGGGCTGAAGGCCCCGGAGCCGAGGCCCCCGAAGCCCGATGCCTTCAGGCGGGGGTCGGAGAGGTCGAGGTCGGCCATGCATCGCGAGGAGCCTAGCCGAGTAGTGGGAGGTGGCCGATGCGCCCGGTTGGCCGCTCGGGCGTCGATGATCAACCTCTGGAGCCCATCCTTTTTCTTGACCACGAAGATGCCCGCATGCCCCTTCAGCCGCCGGCGCCAAGTCAGCAGGCCCTGCTGGTCCAGGCGCTAGTACAGTCGCTTCCGAAGGTCTCGCGAGCGCCGGAGGTGAGGGTCCCAGTATGGCGTGACACCCACTCCCTCGGCACGATCTCTCTCAAGCTCCGCTTCGTCCATCTCGATCAAGTCGGAAGCGTGCCGAAGGTAACCAGCGGCCGACGCGGGCAACTCCCGGCGTATCGGCCGAACGTGGACCTTCCTGTGCAGGATCTTGACCTTGTCGAAGTCGAAGCTGGCCAGGTTCTTGGGCTCCATCCCGTAGTGGTCTCTCGAGTCGAGGATCTCGTGCAACGATGACTCCTCTGTGAGGTCAGTGGGGCAATCCCCATACGCCTGCACACGCCGGGCAACGTTCTGGATCATCCACTGCTGCACGGCGGTCGGCCGGAGGTGCCCTTCTGGTGCGCGGTCGTGCCCCTGGGCGCGACGTGAATTCACGTTGGCGGCGGCAAGCTGGTTCAGGGCCCGAACCGTGTCAAAAACTTGCCGTTGCCGCGCGGAGCTGCATGCAGAGCCGAGGCCACTCGGATCGCAGGGCAGAGGAATAGGGTCTCCGTGCCGTCGATCTCGTGACCGGATCCCTCCAGGAGTGGAGGGGGCTAGCCCACGTCTGTGTCGGCTGTGGGGGGGCTCTCTCGGCGCCCGGGCTGCCAGCGCCGGCTCCCCCACAGCCCCGAGAGGCGTCATCCTCCTTCGCCGGCGCCCTCGGCGCCGGCCTTACCCCCTCTCTTCTTCGGCTTCTTCTTGGACGGATCGTAGCCATCGCCGCCCTTGCCCTCCTTCAGGGTCGTCTTCTGCTCCTCGCGGTACAGGCGCTCCTGCTTCCAGATCTGCGCCCTCTCCTTGAGCTTGTCAGTGACCCAGGAGTTGAACTTGTTCGTCGTCGCGCGGCCCGCTGCGTTCACCGGGGCCGAGATCACTATGTCCAGTCCGCTGTAGTCAGGGTGGCGCGGGTTGCGCTCTACCGCTATCTCCGTCTGAACCAGCCAGCGCACGATCAGCTCCGCAGAGGCCATCATAGAGGCGTCGACCTGGTCCCAGGAGTGCATGAGCCGAATCACCTCGCACAAGTTGCGGTGCACGTGGTTGACTGCCGAACCCTCGCCGACTCCACTGAGCCGCTCCCACTCCGCCTGGTACGACGTCATGTTGCCAGGCCCGGAGGCCACCGACTCGAGGAACTCCTTCACGCTCCTCACGCCGGCGAGCGGGAAGTTCGGCTGGTCCGTGTCTCTCATCAGCGCGACCGCCTCCGAGAGCCTCAGGCTGCGTTGCCCAGCATCGTCGAGGTGGTCCCCGAGCGTGCGCACGTCTCCGAGGTCCGCCTTGGTCTCCTTCTTGAAGTCGTCGAGCTTGCTAGCCGCGATCTTCTGCACGAAAGTCTCCTCCCCGTCCACGACCGCCACGCCCTTCGTGTCGAAGCCCGTGCCGCGGGCGTCGTCGTCCATGACGGCCGAGTCGATCACCTCGCCGAACTTCGCCGACCGGGGCTCGGCCACCACCCAGATCATCCTCTCGACCACGTCCACCTGGCCCACACCCAGCAGCTGCCCCTGGATCTTCGCACGGCGGCGGAAGCCCGCCAGGGCGGCGGCGGCGATGGGGTCGTGGGCGTAGACCTGGTTGCCCAGGTGGGCAGGGAACGGGGCTCGCCTCTCCAGCACCTCGTGCCGGATGTCCAGGAGCTTCAAGCGCACCAGGGCGAGATCAGGTGTCAAACTGATCCAGATATCGTCCGACACTCTGAAGAGCAAGACTCTGTGATGCCAGCAGAAGCCGTTTTCGTCGTCCGGGTAGTGGACCAGGATCTGCGGGTCGCCGATGTCCAGCGTCTGCACGTCTGCCATCGGGCTACTGCTGCCGGCGGCTCGGCGTCGAGGGCCCTCGGCCCGGCTGAGGGCACGCCGGCCCCTCTACCGCCGCCGCCCTCGAGGCCGCGGCCGGTTGGGCGCCGGGCTCGGCCGCCCGGCCCGGAGCGCGCTCGCGCCCGCCGCAGCGGCAGCGCCGGCAGGCCCCCACCAGGAAGCCCAGCGTGCCAGCACCCGAGGCTACAGCGCCGAGCAGTAGAAGCCCGGCCAGCAGCAGGCACCGCAGCGCCCACACCTCCGACTGGAGGAGACCGACCTCTTGCTGGAGGTCGATGATCTTGCGCAGCTCCCAGTCGCAGGAGCGGCGCTCAGAGTCCTCCTGGCAGTGGCCGGAGGACGCGAACGGCGCCGCGTGCGCCGCCTGGGTGGCGACTCCGCCCCAGCCCCAGCTCCAGCAGGCGCTCCAGGTCGCCCCCCACGCCGTGAGCAGCGTCGCCCACAGCGGAGGCGCCCCGCCGTCCATGCAGGGGCCGCCGCGGCTGGGGGCCTCTCAGACTTTGAGACACCGCGGTTGCGGGGGGTCAGCATTTACAAGCTCGGGCGAGGAGGGGCCTGTTGGGGTATTCACGTCTACGACTATACAAACCGCCGCACTCCGTTACCTCGCTCTCTGCGCCGAGATACACGCATCAGCACCTGCGCTACCCTCGCCCACCAGTTAGCAACCTTATCTTGTAAAGGTGCCCCCCGAAAGGTAGCTGCCTGCCGCGCGCGCTGCCCCCGCACATGTGGATCTGCCGCTCGCGAAACTGCGCTCAGCGGCTGCCCGCGATGACTGGCAACGGCGGCCCCCGCTGTGGAAACCCACCCAGCGCACAGAGCCGAGAGATGTAGAACGCGAGGCCCTGCCACCGTCACCGCCAGAGAATAGCGAACGGCAGAACTGCGCGCATAAACTGCACTGCTCTAGGAAGAGATGAAATTGGAGCCGAGGCTAGTTTTAGCCGAAAGCCAAGGATCCGATGGGATGTGGAACTCCGGATTCCCGTGATGCCCTGAGTTTTCGCAAGCCTGCTCGGCACCGACGCCTTGCTCCAAGATGGGACCGCTGCTGCTGGGAGGCTCTAAAACAGACTCATCAACAGACTTGTCACTCTCACTGGTCGGACCTGGGTTGGCAGCGGAAACTGACACTGACACTGAAATGGGATCGGAGACCACATCGGCGACCGAGGAACTGCTGGTGATCGAGACATCGCGGGAGGCTGCCGTGACCCCCGAACGTCCCACAGACACCGGTTTAACAAGTTTCCTCTGCCCAAGGGCCCTCCTCCTCCTCAAACTCATCCTGGGCAAACGCTTCAGAAACAACAGGCTCCGGAAAACTGCCCTGCCCTCGGTCCTCACCCTGCTCGCAGAAATGATCCGCCGAAAATGGCATGCGACTCATGGATGACTTGTTCCTTGGCAAGCGCTCCTCGAACAGCTCTCCCCGCCTTGGCCCGACTGCCCTTGGACCCGAGCGCGGGCAGGGCGCCTGGCCGACTGACCTGCGGCAACTTTCCTGCGACGACCAGCGATCGAGTTACCAGCATCTGACAACAGCGTCGAAGTGCCAAGCGCAGACCACAGCGCGGCCCACACGAAACATTATGATCAGCACGAGCCCCACAACGAAGCTCAGAGCCCCTGGGCCCACGATCACGCAGTCGATGTGTGACGACCCCTTGGCGGCGGTGCACGTGAACTCTGCCTCCGACCGCCTGAGCCGCCCGTGCACTCTCTGAATAAAATGTGTATTCTGCAGAACCTCTGGAGCCGCATAGAAATCGCCGATGCAGATCCAAGGAATTTGCAGCGCCCGAAGAAAACCCTCCTAGCCGATGAAAACGCTGTAAGTTGGCCCCTCGCATGCCGACAGACAGTGGCCCGCGCACAAGCATCACCACCAACGAGTAGGATCGAAAATGGGCGACCACAGGCAGAAACCCATCGTAACTGCTATGACCATCTGCGCATAGATCTGAAACGCTCTCAGCCGCAACAGGAAATCGATGCACCTGCAAGCGATGGCGATAATGCAAAACTCCCCCTCCTTCATTGGCTCGCTCACGCGTGACAATTGTTGCGCCGTTCCCTGTGTCACGTGCCAAATTGATTACATGCTTGAATTTAAGTGATCGAATTGTCGCACTCCACTTCTTACTCAACGAATCCCCGGCGCGAGTCTCAACGAACCCCAAAAAATCAACGCGAGAACCTGGCTGATCTGACACGAGAGCCTGGATATGCCCCCAAGCCTTCTTCCCCGGACAGGCACAGCTGAGAAAACAAAAAAAAAAGATTCAGAAGATATATCAGAAACCGCCCCCACTGTGCTAGAGCCCTGCAGTGAATCTGCGCCCGTAGTCTGACCAGTCGAAGAAGTCTGAATTGATGCCGTACTAGGTGTGGTAGTAGCCGCGCTGCTGCCTGGGCTGCCAGGCGCACGCGAGAAAGGGGCAGCGGCATCCTGCGGCCAGGTCACCGCTGCCGCCTGGCTTCACAGCTCGGCGTCGGACGGCACACCTGCCGCTGCCGCCTCCGCCACCTGCTCGGCTGTCTCTGCCGCCGCCACCTCGTCAGCGCTGAGCGCCCGCGCCCGCGCCTCGAATGCCTCGGGAGTGAGACCTCCTGAGGCTGAGGCGCTGGCGCCGCTGCCGCCGTCCGTAGCTGCCGCGCTGCCGCCTGGCCCTGACCCCTGCCTGGCCTCAGCCGCCGCGCCGCCGCCGCCGCCCGCAGCTGGCGTCTCCGCCGTCTCCCGCTTCTTCTGTAGCCGATCCTGAATGATCGCCTTGATGGCCTTGGCCCTCTCGACCCAGGCCTTCACCCCCGTGGACCGCGTGGCCATTGCGTTCTGCACGTCGCGAAGCTGCCGTTCCAGCTCTTGGAGCTCATTGCGCTCGCTCTCCTCGCACTCGAGCTCCTGGACGGACGCGAAACAGGCATCGTCGACCACCACGCGGAAGGCGTCGCCCTCTCCGTCCTTGCCAGCGTCTCCCTGGGTGGGCTGCACCTGCAAGCCCGAGGCGTTGGCGAGTGCCTTGATGGCCCCTGCTTGTTGAACTCCGCCTGGGCCAAGGTCCGCGCGCATTCAGCTTCGCGCACCTCTGCCTTAGCCAGGGCTTCCTTGCATCGAACCACTTGCTGCACCGCCGGCGAATGCTTTGCCCCTGCGTCTTTCCAGACACCTGAGGCCTTGCGTACTGCCTCATCAGCGGACACCTGTGAGCTAGCTGTCGTAGATGTCTGGGCGACGAGGACTGCCTGCTGGCTAAGCAGGATGCGATTGACCGTCGGGTCGCTAGTGGCCGCGATGGTCTGGTTGAGGAGCTCCAGGTGCCTGAGCCAGCACCGTCTGCCCTGGAACCCGTCTTGTCCTTACTCTTGGGCACAGGCGGGAACAAGGGAATCTCCTGGGGTGGTGATCCCTCATTCTGGCCAGCCTTGGCCTTTGGCTTGTACCACTTGGCTGGCCGCCCGCACTTCCTGCAAGCACCGCCCTCATGGGTGAGCACGTCGTTCCACTGGTGGGTGTGGCAGCCAGCACACATGCTCCAGAGGCGGCGGCCCGCGGCGGCGGCCGACATCCCCCGCTTTGCTGCCTCGATCGCCTACGCTCTCGGCGTGGGAGGAGGGGCAGACCTCAAGCACCACGAGAAGGCGCGGGGGCTGGACGAGTGGATGCGCGCAAAATGCGGGAAGAGAGACCCCCCCTTCCTGCAACCGCTCGTGCCAGTGTTGCTTGAGATGGGACAAGGAGGAGGAGGACGAGGAGGAGGAGGAGGAGGACGACGACGACGACACACGCTTCTGGAACACATTTCGATGTCTGAGCAGGCTAGACATGAGGAGGAGGAAGAGGAAGAGGAGGAGGAGGCGGAGGAGGAGTAGGAGGATA
The DNA here is from genome assembly GCA_963575745.1 of Prorocentrum cordatum. NCBI lineage: Eukaryota > Dinophyceae > Prorocentrales > Prorocentraceae > Prorocentrum > Prorocentrum cordatum. The sequence continues at coordinate 63,648 of CAUYUJ010001957.1, read as the reverse complement.
ACCAGGAGGAGGAGGAGGAGGAGGAGGAGGAGGAGGAGGAAGAGAAGAAGAAGAAGGAGGACGAGGAGGAGGAGGAGGGGGAGGAGGAGGAGGAGGAGGAGGAGGAGGAGGAGGAGGAGGAGGAGGGAGCGAGCGCAGAAGCGGGCGGACGGGGAGGCAGGAGAGCGCGGGCGCGGGACCGAGGGCACGGGGGAGAGGGGCAGGGAGAAGCAGGACGACGGGCGGGACACACGCGGACATACTAGTACTGTGTGTCCTCCTCGAAAGCGTGCGTCCGACCCGAACAGATAGTACAACCATCTCGTAGTATATCCTTTTCCGAGCAGCGCAGCCAGAAAGCGCCCGCCGCGGGGCTTATACTACAAGATGCCTCGGCGATCGCGTCGCCTCTGGGGGGAGCGACGGACACATAGTATTAGTATGTTTGGGTGACGCCGAACAGAGGGCGGAGGAGATCGTGGCGGGAAGGCGGGGATGAAGGCTGGAGGAGCAGAGGAAGAGAAAGAGGAAACGAAGAGAAGGCTGGAGTCGTGCGCGGTCCGCAAAGGAGCCCGCCCGTGTTCATCAGGGCGTGGCGCGGAGGCCGTGGCCTCAGAACCCGAACCTGAAGAGAAAGAGGAGGAGCAGGAGGAGGAGGAGGCCGTTGAGGATGGACGGGGAGACTGACAGCAGCGCAAGCGGCAGCAGCAGGAGCAGAAGGGTCCATGGGAGGAGGAGATGCAGCGGAGGCTGCCGCGAAGGCCAGGGGGAGGGCGGTCAGGCGAGGCTGCCGCCGAGGCGAGGGCGCGGCTCCAAGACAGCGGAGGCCGAGCCCAGATCGCATGCGGCTGGCGCCGGAGCGGGCTCGCGGCTCCCCTCGACTCACCGCGCCACGTGCGCACTTCGACATCTTGAAGCCTTTCGAGCGGGGCGCGCCCCACGAGAATGGCCGATGATGGACCGAGGAGGCAAGGATGCACGGGCGCCCTTGGGAAGGTTGCCCATCCTTACCCTGCGGGTTGACGGGAGGCCTCCGTTACCAGGCTGCCGCCCCCTCGCCTCACCCCAGCGTGGTGACGTCACGACTCGCGCCGACGCCGTCTGGGAGTGGCCAGGGGCACCGAAGTCCCACACGGCGCCAGCGCAAACCATGACGCTAACGACACCCTCTCCCCCCCCTCCCTCCGGGTAAAGCGCGTCATCGCCAGAGGACAAAAAAAAACGAACTCACGGCGACGTGCCGATCTGAGAAAGGCGGCCAGCGCCGAGGCGAGAGTGCCACTCCGCTGGACAGACCCACCAGGCCGACCAAGAGATGCCGCCGCCAGCTCAACAGCGCGAGCGTCATGTCGAACAACTGGCCACTATCCATCTCTACAAACAAGACGCGAAACATGCCTGCGCAAAACCACGACGCAAGACGGGCGAAAGGGCACCGACCCCTGGTCAACGAAGAGAAACGAAGAACACACTGGGCATGTGCAGCCGTAGACGGGAGGCTGAGGGGGGAAACAAGAAAGAGAGGAGACAGATGGAGGCGGACACGAAGCGGGAGAGAGAGAGAGAGAAAACAAACAAAAAAAAAAACGAGGGGGAGCGAGAGGAAGAAGGAGAGGGGGGGGGGCAGGGAGGGAGGGAGGAGGGAAGGGGGGGAGGGGAATGGAGGCAGGGAGGGAGGCGAGGGGCAGAGGGTGGCGCACGTGCGGCCTCGAAGACCCGCCGCACGAAGCCGTCCGGCAGCGGCGCCGCCTCCCCGTCGGCCAGCCTCTGCGCCTCGCAGGGCAAACACTAAGTCGGGCCTGTCCCCCTACAGGGGGGTTTTGGACGAACAATGTTTAAAAAATCAAACAAACAAACGAAATATTCGAAAAATCGTCCCCTGACTATTTTTCAAAACTATTTTGAATTTTCCCCCTGTAGAGGGACCGGCCCGACTTAACACTGCCCGCACCCTCCCACTCCTCTTCCAGAATCGGAGGCGCGCCAACATGGATTAGCGATCCATGGATTTGGCGCGCGGTCGCCAAATCCATGGATCGGGGGAGGTGCCCTCCTCAAACTGCGGCCAGTGCTGCCTCGTTCGGCGGCAGAAATGCGCGGTTTCCCATGGAAACTGGACCCATCGCTAATCCACGCCACCTTAATCCATGTTTGCGATCGCCTGAGTTATCATCTTTATCTTCCTGTCCCTCCTCCTCCCCCTCCCCCTCCTCTTGGGCCCCAGGCCGTGGGCGCCTCCGCCTCCAGTGGAGCGAGGGCTACTGTGGCCCAAGTAGTGGCCAGGGCCCCCTCGCCTTTGAATTCAGGTCAGGTCTCGGATGACTCAGACGAAGTCTTTGTCAGAGGTCAGGCGAGCCCGTTTTGGCTGACCTCTCAATGCCCATGAATGAATGAATGAATGTCATATCTGACAGCCTACCCCTCCCTCCCATCCCTTACCATGGCGTAGATCCCCTCTCTACTCGCACAGTCGGATGTCGAGCAGGGCAATGATCCCGAAAGGGTACGCGATGTATTGTAGAGCACGGCATGGCATGGCGTAGAAGAGCACCGCAAAGCGTAGCATCACCTAGCATTGCATTGTATGCCATGGCATGGCACGGGAAATGACGCCAGCGCTGCAGCGGGAGCACGAGTCGGAACGAGCGGAAGCGCGGAAATGAGGCCAGCGCTGCAGCGGGAGCACGATTCGGAACGAGCGGGGCCCGAAAATGAGGCCGGCGCCTCAGCGAGAGCAGCATTTTGAAAAAAAATGCAAGCGAAAATCCAACTCCGGGGAATCCTGTGTGTTAAAAAACAATACACGGGGGGGGGGGGGCTAAAACTATCAAACCGTCATCAGGGGAAGAGGGAGAGTAGTATTCATATTGAGTAATTGTGGAGGGGGGGGAGGGGGGGGGAGAGGGGGCGGGAGGGGGGGGGGGAGGGGGGCAAACCTCAGCAGGGGCGGTGTCCTGCACTGAGAGCGCGGGCCCCGCGCGAGCCGCTCGACCTGGAGTCCGCGCCCGAGTCGCCGCCACGCCGCCGAACACCGCACGAACCCACCTGGACCTACGACGCCGTGGTTGTTGTCAATACGCGAGGCGTCCCGGACATCCAACGTCTTGAAAAAACGTTGTTTCTTCTCTGCCTTTGGACTCGCGGGGCGGCCCAACAGGATCTCGAGCCCTTCGGGGGCGAGGAAGGCCCTCAGGGCTGCTTTCGACCCCGGTGGGTAGTGTAGGTGTCGCCACCACCGCCGTCGCCGCCGACCACGTCCATGAGATCCGACGTGGCGAAGACATCCAGCACCGTTGAAAGTCACGACACGAGCCGTCGACACCACCTTTCTGCGGCGCGCCCCTCGAGCCGGATCGATCCGTGGCGGCCCCAGGGCCCGAAACAGAGCGAAAACGCCCGCCGCCGCCGCCGCCGCCGAGGGCGAGGCTCATGGGGCCGCTTGCGACCCCCAGCGGGAAGCGGCCGTCGCGGCCGCCGCCGTCGCCGACCACGTCGTCGCCGCCGTCGTCGCCGCCCTCCGAGACGCCCACCCCCCTGGCAGCTTCTTGGCCCCCCCCGCGGAGGGCGGGGGGCGGCCTCGAGCAGCTGCCGCAGGCCAGCGGGCAGCAGCCTGGCGGCCAGGCCGCCGGCGCCCGGGTCCTCCGAGGGTCGTCGTCGTCGCCGCCGCCGCCGTCGCCGCCACTGTTGGGCGCCCCCCCTCGCCCCTGGCCCCGAGAGGCGGCCATGCACCACCACCGTCCCTGGCCAGGGCCGCCCTGGGCGCTGGGTCAGTGTAGGGGGCCATCCTGTGGCATGGGACGGCCCTGGCCAAGGCTGGCAGTGGTGGTGCACAGCCGCCTGCTGCTGCCTCCAGGAGCCCGCAGAGCCCACTGGAGGTCCCCTATGAAGCCTCTGAAGGCCACAGAGCCCTGAGATCCGACGTCGCGAAAGAATGCCAAAACATCGAAACCGAATCCCAAGACCCCACCGTTATGCGGGACGTCGCGAGCCGGATCCGTCCTTGGCGGCCCCCGGACCCAAAACGAGGCGAAGAAGCCAGGCGTGACAAACGTCGACGCCGGGACCTTCTGGGAGCCCAAGGGAGTCCGAAACCGTCCAACACCGTAGAAAAACCTCCACCCTCGAACTCCCTGGCCCGCTGAGCGCACGAGGGAACTACGGTAGGGGGGGGGCCAGACCGTGAGCCGCCAAGCCCTCTCCTGGGAGGCACGCGAGGGGCCCTGACCTCGTCGCGTCGTGAGATAAAAGCTATAAAAGCACGACGGAAGGCGTTTGGCAATTCTCATCCTTTGGAAGCTCTCACCTCCAACTTTCTGGCCCCCAGGAGTAAAATAGGATGAAAATAAATGCATGGTTCAACGTTCCTGGCTCTAGAAAGCCAAGGAAAAGGATGTGCAGGGGCAGTCGTGGAGAAAAAGGCCAGAAGTTCAACAAGAAGGCTCGGGATGAAAAGCTGGATCCTGGGGAGGGGTCCAGACCTCTCGGGAGCCATGCTGCTTACTTGGAACCATCGCGCGCGCTTCGCGCGCGCTCGGTCTCTCCGGGGTCCCAGCTCGCAGCGGGATGCCGAGGGTTGGGCGACGGTTTCGGATCTGACTATAATCCGAAGACGCCACGGAAGCACGTAGCAAACAGCCCGTCCCTGAGTACGGATGCCTCCAGGAGGACGACGAAGAGGACGAGGGGGGCGGCTTGGAGGTCGAGAAAGGGGAGAAGAGTCCAGATGTCCAGGAGCATGACGGCGACGAAGAGGGCAGAACGGGAAGGAGGGGCAGGAGCAGAAGGAGAAGTGGAGTCGCAAAAGAGTAAGGACAGGAAGATGACGCAAAAAGAGGAGGGGCCACCGTGCCCCTCGTCCACGCGTGCCCCTCCTGGTGGCCGTCCGCACATCCTGCCACCGTGCCTGGGTTGTGGGTGTGAGACCTCTTGAATGCCTGTTCGCGTCTGTGGAAACCTCTGGGCAGCCTCTTGGAAGTAGTTTTGAAGCCTCTTGGGGCCTCTTCGAGACCTCTTCGGGGCCTCTTTTGGCCCTGATGGATCCTCTCGGGGTCGTCCTTGGGGGCCTGCTGGCGGTCATCGAGGTCATCCTGGGGCGGAGGCCTCGAAGTGTGGGTTCGCATTCTCCCCCCAGGCCCCCCTTGGGGCCCTCTAAGGGCCGTCTTGGGCTGTCCTGGGTGCCTCTTGACCGCCTTGGGCCCTCTTGGGCAGTCTTGGGGCCCTCTGGGGGACCTCTTCTGCTGTTTGGGGGGCTCTCCTGGGAGCCTCTGGGGCCGTCTTGGACGCTGCGCACATGAAAACAGCGAATGTGCTACAAATGCGCGCTTTGCTTCGGAAATGGGGCGATTTGTGCATATTCGGGCCCTCTTGAAGGTCCTCTTGGAGCCATCTTGGGGCCCCTCTTGGGTCTTCTCGCGGGGGTCATTGGGGGCCTGGGCCTTCTGGCGATCGTCGAGGTCCTCTTGCGACGGAGGCCTGGGAATGTGGGTTCGGATTCCCCCCACCCCCCTGGGGCACGTGTTGGAGCTCTCTTGGGGCCGTCTTGGGCGATCCTCAGTGCCCATTGGGCCGTCTTGGAGCTGAATTGGGCTGTCCTGGGGCAACTGGGGGACCTCTTAGGCCGTCTTGCTGCTCTCCTGGGGACCTCTGGGGCCGTACGCTGCGCACATATAAACAGCAGACGTTCTAGAAATGGGCGTTTTCCCCAGGGAAGGGTGCGATTGTTGCCACTTTGGGCCCTCTTGAAAGTCCTCTTTTGTGCCGTCTTGGGGCATATTGGGGCCCTCTTGGGTCATCTCTGGGGGATCCTTTGGGGTCTCCTGGCCATATTCGGAGCCCTCGTGGGACGGAGGCCTCGAAATCTTGGTTCGCATTCCCTCCCAAGCCCCTCTTGGGACCTTCTTGGGGCCGTCTTGGGGGGTCCTGCGTGCCTCTTCGGCCTTGTGGTGCCCTTTGAGGCCGTCTCGGGGCTCTCTGGCGCACTTGGAAAATGTCTGCGGTTCCCGGCTGAACTCCCCGACTCCCCGACTGGCCGACTCCTGGACGTCCTCGACCCCCCGACTCCCCGACTCTCCGACTCCCCGACTCCCCGACTCCCCGACTAGCCTACTCCCCGCCACCCCGACACCCCGACTTCCCGACTGGCCGACTCCCCCACTCACCGACGCCCCAACCCTCCGACTGGGCGACTCCCCAACTCCCCGATTCCCCGACTCCCCGACTGGCCGACTCCCCGACTCACCGACTCCAAGTCTCCCCGACTGGCCGATCCCCCCGACTCCCCAACTGGCCGACTCCCGGACTCCCCGACTGGCCGACTCCCCGACACTCTGACTTCCCCACTCCTCGACCCCCCGACTGGCCGACTCCCTGACTTCCGACTGGCCGACCCGCCGACTCCCCGACTGGCCGACTCCCCGACTGGCCAACTCCCCGACTCCCCGACTCCCCGACTGGCCGACTCGATCTCCGACTGGCCGACTCCCAAACTCCCAGACTCCCTGACTCCCCGACTCCCCGGCTCCCCGACTGGCCGACTCCCCGACTCCCCGACTCTCAGACTTCGCGACTGGCCAACTCCCCGACCCCCGACTCCCCGAACCCCGACTCCCCGACCGGCCGACTCCGCGACTCCCCGACGCCCCGACGCCCCGACTCCCCGACTGGCCGACTCCCTCGACTCCCCGACTCCCGACTCCCGCACGACTCCCCGACTCCCCGACTCCCCGACTCCCCGACTGGCCGACTCAGGATTCCCCCGACTCCCCGACTCCCCGACTCCGCCGACCGACTCCCCGACCCGACTTCCGACGACTCCCCGACTCCCGACCCCCGATCCCCCGACTCCCCGACCCGGCCGACTCCCCGACTCCCCGACTCCCCGACTGGCCGACTCCCCGACTCCCGATTGGCCGACTCCCCGACCCACCGATTCACCGACTGGCCGACTACTCGACTGGCCGACTTTTGACTCCCCGACTCCCCGACTGGCCGACTCACCGACTCCCCGACTCCCCGGCCCCCCGACTGGCCGACTCCGACTCCCGACTCCCCGACTCCCGACCCCCGACCCCCCGACTCCCCGACCCCCGACCAGCCGACCCCGACTTCCCGACTCCCCGACTGGCCGACCCCCCGACTCCCCGACTGGCCGAATCCCCGACTTCCCGACTACCCGACTACCCGACTGGCCGACTCCCCGACTCCCCGACCCCCCGATTGGCCGATTGGCTGATTCGCCTCCCCGACTGCCCGACTGGCCGATTCGCGTCCCCGACTCACCGACCCACCGACTTCCCGACTGGCCGACTCGCCGACTCCCCGACTCGCCGACTCCCCGACTCCGACTCCCCGACTCCCCTACTGCATGGCCGACTCCCCGACTCCCCGACTCCCCGACTGGCCGACCTCCCGACTCCCCGACTCACCGATTCACCGACTGGCCGACTGGCCGACTCCCCGACTCCCCGACTCCCCGACTGGCCGACTCCCCGACTCACCGACTCACCGACTTCCCAACTGGCCGATCCCACAACTCCCCGACCCCCGACTCCCCAAACCCCGACTCCCCGACCGGCCGACTCCTCGACTCCCCGACGCCCGACGCCCGACTCCCCGACTGGCCGACTCCCCTCCCCGACTCCCCGACTCCCGACTCCCCGAGTTCCCGACTCCCCGACTGGCCGACTCGACTCCCGACTCCACGACTCTTCGACTCCCCGACTCCCCGAGTTCCGACTCCCCGACTGGCCGCCGACTGACTCCCGACTCCCCGACTCCCCGACTCCCCGACTGGCCGACTCCCTTGACTCCCCGACTTCCCCGACTCCCCGACTCCCCGTTTGGCCGACTCCCCGACTCCCCGACTGGCCGACTCTCCGACTCTTCCCGACTCCCCGACTCCCCGACTCCCGACTCCCGACTCCCCGACTGGCCGACTCCCCGACTCCCGACTCCGACTCTCGACTCCCCGACTCCCCGACTCCGACTCCCGACTCGACGACGACCCCGACTCTCCCGACTGGCCGACTCCCCCGACTTCCCGACTCCCCGACTCTCCCCGACTCCCCGACTCCCGACTCCCCGACTCCCCGACTCCCCGACTCTCCGACTCGCCGACTCCCCGACTCCCCAACTCCCCGACTCCCCGACTGGCCGACTCCCCTCTCCGACTCCCCGACTCCCCGACTCGCCGACTCCCCGACTCCCCGACTGGCCGTCTGCCCGACCGACCCCCTACGACCCGATGGGCAGTCGGAAAGTTCATTCTGGTACCTCAAAAATTGTCCTACTCCTCTGGGGGAACCCTTGGGCCGTTTTGCCGTTCTCCCGGGGGCCTCTAGAGGGGCCGTCTCGGGCGCTGCGCTCACTAAAACAGCGAATGTGTACAGTGTGCGTTTTCCAAACGGAAAGACCAAATTTCTGCCTCTTCGGACCTTCTTGAGGGTGCACTTGAAGCCGTCTTGGGGCGTCTTCGGGGTCTCTTGGGCCGTCCAGAAGCCACGGTGGGCCGTCTGGTACCGAAGTGAAACAAACCAAACAGGGCCGGGGATGCTCCGGGGTGGGGAGGCCCCAGGGAGGCCCCAGGAGGTGGAGGGGAAACTCAGTGTAAGTCACGTGCTCCTGGTGGTTTTCGGCCCAAACCCCCAGGCACCCGTTTCCGGTACATGATCGGGAAGACGGGGCCGTCCGGAAAATGCCAAGACCCAATCTAAAACTTGACGCGACCTGCCGCTGCTAACATCCCACGAAAGCTTGACCGTCAACCCAGGACGGGCCCGTCAAAGAGCGCCGGTAAATCCGAGTTCTGGCGCACTCGGGTCCTACGTTTCCCCGATCTGAGACATGACGTCGTCGAGTGTCATCGAGAGGGGAGCACAGGGGGTCATCGGGGTCCTCATGGAGCGCGCCCTGAAGAGTCATCGTCGCCGCCGAGCTCTCGTCGTCTCCGCCGCCTCCACCGTCGCCGCCGCCGCCTCCGTCGTCGTCATCGTCGTCGTCGTCGTCGTCCTCGTCGTCCCCGTCGTCGATCGTCGTCGTCGTCGTCGTCGTCGTCGTCGTCGTCGTCGTCGTCGTCGTCGTCGTCGTCGTCGTCGTCGTCGTCGTCGTCGTCGTCGTCGTCGTCGTCGTCGTCGTCGTCGTCGTCGTCGTCGTCGTCGTCGTCGTCGTCGTCGTCGTCGTCGTCGTCGTCGTCGTCGTCGTCGTCGTCCGCAGACCAACGTCCGTCCTCGTCGCCGTCCGCCGTCCGTCGTCCGTCCTCGTCGTCGTCGTCGTCGTCCGTCGTCGTCGTCGTCCTCGTCGTCGGGGGGCCGCAAAATCCACCCCTCGGGAAAGCGGAGCGGACCGGAGCGGGGCGGTGGCCGATGGGCCGGCTCGCGGCCCGGCTCTCCACGCGGCGCGCGCGCAGAGGCCGCGCAGGAGGGCGCCATCCAGCGAAGCGGTGGCACGATGGCGATGCTCAAACAGTTGTCGTCCAACGGGGCACTTCCCACAGTTAGAAGCAAATCCTGATCCCAGACATGATCGCGTCGTAAAAAAGTCGGAACGGGGAGTTCTTCCCTAGTTTCGGCCCCCGGGGTGACTCAGGATGAAAAACTGGCCCCGGGGAAAGGGTATGGACTTCCAGGGACGCCGTCCTGAAAAAATCAGGACGTCGCATGTCTGGGACAGGGACCTGTGACAAGGAAACTCGGAGGGAGGTTTGATTGCAACCTCGTTGATGCGAGCATTCTGCCGAATCCACTCTGTCAGCTGCTGGCACCCCCGAGATCGTCGAGATAGCCTCCTGGCCCAGACCCCTCCTACGGTCAGTACCTTTTTGCGTGTCACAGCGGCGGTCCCAGCGGCGCGCTATACCCTGCAAGCGGACAGCGTGTCGCTCCGCTCCGCGGGGCGGGAGGCTGGGAAAGGCTCGGGCCGTTGACGCCCGAGAACTGGGCCGTGGCTAGCGTGTCTCGCCGCAGCGCGGTGGGCCAAAACCGGCGGCGCGAAACGCTGAGCCAAGCTCCTGACCGTAGATGTCGTCCGGGCCGCCCGAAGGTGCCTCGCAGTAAGTAGTGGGAAGCCTCTGTGCGTGGGCTCCCCTGTCGGGCTGCCGAGTCCCCCTTTTCCATCACGCTGAAGCCGGCAGCAGCTCTGGCGGTGGAGGCTGCAGCTTCCCAGCATCACCACATCCAGGGCTTCCCCTCCTCCTCATCCTCCTCCTCCTCCTTCTCCTCCTTCTCCTCCTCCTCCTCCTCCTCCTCCACCTCCTCCTCCTCCTCCTCCTCCTCCTCCTCCTCCTCCTCCTCCTCTTCCTCCTCCTCCTCCTCCCCCAAGCCAGTGCCCCGCCCCCCGCCCCTCGGTAGGGGCGTCCTGCACGGCGTAGGCGTGGAACAGGCGCCGCAGATCGCCCTGCGGATGCTCCAGGCCAGGAGGCGGAGCCCAGACCCCCAACGTGCATTCGCACAAACAAATCAGACGCTGGCTTGGCATTTACCACTGTTCGGGCCTCCAGAGGGCCGCTGCGGGCCCGAGACCATCAAGAAGAGCAAAAAAGAACCCGGGACGGAACGCCGGTCCTGGGGATGGGGCTGGGAGGTCCAGGGACCGCGCACTGACAAAAACACACGGCGTCCGAGGTCTGGAAGGGCCCTCCCCACCCAATTCCTCACCGCTCTGGCCCCCCCACCCTCCTCCGCTTCTCCCTCTCTTCTCTCTCCTCCCTCCTTCCCCTCCCTCCCCTCCCTCCCGCTCGCCATTCACGAAGAGCAACCGGGCTCTTTCGGCTTGTCCACCCACGCTCTCCCAGCCACAGCGTCGGAATGGCGGGGAGCCCCCGCCAACTCACGTCGCGAAAAAACACGACGAGAAGGTGTTCATAATCTTCGGCCTCCCAAATCACGACGTCGGAGGTCTGGGAAGGTACCGGTCTGGCGGGCGGTGGGGAAGGGCAGACGAGCCCATCTCCGCCCATCGTTCTTCGGCGAGCGTCGGCGCGCCGCTCTCTTGCGTCGTCGGGGCCGTGACCGCTCGCTCCCGGGCGTGCCCACCGGGCTCCCGATCTCCGAGGCAGGGCCTGCTCGGCGTCTCGCTGCCCTCCCCGCTCGCGGCGCCCCTCCGCACCGCCGCGGACGGGCGGGCCGTCCTGCGCGGCCCGCGCCGCCCCTCGCTGCGCTCTCCCGTCACCGCCTGGCCCCGGGCCGACCCCTGCCCTGGCCGCACCCCTGGCAGGAGCTCGAGGTGCGCACCCCCCTGGCCGTCCGGTCGGCCAGGGGCCCTCGGCGCACGGACCGCCCCAGCTTCCCAGGCTGCGGCATATGCCGGACCGCCTGTGCACCGCGTGCCTCCGCCGAAGTCCCCAGCTCTGTGCCCTCCTCGCTCACGCTGGCGCCCCTCCGCGCCGCCGCTGCCAAAAGGGGCAGGGGTATGCTTGGAGGGGCTCGCGCTGCCCCTCGCCGCTCCCGCCCGCTGCCGCCTGGCCCATGGCCTGCCCCTGCCCGCTCGCGCCCCGGATCGCATATCCTCGCGCTCCGCGCCCCGCGTTGCGCGCCGCGCGGCTGTGTTCGCCGCCCTCGCGCCGCCGCTGCCCGCTGCCCTCCTCGCTCGCGGCGGCGCCCCTCCGCGCCGCCGCTGCCAAAGGGGCAGGGGTATGGTTGCAGGGGCTCACGCCGCCCCTCGCGCCGCTCCCGCCCGCTGCCGCCTGGCCCAGATGCGTTCCCGCCCAGCGCGGGTCTCGCCCGGTTGGCTTCGCCCGGCGTCGGCTTCGCCTGGTGGTCTTCGTCCGTGGTTGTCGCCAGGCCGGTTTCGCCCGGTGTTCTTTCACCCAGTGCTCTTCGCTCGGGGCTCTTCGCTCAGTGCTCTTCGCGCGGAATGTTTTCCGCCCGGTGGTTTTGGCCTGGCGATTTTCGCCCCGTCGGTTTTTGTTTCCTTCTGCCTTGCTCTGCTCATCCTCTTGCCTTTTTGTTCTCGCTTCGTCTGGCGTCACCGTACTGAGATGTCTTGTTCCTCTCGCGATTACTATCTCTCCTCCTCCTCCTCCGCCTCCTCCTCCTCCTCCTCCTCCTCCTCCTCCTCCTACTCCTCCTCCAACCTCCTATGTATTTTCCCGTCGGTTCTAGTCGCGAACTCAGCGTTGAATCCGAGTCCAATCCGATCCTCCTCCTCCTCCTCCTCCTCCTCCTCCTCCTCCTCTTCTTCCACCTCCTCCTCCTCCTCTCGTTTTTCGGAGCGCAGTGCCCGCAAAGATGCCGCATCTATGGCGCATGTTGGCTATCTTGGTCGTTGTGTTTTCTTCTCTGCGACACACTGGTTGTTGATGGGGAGACTGTCGCTCGCCTTCTCGGGTACTTTCCCCAGCTCCTTTGTTTTGCAATCCTTCTGTTGTATTTCTCCTTCACATTACTCTTCTCCAAATCCTGCTTCCTCTGTTAGCCGATCTTGCGGGGCGGAAATGCTGCTCCGAGGGGTCCGGCGTTGTGCGGCGCGTGGGCGGGCGGAGGAGCGCGGGGTCGGATGGGGGGAGGGGCGGGCGAGGAGGAGCGCGGTGCAGCACGTGCAGGACTAGGGTAGGGGGACGAGGGTAGAGGTACAATAGGGGGACGAACTGCGGACAGCGCCAGCAGCAACGAGCGCAATACAGCTCGAAACCAAACGTTCCGACGGCGCCTGGGTCAAAGAACCAGGCGAAACCGAGCGGGCGAAACCGAGCGGGCAAAACCGACCGGGCGAAACTGGAGCAGAAAATGGAGAAGTGGCGGCAGGAGAAAGATCAAGAAGGGGGGAAGGAAAAGCGGGAAGGCCGAAGGAAAAGAAAGCAGGAAGATGCGGCAGGAGAAACAGCACACAGGAGGGGCAGAAGCCAGGAGAGCGAGAGTGGAGAATAGGAGGACCCGTCAGGATTCGCAACGAAGATGCGCCCGAGCAGAGTACCCTGAGCGGCATCGCCCGATCGGCCTCGCAAATTCGGTTTCGCCCAGCTACTTTCGTCCAATAATTTTCGCCTGGTCGGTTTCGCCCGGTCGGTCTCGCCTGGTCGGTTTCGCCTGGTCGGTTTCGCCTGGTCGATTTCGCGGTCGGATTCGCCCGGTCGGTTTCGCCCGGTTGGTGTTGCCTGGTCGGTTTCGCCCGGCTGCGTTCGCTCCGCCGATTTCCTGGCCGTCTTCACTCGATCGCTTGCGCCCGATCGCGTGCGTCCGATCGGCTTTCGCATCATCCCTTCCCCCCGCCCCGTCGTTTTCGCCGGGTCGTCTTCGCCCAGTCGCTTTCGCCTGGGCCGACTTCGCCCTGTGAAGGTTTCGCCAGGTGAACCCTGAGATCCGCCGGCACGGAAAATTGAACATTTTTCGAGACGGATCGATGTGTGAGGGTCCCGGGGCCCGAAACCGGGCGCAAGCGCCCGTTGTGGAAAAATTGCGTCGCCAGGATCTCAGGGAAGTGCCCGCGAGGGTTTCGCCCGAGCCAGTCTCGCCCGCGGGCGAAGCCGACGTGGGCGACACCGTGTCGGGCGAGCCTGGCTCCTTCCAGCAGAGCCCGCTCGCGTCCGAGGTATCCTAGCCTTCGGTCGGGCATGCCCCCCTACAGGCCGATATGGAACGAAACATAAAAATACTTCCACCTCGAGCCAGGATTTCCCCCTCCCCCTCCCCCTCCCCCTCCCCCTCCCCCCCCCCTCCCGCTCCTCCCTCCCCCCTCCTCCTCCTCCTCCTCCTCCCCTCCTCCTCCTCCTCCGCCTCCTCCTCCTGCTCCTGCTCCTGCTCCTCCTCCTCCTCCTCCTCCTCCTCCTCCTCCTCCTCCTCCTCCTCCTCCTGCTCCTCCTCTCCATCCTCCTCCTCCTCCTCCTCCTCCTCCTTTCCTCCTCCTCCTCCTCCTCCTCCTCCTCCTCCTCCTCCTCCTCCTCCTCCTCCTCCTCCTCCTCCTCCTCCTCCTCCTCCCCTCTCCTCTCCTCCTCCTCCTCCTCTCCTCCTCCTCCCCTCCTCCTCCTCCTCCTCCTCCTCCTCCTCCTCCTCCTCCCTCCTCCTCCTCCTCCTCCTCCTCCTCCTGGCCCCGGGACCGTCAAAGCACGACTCCGGACGAAAAACCGGTCCTGGGGAAAGGGTCCAGACCTCTGCATGACATCTGGCTCGTGCCGATCCCAGACAACCTCCCTGGCCACGTCGCAAATACCATGTCAGCGTCTCGTGTCTTGTACAACCGCTTGAAGTTGCGACACAGACACGCTCAATGTGCAAGCGTAATCGCATAGAGAATCTAGCATCGGTTAGCGATTACCCTGTGACGTACCCAACCCATTTGTATCATGGGAAACGAGGAGTTGGCCGAAACTTGCACGGACAATCAAATTGCAGGATCCGTTGTTTGATATGTAAGTTACTTGGGACACGCGCCAATGGCATGATGCGCAGGAGAACCATACAAGAACGAGGGGCGACAACTACAGGCTCGAAGAGGACGTGGGGAGTCGGGAACGAAGAGCAGGAGAAAGACGTGCGGGAAGCCCGCTGTGCTGTGCCCCTCAGCAGCCCTCGAAAGTGGCGACAGTTTCACAGATCGCAGCCCCCCAGGGATGGCGAGGTCTAATCTGAGTCTGCGGTGAGTACCCACTGTGCTGGGCCCCTCAGCAGCCCTCGAAAGTGGCGACAGTTTCACAGATCGCAGCCCCCCAAGGATGGCGAGGTCTGATATGAGTCTGCGGTGGGTACCCACTGTGCTGGGCCCCTCAGCAGCCCTCGAAAGGAGCGACAGTTTCACAGATCGCAGCCCCCCTGGGATGGCGAGGTCCCATGTGAGTCTGCGGTGAGTACCCACTGTGCTGGGCCCCTCAGCAGCCCTCGAAAGTGGCGACAGTTTCACAGATCGCAGCCCCCAGGGATGGCGAGGTCCCATTTGAATCCGCCGTGGGTACCCACTGTGCTGCCCTCGAAAGTGGCGACAGTTTCACAGGTCGCAGCCCCCAAAGGATGGCGAGGTCCCATTTGAGTCTGCGGTGAGTACCCACTGTGCTGGGCCCCTCAGCAGCCCTCGAAAGTGGCGACAGTTTCACAGATCGCAGCCCCCAGCAGCCCTCGAAACGCAGCGACGAGCGAGGTAAGAAAGTGGCGACAGTTTCACAGATCGCAGCCCCCCAGGGATGGCGAGGTCCCATTTGAATCCGCCGTGGGTACCCACTGTGCTGGGCCCCCCAGCAGGCCTCGAAAGTGGCGACAGTTTCACAGATCGCAGCCCCCCAGGGATGGCGAGGTCCCTTTTGAATCCGCCGTGGGTGCCCACTGTGCTGGACCCCCAGCAGCCCTCGAAAGTGGCGGCAGTTTCACAGATCGCGGCCCCCCAGGGATGGCGAGGTCCCATTTGAACCCGCCGTGGGTACCCACTGTGCTGGGCCCCCCAGCAGGCCTCGAAAGTGGCGACAGTTTCACAGATCGCAGCCCCCCAGGGATGGCGAGGTCCCATTTGAATCCGCCGTGGGTACCCACTGTGCTGGGCCCTCCAGCAGCCCTCGAAACTGGCGGCAGTTTCACAGATCGCAGCCCCCAGCAGCCCTCGAAACGCAGCGACGAGCCAGGTAAAAGGCAGGGGGGGGAGAGAGGGACGGGAAGGAAGGAAGGTTCGCGCGAGCAGTGCTCTATTCAAAACGAGAACCCAACGCAGGAGGGTTGGGAATAAAACAGCATCGTCGCGCGATTGCGGCAGTATGCCAACCCCTTGCAATTCCAATAATCTTGGCATAATCCTGCCCTCCAGCGAATAGGAGAAATATCTCTGGTGCGACGTGGTGCGTGTAACCGTCTCAGGGCCCTCTTGGAGGCCTCTTGGGCCGTCTTGGGGCGGTCTTGGGGGCCTCTTGGGCCGTCGTAGACAGTATGAGAACGAGAAAATCAATAAAATGCACGCTTTCCCTCAGGAATGGGACGATGTTTGCTGCTCTGGGATCCTCTTGAGGGCCTCTTGGAGCGTCTGGAGGGCCGCTTTGGCCGTCTTGAGGCCATCTTGGGCCGTTCTTGAGCGCTCTTGGACCGTCTTGGGGTCCTCCTGGGCCTCCCTGAGGCCGTCTTGGAGGTGTCTTCAGCCGTCTTGGGAGCCTCCCTGGGAGAGGGTCTGGTCGGCCAGGGGCTCTCGGCGCACGCACGCCCCAGCTGGCCAGCCCAGGCTGCGGGATGCCGGAGCGCCGGTGCACCGAGTGCCTTCGCCGAGGTCCCTGGCCCCTCGCCCTCCTCGCTCGCGGGGGGCGCCCCTCCGTGCCGAAGCTGCCAAAAGGCGGGGGCATTGTCGGCGGGGCTCGCGCTGCCCCTCGCCGTTGCCGCCCGCTGCCGCCTGGCCCTGGGCAGGTCTGCGCCCGCTCATGGTCTGGGTCGCCTAGCCATTAGCCGCGCGCTTCGCGCCCCGCCGTGCGCGCCGCGCGGCTGCGTTCGCGCCCTCGCGCCGCCGCCCTGGAGAAGGGCACCGCCGCGGCCCAGGTGGAAAGTACCTGGGGTGCGACTCGATGTCTGTAACATCTTCATGGGCCGCTAGCAGGAAGCCCAGCGTCGGCCAGATGTTCTTATTCACGTCGTAGCCCAGCACTGGAGGACGCCATCTTCAGCGCGGCCTTGCGGTCGCAGCCCGCCGCCCTTAGCAGCGCAATGCGGCTCTCCACACCGTATCCTGGCACTGGGGGATGTGACGACGCCATCTTCAACGCGGCCTTAAGTCTGCCGCCTCTGGCAGGGCAATGCAGCTCTCCACATCGAAGCCTGGCACTGGGGGGATGTGACGACGCCATCTTTAACACGGCCTTGCGGTCGAAGCCCGCCGCCTCTAGCAGGGCAATGCGGCTCTCCACATCCAAGCCCAACACTGGAGGAAAGAACGACACCATCCTCAACACGGCCTTGCGGTCGAAGCCCGCCGCCTCTAGCAGGGCAATGCGGCTCTCCACGTCGTATCCCAGCACTTGACGACGCCATCTTCAACACGGCCTCGCGGTCAAAGCCTGCCGCCTCCAGTAAGGCAATGCGACCTTCCGCTCTGCAGCTTGCGGCCGTCGTGATGAATGGTCTCGGAAGTTGATTGATATATGCCAGTGTTGGTGGTGAACCTCTCGCCGCCAGCCACCTGTCTCGGATTCTGGCGGAAGGATTCATGTAGGACCGGGCTTTGGCCCGCTGCACGATCTGCTTAGCTCGTGCCCGCTGCATGAGCATGGGGACAGCCGACCTAGGTTTCACACGGCTAGTCGCGCACGGCAGCGGTTACACCGAAAGCCGCGAGGGCAAAAACGCGGGCGCCGCGCAAAGAGGCGCCGCACGGAGAGGCTTTCCGATACAGCAGCAAAGGCACCAAGGAGGAAGTCGACTCGGCACTGGCCCTCGGCTGGCGCTGGAGCACACAAGCTGCTCCAGGATGGCCCGAGACAGAATTGGCTGCACCAAAACGGCGTAAGCCGAAACGGCTTCGGACGCTACATGGAGACACCACGGAAGCTACGTGGCCGCCTCGCGGCGTCTTCGCAGCGACCGCCTCCTGACACGGTAGCGTCGCGCCTGGCTGCCCTCCCCCCTAGCTACCCCGCTCCTTGGTCCTCCTCAAACCTCGCTCCGCTCTCCCTGGCCAGTCCCAGCTCGGAGCGCTCTCGCCCACTTTGCACGCCGCACGACTCCTACCCAGAGCCTGAGGCGGCAGCACTTTCCACGCCGCAGCGCGGCCGAGGCAGTCCGCACACGCGCTCGAGTGGGCCGGGAGCAGGCAAGCGCCAATCGTCTGGCGGCGAAAGAAGGGGAGGACAGCCCACGAGGACCTTCAAGGCCCACGAGGCCCTTCACGGCCTTCAAGCGCTGCCCTCCTGGTTCCCTCCGTCTCGGCCGTGCTCCTCCGTCCCCCGCCACCTTGTGCGCCGTGCGCCCTCCCGCCTCCCACCTGGGCTCCGACCGCGCCGCGCGATCGCTGGCGCCGCGACGAAAAGATCGCCTGCCACGCCGCCACCCCACGTCGCCGCCTCCTCCTCCTCCTCCTCCTCCTCCTCCTCCTCCTCCACCTCCTCCTCCTCCTCCTCCTCCTCCTCCTCCTCATCATCATCATCATCCTCATCCTCATCCTCATCCTCATCCTCATCCTCATCCTCATCATCATCATCATCATCATCATCATCATCATCATCATCATCATCATCATCATCAGCATCAGCAAAATCATCATCATCATCAGCATCAGCATCATCATCATCATCATCATCATCATCATCATCATCATCATCATCATCATCATCATCATCATCATCATCATCATCATCATCATCATCATCATCATCATCCTGATCTTCCGCGCCATCCTCCCCCAAGTGTTCCCCGAAGGGTTTCCACAACGGCTGGGGGGAAACACATGGTCCGATAGCTTGGCAGAGCTCTTGCCACAACGCTCGGCCACGTGGGCGATTCCAAAAGCCAGGGGGCGGCTGTGATTCGCCGTAGGCGTATTCGATCCGCCGACCCCTGTTGATTTATCACAGGGGTGCCTGGCGTGCTATATCCTACGGCTTCGGTCCATGCCGCCAGCCACCCAGAAGACACCGCCGCTGCGCAACCAACGCCTCTAAGACGGCCAAGATGGCCCAAGATGGCCTCCAAGTTCGCCAAAGTGGTCCAAGATGGCCTTCAAGACGGACCAAGAGGGTCCCATATGCCTACAAGTCCGCCCAAGAAGCCACCCAGACGGCCCAAGATGGCTTCAAGAGGCCCCAGTGGCCTCCAAGAGGTCCTCCAGGAGGGCCCGAAGAGGCCAAAATCAGTTGTATGTTTTGGGTTTGCAAAGGATGTTGGCAGCTGCTTCTTTTCGGCCTTCCGACAGCCCAAGACGGCCAGAGACGCCCCCAAGACCGCCCCAAGATGGCCCGAAAGGCCTCCAAGATGACCTCATGACAGCCCAAGAAGCCTCCAAGACGGCCCTAAGAGACCTCCAAGTTCGCCCAAGATGGTTCAAGATGGCCCCCAAGACGGGCCAAGAGGGTCCAAGATGCTTCCATGCCCGCCCAAGAAGCCTTCAAGACGGCCAAAGACGGCCCAAGAACCCCCCAGCAAGCCTACAAGACCGCCCAAGTCGGGCCTCAAGTACTGGTTTCCTCTGGATGTTTGAAGGGTGTTGGCATGTGCGTCTTGTCGGTCCTCCGACAGCCCAAGATGGACCAAGAGGCCCCCAAGATCTCCCCAAGAAGACCCCAACGGCGTCCAATATGACCTCACGACGGCCCAAGAAGCCTCCAAGACGGCCCCAACAGGGCCTCCAAAGTCGCCCCAAGATGATCCAAGATGGCCTGCAAGACGGTCCAAGATGGTTCAAGATGACCTCAAAGACGGCCCAAGAGGGTCCGCGGTACCTCAAAGTCCGCCCAAGAAGCGTCCAAGACTGCCCAAGACGGCCCAAGAGCCTCCCAGACGGCTCAAGAAGTCTCCAAGAGGTCGCCAAGAGGTCCTCCAGGAAAGCCCGAAGAGGCCAGAATCATTGAGGTTGCTTAGGTCGTCGAAGAATTGTGGCATGTGCTTCTGTTCGGTCGTTCGACGGCCCGAGACGGCTAAGAGCTCACCAAGATCGCCCCAAGATGGCCCCAAAGGCCTCCAAGATGGCCCCAAGACGGCCTCCAAGACGCCCGAGATGGCCTCCAAGATGGCCCTGAAGCGCCACAAGAGGGCCCCCAGTCGGTTCAGAGGGGCATCCAAGACAGCGTCCGACGGCGTCAGACGGGCCAGGAACGCCCGAAGACGGCCAAAGCGGCTCCCAAGAAGCTCGAAAAGGCACCCAAGAGGCCCAAGGAGGCCCCCAAGGGGTCGCCAAGAGGCCTCCATGCAGCTCCCACGACATCCCAAGAGCGCCCCAGGAGGCTTCCAAGAGGCGTCCTCCTTCTCTTCCTGCTCCTCCTCCTCCTCCTCCTCCTCCTCCTCCTCCTCCTCCTCCGCCTCCTCCTCCTCCGCCTCCTCCTCCTCCTCTTCCTCCTACTGTTCCTCCTCATCCTCCTCCTCCTCCTCCTCCTCCTCCTCCTCCTCCTCCTCCTCCTCCTGCTCGTCCTCCTCATCCTCATCATCCGACTCCTGTCTCCCCAACCATCCTGTTGTGGTGGATCCTCGTTATGATGAGACAACGCCCCGCGGTATCCTCCTCCTCCTCCCGCCTCCATATTCCCCCATCCTTCATTCCCCCCATCATCATGATGATGATCATCATCATCAGCATCATCATCATCATCATCAGCAGCAGCAGCAGCAACAGCATCATCATCAGCATAATCGGCATCATCATCATCGACATCATCATCGGCATCATCATCATCATCATCATCATCAGCATCAGTATCATCACAGTATCATCCGTATCATCAGCATCAGCATCAGCATCATCAGCATCAGCATCATCATCAGTAGCATCATAATCATCATCATCATCATCGTCATCATCATCATCATCATCATCATCATCAGCATCAGCATCATCATCATCATCATCATCATCACCAGCATCATCATCATCATCAGCATCATCATCATCATCAGCATCATCATCATCATCATCATCGTCATCATCATCATCATCATCATCATCATCATCATCAGCATCATCATCATCATCATCATCATCATCCGTTTCGGCACAACCCTCACACGCTTCGTGGCCCCTATTGGGGGCTCCACCGAAGGCCCCAGTGGCAGGGTTCGCATGGCGGCGGCGCCGCATCGTGGCACACCCCTCACACGTTTCGTGGCCCCATAGGGAGCTCCACCGAAGGCCCCAGTGGCAGGGTTCGCATGTCGGTGGCGCCCCATGTTGGCACACCCCTGACACATTTCGTGGCCCCATAGGTAGCTACACCGAAGGCCCCAGTGGCAGGGTTCGCATGGCGGCGCCGCCCCATTTCGGCACACTCCTCACACATTCCGTGGTCCCGTAGGGAGCTCTACCGAAGGCCCCAATGGCAGGGGTCGCATGGCGTCGCCGCCCCATTTTGGCACACACCCCTCACGTTTCGTGGCCCCATAGGGCGCTCCACCGAAGGCCCCAGCGGCAGGGGTCGCATGGCGGCGCCGCCGCATTTTGGCACACGCACGCACACACCCACACACACGCACACACACACCACGTTTCGTGGCCCCATAGGGAGCTCCATTGAAGGTCCCAGTGGCAGGGTTCGCATGGCGGCGCCGCCGCATCGTGGCACACCCCTCGCGCGTTTCGTGGCCCCACAGGGAGCTCCACCGAAGGCCCCAGTGCAGAGTTCGCATGGCGCCGCTGAACCCATTTCGGCACACCCCTCACACGTTTCGTGGCCTCATAGGGAGCTCCATCGAAGACGATACTCACGACGGCGGTGCTCAGAGCTGCATATGGTTGGGTCCCTCGCCAGGCTAATTCTTCTTCTCCTCATTATCCTCTTCCTCACGTATTCCCCAAAAGGTTTCAACGACAGCTGGGGGAGCACATGGTCCGATAGCTCTGGCCCAGCTTTCGGCCAGATAGACGCTTCCAAAAGGCAGGGGGCGGCAGTGATTCGCCGTAAGCGTCTTCGATCCACCGCCCCCTGTTGACTCATCACAGGTGCGCCTGGCGTGCCAGACTTCTTAGACATTGCTGGTTTGTTTCAAGACTCCCCTGGGGGTTCGGCTTATTGCGCCGGCAACCTGGAAAGCTCCAGGCAGGGTGGTTGGCATGGGTCTCTCCGCTCTGGACGGCTCCAAGATGCCACAAGATAGCCTCCAATACGGCTAAGATGGCCTCCAAGACGGCCAAGATGGCTCCAAAAGAGTCCAAGATGGCTCCAAGATGGACCGAAGACGGCCAAGATGCACCCAAGACGGCCCAAAAGTGCCTCAAGATGGCCCAAGACGGCACGAGGCACCCAAGAGGCCTCCAAGACAGCCCAAGAGGCCCCCAGAGGTCCTCCGAGGAGGGTCCGTAGAGGTCAAAATCAGTGATTTCCCATTGGTTTTTGAAGGATTCTGGCATGTGCTTCTTTTCGGTCTTCCGACGACCCAAGACGGTCAAAGAGGCCCAAAAGATTGAACCAAGATCGCCAAAGATGCCTCCAAGATGGCCTCAGGACGGCCCCAGAGGCTCCCAAGTCAGCCCCAAGAGGGCCCCAAGACGGCCCAAGAGGCCTCCAAGACAACCAAGATGGCCTCCATGACGGCCCTGAGGGCCCCAAGTCGGTTAAGAGAGGCATCATAGACGGTTTCCGACGGCGTCAGACGGGCCAGGAACGCCCGAAGACGGCCAAAGCAGCCCCCAAGAAGCCCAAGGAGGCCCCCAAGAGGTCTCCAAGAGGCCCCCATGAAGCTCCCAGGACACCCCAAGTATGCCCCAGGAGGCTTCCAAGAGGCGTCCTCCTTCTTCTTGTTCTTCTTCTTCTTCTCCTCCTCCTCCTCCTCCTCCTCCTCCTTCTCCAGTTTCCTTCTTCTCACTATCCTCTTCCTCACGTGTTCCCCGAAAGGTTTCAACGACAGCTGGGGGAGCACATGGTCCGATATAGCTTTGGCCCAACTTTCGGGCACGTAGGCGCTACCAAAAAGGCAGGGGGCGGCGGTGACTCGCCGTAGGCGTCTTCGATCCGCTGCCCCCTGTTGGCTTGCCATAGGGGTGCACGGCGTGCTAGACGTCTGGGAAGTGTGGTTCTTTTCTAAAGAACTCACCCTGGGGCGTCGGCCAAACCCGCCGGCCACCCAGAAAGCCCAGGAAGATTTAGTCTCCATTGGCCCCCTCGCCTCCAAGACGGCCAAGATGGCCTCCAGGATGCCTCCAAAATGCCTCCAAGACGGGCAAGATGGCCCCAAGATGGCGTCCAAGAAGGTCCCAAGATGCCCCCAAGACCGCCAAGATGGCCCAAGAGAACCCAAGAAGCGCCCAAGAGGCCCCGAAGACGGCCCAAGAGGCCTCCAGGAGGTCGTCAAGGAAGGCCCGAAGAGGCCAAAATCATTGATTCCCACCCATCCTGTGGTGTTGGGTCCTCGCTCTTCGGGAGACAGCGCCCCGCGTCTCCTCTCCTCTCTTTTCCTCTCCTCTCCTCCTCCTCCCCCTGCTCCCTCTCATGTTGGCATCATGTGGTGCTGGGTCCTCGTGTTCCTCGTTTGTCCAACCATTATGTAGTGTGGGGCCCTAGTTTTGAAGAGACAGCGCTCCGCGTTCCTCATCTCACCTCACCTCCCGCGCTCCTCCCCCTCCTCCCTATTCCCCCTCCTTGCCTCCGCCCTCCGCATGGCCCTGCTTCGGTACACCCAGCACAGCGCTTCGCGGCCCCGTTGGCAAGGCTCGCATGGCACCAACGCACCCATTTCGGCACACCCCTTACACGCTTCCTGGCCCCATAGGGAGCTCCACCGAAGGCCCCAGTGGCAGGGTTCGCATGGCGCCACCGCACCCATGTCGGCACACCCCTCACACGCTTCGTGGCCCCATAGGGAGCTCCACCGAAGGCCCCAGTGGCAGGGTTCGCATGGCGCCACCGCACCCATGTCGGCACACTCCTCACACGCTTCGTGGCCCCATAGGGAGCTCCACCGAAGGCCCAAGTGGCAGGGCTCGCATGGCGGCGGCGCCCCACTTCGGCACACCCCTCACACGGTTCGTGGCCTCGTAGGGAGCTCCACGGAGAGCCCTAATGGCAGGGTTCGCATGGAGGCGCCGCCCCATGTCGGCACACCCCTCACGCCACACGTTTCGCTGGTCCAAAGGGAGCTCCACCGAAGGCCCTAGTGGCACGGTTCGCATGGCGCCACCGCACCCATTTCGGTACACCCCATCACACGTTTCGCTGCTCCAAAGGGAGCTCCACCGAAGGCCCCAGCGGCACGGTTCGCATGGCGCCACCGCACCTATTTCGGCACAGCCCATCACACGTTTCGTGGCCCTATAGGGAACTCCACCGAAGGCCCCGTGGCATGGTTCGCATGGCACCACCGCACCCACGTCGGCACACCCCATCACACGTTTCGTGGCCCTTTATAAGGGCTCCACCGAAGGCCACAATGCAAGGTTCGAGTGCCGCCACCGCACCCATTTCGGCCCCCCCCCACACCTTCTGTGGCCCCACAGGGAGCTCCACCGAAGGCCCCAGCGACAGGGTTCGCATGGCGCCACCGCACCCATTTCGGCACACCCCTCACACGCTTCATGGCCCCACAGGGAGATCCACCGAAGGCCACAGTGGCAGGGTTCGCATGGCGCCACCGCAACCATTTCGGCACACCCCTCACGCGTCTCATGGCCCCACGAGGCGCTCCACCGAAGGCGGGGCTCACAACTGCGATAGTTATAATTGCATATGGTCGGGCCCTTAGCCCGGATAATGACAAGAGATCGCCCCGTGTCCCTCTCCTCTCCTCTCCTCTCCTCTCTTCTCCTCTCCTCTCATCCTCCTCCTCCCCCTCCCCCTCATCCCGCTCATCCCTCCTCCCCGTCCTCCCTCACATGTTGGCACACCCCTCACACGCTTCGTGGCCCCATAGGGAGCTCCACCGAAGGCCCAAGTGGCAGGGCTCGCATGGCGGCGCCGCCCCACTTCGGCACACCCCTCACACGGATCGTGGCCCCGTAGGGAGCTCCACGGAGAGCCCTAGTGGCAGGGTTCGCATGGAGGCGCCGCCCCATGTCGGCACACCCCTCACACGCTTCGTGGCCCCATGGGGAACTCCACCCAGAGCCCAAAATGGCAGTGTCAGCATGGCGGCGCCGCCCCATTTTGGCGCACCCATCACACAGTTCATGGCCCCATGGGGGAAACTCCATCGAAGGCCCCAGTGACAGGGTTCGCATGGCGTCGCCGCCACATTTTGGCGCAGGCCCCAGTGGCAGCGGTCGCATGGCGGCGCCGCCCCATTTGGGCGCAACCCTCACACAGTTCGTGGCCCCATAAGGAGCTCCACCGAAAGCCCAAATGACAGAGCTCGCACGGCGGTGCCGCCAGTTTGTGGCGCACCCCTACACGGTTCGTGACCCCACAGGTAGCTCCACCGGGTTCGAATGGCGGCGCCGCTCCATTTGGCGCACCATTCGCACGGTTCGTGGCTCGATAAGAAGCTCCACCGAAAGCAGTGCCACAATACGGTACGTACAACTACACGTGTTTGGGTTTTTCGCCAAGAAAATGTTCCAGCATTTGCTTCAGACTGTCTTCCGACGACCCAAGACGGCCCAAGAGGCCTCCAAGATGGCGCCAGGACGGCCCAAGAGACCCCCAAGACGGCCCCAAGACGGCCCAAGGGGCCTCGACCAAAGAGGCCCCGAAGAAGCCCCCAAAAGGCCCCCAAGAGGCCCAAGGAGGCCCTCAGGAGGCCCCAAGAGTGACCCAAGAAGCTCCCAAGGGTCTCCTCATCCTTCTCCTTATCCTCATGTGTCCTCCCTCTCCTCATCCCCATCTTCCTCCCACACGTGTTCCCCGAAGGGCATCCACAAAAGCTGGGGGAGCGTATAGTCCAATAGCGCGGCCAGACTTTGCCCAAACGATTGGCCACATAGGCGTATCCTGAAAGGCAGGGGGCGGCGGTGATTCGCAGTAGGCGTCTTCGATCTGCCGCCCCCTCCCATGTGGTCTTGTCACAGGGGTATACGCCGTGCTAGACGTCAGGGAGGTTTGCGGCTGTTTTCTCAAAGAACTGCCACTGGAACGTCGGCCAAACCTGCCGACCACCCTGGAAAATTCGGTCTCCATTGGCCCCATCGCCTCCAAGACGGCGAAGACGGCCCAAGATGGCCTCCAAGAAGTCGAAAACAAGCTGGTAAGCTTAGGTATGTGTTACGCTTTAAGCGTTGCCATATCCCAGGCTTTGGCTCATATCGCATGAGCAAGAGAGCAAGACGAAGCATGGGATCTGGAGTAAAGGATAGAAGAGGCATCTTCAATGGAAAAGGTATTTTCCGATCTCAGATACCAGTCGTGCGCCTCGGTGAGGCACAGTCATATATTTGGCCGGGCCCGGCTTGAGCCAGGCACGGCAGCGGTACATGCTCGATTTATACCTCGCCTTTAACCTTCTCCGTTTAAAGTCGGAGGGGGAGGAGACGAGCAGGCACCGCACTTCTACATTACGCGGAAAAAACAGTGCTAAGCAGCAGCGGCTGCCTACAAGGCAAGGGCGCGCGAGTAGCCTCGCTACCGGCGAGTTTCCTCGCTACTAGAGCGCACCTGCACGCGGGTTTCCCCGCTAGCTCGGGAGGCAGGGCCGTCCTGAGACGACCTGCCCGCCCTATGCGGTGCATGTTTCTTCAGCTCGTGCTTGAAGGATTGCTGGCCGGCCATTACTTGTAGGAGCAACGCGCGGTCAATGCTACCTTTGGTATGACCATCGGCAGTCATATCCCGCGTGTCACACCATTGAACGCTTTCAACGATTCCGCGCTCCATCATCTGGCGGATCCAGCTAATGTGCCCAAGCAGAGTACATTCTGTGGGCTTCTTCAGATCTTTGCTAGACAAAGACTTGAAGACAGACTCGGCATCAATAGTCAGAGTGACTTTGATACATAGACCACCCATTTCCAATATGTTCTTTAACTGTGTGGGGGTCAATGGTCCCGAGTGTAGCTCGTGGAGCGTTACAATGGTCGGGTAGCAGTCTTCCAAGTTGTGGGCTGCTGCCAGTGTTTCCGCAGAGTAGCTCGAACGCACCTGCAGTCGATGAGACTTGCAGTATGCGTCCACCAGGTGCACGACGGGTTTCCCCGCTTGCGTGTGGCCACGCCTTAGCAGGTTAGCCCCGCGGATACCATAGCCTTTGACTTCGTCGTCTTCATCTCCATTGAGACGGCGATAGCCAGAATCGCTATGCAGGTCAACTTCTCCTGTTGGAGTCATAGCTTGATACACGATCTTCTTCGGACCTGCCTGTAGTTTCCTGGTAACCGCGTTTAGTCGTCGTACCTGGATGTTTGTCGGTTCCTGGATACGTTGTAGTGAGACAACATAGACCATCAGCCATACCTGCGTGATCAACGCATAGGCTAGAGCGCCACGAAGACTGACGAACATGTCAGAAATCGTCTTTGTCGCTTTGCTCTCAGGATCAGCTCCTGTGAGTTCTGGATGTGTGATAGGACGAAGCTGTTTGATGTATTCGTCCTGATCAAGAGTGACGCTCCCATCATCGGTCTTGTTGTACCGAACGGCACAGTTTGTGTATGTATGCTTGTTCAGTTTGCACTTTCCAAACGTATCTTCAACACACTTGACATACTTGTCAATAGCATCTTCCTTCCCGGTCATATTGATGTCATCAACGTGTTTGGCTGTCAAGAGGTTTGGGCTCATCTCGAACTCTTCGTCGTATGAAGTAGGCTGTAGCCCAAAGCTCCTAGTGATGGACCTGAGCTTCAACGAGAATGCCCTGGGAGCATCCTTCGCGCCCGTCCCCGGCTTCAGACACCGAAGACAATGCTTTGATTCGTCATATGACTCAAAGCCTGGCAGTGTGCGAAGGACAGCTGCTGACCCAGGAGGTAGTGTGAAGCACACCACACGCTCTTTCTCGCCCGTTGCCGCGGCGAGCTCGCTATAGGTCAGTCCCTTCAAGAAAGCCATGTTGATGTCCAGGGAAGCGATGATCCAAGCTTTGTTGCATGCAGCAGAACTTGCGAGCAGTCTCTGGCTTGACCTCCTTGCCGTGCCAGAGAAGGTTTCGACATCAAAGGCTTCAAGGTCCATGAAGCCACGGAGTACCAAGCGTAACCTGATCGTCCTTTCCATTTCGCCCTTTTCGTTCTTGACAAACTTCCATTTGTATACGTAGCGTGAAGTCATGATGTTAGACGCTTTGCTCAAGTCAGTCATCTGGAAGCATTTGTTGTCAAGCCAAGTCTTCAATTCTGTGTAAAGGGCTTTGGAAACTTTGACCGGATTTGCTTGGATGTCGGCCTTCGTGAGTAGATCGTCTTCCTTGACGACCACGGCACGTTTGGAAGCAGCACTAACGTATACTCGCATAGTTGTGACGCTGCTGTCATCCAACAATCGGCGTTGCTGCTCGGACAGGACGACTTTGGACATGTCTGCTGTGAAGCAGAGCTCGATGTACTTCCCGTGCTCATCGGAGTCCAGATCATATTTACTGTCCGGATCCGTGGAGCATAAAGGAACGTAGTAAGAAGTGTCCATGTCGTATCCTGGCGGGTGACCCCGCTCCGGCAAGTGGCCTTGCACATCTTCACAGGTCGTAGAGACTAACACACACTGTGTGTCTGTCATGTATGTGGGAACTGCATGCATGACTTCTTCTGTGTCAGCTTCAAGGAGTGTTCTGTCATCCATCAGTTCAGCATACCACGACTTCAAGACAAAGGCATCCAGATCTTCTTCTGTTTCCTCTATGATGGTCGGGAGCCGACCATCGTTCTCCGTAGGAGGCTCCTCAGGAGCAGCTGCTGGAGGTGACTCGCTTGGTGGTGGACCATCAGCGAGTTCCTCAAACTTAGTGAGGTCTCGGTCAAATCCAGCAGACGGCTTCCTGGATTTAAGACACTGGATGATGCGTGAGTGTGTAGATCCTGTGATGTCGTAGATGTTCAAGGCAGTGCCATCAGCTTCATAGTAATGAAAACCAGGGGTCACATCATTATCATAGTGCACTAGTGTACAGCTGTCTGCATAGGGTGCAGCAGGCAACTTCGTCAGGCTCTTGGCAAGTCGTACAGCAACAACGTTTTCAATACGAAAGTAGTTGCGTATGAGGTACTGAAGAGCCAAGTGCACCTTAGGCGAAAGTCGGCTCGCAGCAGTCATCTGCAGCCGACCCTGTTTCGCTGGTAGATATCCGAAAGTCATGGCGGGTTTCCCCGCTGGCAGACCGGCAATAAAGGCCAATACTGTCCGAAGGGCCGTATTGTCCGATCCTATCTCGCGGACCATAAGTGCTTCGATGTACAGCGTGTGTCGTGTGTCAGGATACTGTACTCGCACCTCGCGACTGCCGACCTTCACGATGACCTGGCCTCGGTCAGGTTCGTTGCGGATGACCGGGTATGGACCACTCCATCCACCCCAGTCGTCTTTCGTGGTGGTCGGGCGATGATAGTCCACGAGATCTCCCTCTTTGTAGTGAAATTCACCCGTAGCAGTAGTCTTCGTACGGAGAGCCCTGTTCGTCTTGGCAACCGCAGTGGCCTGCGTGATTGCCTCCAGACTAACCCTCCTGATTGTTTCCTCCCTTGAGTGATCTGATGATTCAGCGGACTGATCATGATCCAAGACAGGGAAATCGGGAAGCATAGCTGGTTGTCTGCCATACAGCGCATTGTACGGAGACACTTCATTGTAGAAGGTAAATGCGTTGCTGGCAAACAAGGCTTCATGTAAAAGACGAGTGAAATTCAGAGGAATATTTAATCTATTCAATTCTTCTCCCATCACGTGTATGAGGTGTCGCAGGATGCCGTTCCTAGCTTCGATAGTCGTGGCGTGTTGGCCACGCGCTCGGATACGAAGCTCTGTTCCCTTAGCCTTAAGGATGGCCTTTGCTGTATCGTTATTCAGTGCTCCTTCCCCATCGGAGTATAAGATTTTAGCAGGGCCATGTTGCATCCAAGTTGTATGATAGGCATCGAGAACAGTATGCATGGTCTTATCAGGAATCTCTGTGCCAGCTGCCCAGCGAATACAACGGTCGATGATGTGAAAAACAATATGTTCCTGTTTGTAAAAGAAAAGATCACATTCGACTTCCTCGTTGAAACGTCCTGGCAGTGACACAGAAGGCATCACCGTGTTGCCTGGTTTGTCCCAGGCTCGACATTCTCTACACGAGTCGCAAATGCCTTTGATCAGACTCAAACGGGTTTCACCCAGACCAACCTTGGTTAGAATCATCCGCATTTTTGGCTCCTTGGCATGAAACCATCTCAAGTGGAGTTTGCGGAGTTCTCGCTGCACTACAGCTGGGTCAAAGCTGCGCAGGTTTTGGAGGCTGAGCTGAACGTCGAAGCGAGTCCAATCAGGGAGCCTTGGCCTTGGCCTCGGCTCTGCTTGAGGCTGCGGCGGTGGTGGAGGATCTCCTCCCTCCATGCGTCCGCGCCTTGCTGCAACTTGTGGCAGTCTACGGTGATCGTCAGAGCTGCCAGCGCCAGTGTTGCCACCATTAGCCCCTTCGGCTCTGGTGATGTCATGGCTGCTGGCGCCTGCGGTTGGATCGCCCTCACCAGGCCGTGGCGGCCTAGGCGCGCGTATGCGCGCTCTCGCGGCCGGCGCCGCTTTTGCGGCTGGCGCCGCTTCTGCGGCTGGAGCCGCTTCCGCGGCTGGCGCCGCAGGAGCGGCTTGCCCCGCCGGGCGCGGCTGGCCAAAGTTATCTGGCAGCTTCCATTTTTCGGCGAATCTGCATTGGCCAGATATCTTGGTGTGGTGAGGATTGCTCTTCTGATATTCCTTCTTACAGCTTGGACAGTCCCAGTAGTATGGTTCAACATCATACCACCGACACATCTTCGGATCCCTGCTGTGCTTTGGTGATTGCTTGTAGTTGTTGTCCACACAGCCAGGGCACCCAAGACCGCCAGGTGGTGGTCGCCAGATTTCTCCGTTTGGGTGTCTCCGGATTGTTGGGTCGTCCAAGTCGTAGCCAGCACTGTTTGTTACGAACGCATAGCTGCGTTCGCGATTCGCGAATGGATCGCGACCGTAAGCAAACAGGTCTTTGGCGATTTGCACCGCATCAACGATCAGTGACTGCATTCTGTAGGTATACTGCGCCGCCCTTGCTAGTTCTTTGTTACAAGCATTGGCGTGCACATGATTACCTGGACAACGCTTGCCTCTGAAAGGTGCCAACAACTCTTCTTTGTTTGCCATCATCTGTGTTGGCTTGCGGATGTATTGTCCAAATGAATCTTTGAGACCAGTCGTGCACTGATCAATAATCGTTTGGCAAGTGACCTTGCGTTGTGCCAGTTCCTTCCATGGCTGGATCTCATCCACCCACGTGCCCATTGGTTGTTCCCTGAGAAAGAAACGTCTTAGGTCGTCTTGTAATAGAGCGACTGTTCCACAGAACGTGATGTGAGGCAGGTCCTCTTTGTGGTGTTTAAGCCACGTATCATGATTGACCTGTGCATTGAAATAGGAAGGAAGTCCAGTAGTTCTGCAGCTTGGCTGCAGAATCGTGATCTTGACAAAGCAAGTCTTGAGGTAGTGGAGGACTGCTCTTTGTACTTCCGAGTTTCCAAGGTCAACCATAGATATCTTGTCAAGGTTCCCGCCTGACGAGAGTCCCCTCTTGAAGGCTAATATGGATATACCACCCTTGCCCCCACATAATTCAAGCATGTCCACTTGATTGTTTCTGCCGTAGCATAATGACTGGACCATCGAGAAGACATCAGCATGTGAGTCAGCGGGTTGCCCCGCCGGTAACATCATGAAGATGTCCTCTGATTCGCTGTCCGAGTCCGAGTCGTCAAGAGGAACGTCGTTGAAGTATGTGGAGCAGTCAAGCCCTTTGAGGTCCTCTCCACAGTCGTCGTTACCGTCTTCCACTTTCTTCGGGACTTTCTTCGGTTTGATGCCGGCCTCTTTGTCAGCTTTCTGCTTTTCTTTCTGTTTTATCCTGGCATCAGTGGGCAACGCAGTTTCCGCGGAGAGATCCGCTGCGGAGGAATCCGCTGTTAAGTCAGGAAATGGCGGAATTTCAGGAAGGTTGTTGGTGGGTCGCGTTTGGCAACGCTCAATCGAAGGGGGAGGAGATCGATCGTCGTCGACGATCGTCACACGCTTTGGGCGTGGCCTTCGCGACTCACCGTCGCCATGAAGAACTGGAGCCGGAGGCTCCCAGTATAGCCGAGTACTGATGTTTGTAACCCCATCAGGTAATGGAGCTACATAATTGCACCCAGTTGGCTGATCCTGGATTCTGATATCTTGAACGATCTTATTCGTGTCCAGGTCGGTCGTGACTCTACGAACAACATGGTCCCATTGAGGGCCCTTTTGTGGACATTGGACGTAGTGTCTGACCTTTTTGTCAACGCGAGTACACACACTGAGGTGTACCGCACTCCGCTCATTCCTGATCATGTTGGCTTTATCGAGTTGATCAAGGAAGCGTGCAATAATGATAGCCAAAGTTTTATACCGAAACTCGGCACGTTGCTGATCTTGGCCATACCAATCCAAATCATGCTCCTTGTGTGAGCCACAAGTACATTTCCATAAGTTTATCGGTATATGAGGACAAGATGTAGCAACTTGTATATAAGAACCACTGGGATATTTACTGGATCGGTCAAACTTGATACCGAAATGACAGAGTCTCATTCGTATAATGCTTAGCTTCAAATCTTCGATAACATCTTTGATCGGACCCTGTTTCCAGAAATACCCGGGTGGCCCCAGGATAACTATCTGCATTCTCAGAGCACGCGCTTTGATCAGGAGATTTTGTATACGTTGATAGTGTGGTCCCGCCCTCTTTCCTGGAGTACGAACGTACCAATCAGAGGGTGTGGCCACCCACAACATATTGTAGTCTCCTGCCAACAAATTTCCCAAATACTGTGTTCCAGTTGAAGTCATTACCTCATTATGGGTAATCCGGTCGCATATATATCCACGGGTTCGGAGTTCAGCGCAAGCTGTGCGAATATCTTCGATGACAAGACATTTTGAATGATATTTTTCCTCTCGGGCCTCAGCGCGGCCAACGTATGTAGCGAGGAGGCCGGTATTCGGCTTCTCTTCGCAAGCGAGCGCCGCCGGCGCGCCCGCCTGCCCCCGTCAGCGGCGGTCGTGTGACCACGTTGCCGTCTGACTCGGAGGCATGCTGTTAGCGGATGGCTCCGCAGGAGTCGCTGGTGCGGCTACGCTCACGATCTCCACGCGGGTTGGCCCCGCAGAGTCCGACGAACCTCCGCCCGTGTAGCTTGGTGGTGGTGGCGGTGACGCGGGTGGCCCCGCTTGGTTCTCAGGCGTCCATTTATTCACCGCCTCCTGGACTGCCCAGAATATCTTAGACTTCAGGGCATCCTTCATATGTGGCCAGGTCCCTTCGGGACACTGTTGGCCCTCCCACCAGCTGTTCAGCGTCCTGTCCACGATCAAACGGGTCGTGTCTTCCAGGAGCTGCTTGTCGAGGTACGGCTCGACAATGTACGTATCGGTCGTGACGGTCATGGACTGTCCCGTCGCGGGTGGCCCCGCTGTTGCTTCGGCGGGTGGCCCCGCACTTGCTCCAGCGGGTGGCCCCGCACTGACGGGGTCCTCTTCGTTCTCCGTCTCGGTGTAGCCATCTCGACTGCTGCGGATTGTGAAGGTGTTCGTGACCGTCTGGCTTTTAGCCCCGTCATACAAACCGCAGGGAATCGCGAGATGTCCCGAGGGAGTTTTCTTCGCCTTCAGGACCTTGGCGCCCCTTCCCAGCTTCAGGGTGTAGTCACCGCTG
Organism: Prorocentrum cordatum; assembly: GCA_963575745.1. NCBI lineage: Eukaryota > Dinophyceae > Prorocentrales > Prorocentraceae > Prorocentrum > Prorocentrum cordatum. The sequence goes on along the minus strand of CAUYUJ010001957.1, from coordinate 30,334 downwards.
GGGAAGATAACCTTCTGGTAGCCTGGCTTCAGCACGATGATCGTGTCACGTGCTTCCATGGCTCCTAGGCCCCAGATGGCCGGGAGATTGGCACCCGAGCCTTCTGCGATGTTGGAGGCATACTCCTCGATACGGGGGCTTGCCTCATTGGCATATTGTACCCCGATCTTGAAGTTGCCCATCTTCCGACATATCGCAGCGCCCTCACCAACACCATTGATGTAGAGGGTCTTGCTCAGGGTGCATATGGCAGGTCTATGATTGTACCTGGCCATAATCTCCTGGAAGGTTCGCGCCGTATTGGATCCAATGATGTTCACGTTGGACCCAATGTCTAGCATGAACGAGATGCAGGGCATACCGTCTTCGTCAGGGAAGAATGTCCCATTTCGCGCTGCCAGAGCCATTGTACCATGGTCATTGGTGTGGTACGTGATCTGCGAACCGAGTGTACCCTTCAACAGGCGCTGTTCAAGCACCCATTGGCTCATGGTTAGCTCGGTGCACCACATCTGCTCATATTGGCGGCGCTCCTCCACGGTAATTGGTTCCTGTTCAAGAACCCAATAATTCGCAGATAGTGTGGACATCCATTCACCTCCTGGCGGCAGCGTGTCCGTGTCGTCACGTGCATAGGTCAGCCCTTCTGTATCGATCATGAATGTGGTATGGAACTGGGCTGCCTCCGCGCTCTCAGCGCTTGCCCGGCTCCTAGCGCTGACCGGGCTTGCCACGCGCGAGGTCCTGGTTGATCCAGTTGGCCTTCGAGTCCCGCCTCCGCTCCTGCCACTCCGCCTGATGTTGGCCTCCATTGCCCTCAGGAATCCTGGATTTGGAGGTCCATTTGCGGGTGGCCCCGCTTTGGCGGCGGGAGCCGCTTCAGCGGGTGGCCCCGCAGCTGGGGGCTCCTGCGCTCGAAGCGTAGGCAGGATTGGCATCTGGATGCCTTGCTCTGGCGCTGGCCAGGGGTATGCCTGTGCAGCGGGGGCACGTGCGGATGGCTCCGCCGATTGCGCGGCTCGAGCTTCCAGTGCCTCCACTGCTTCACGTAGCCGACGCATTTCCCGGGCATCTGCCACGTACCTTTCCTGCTGGCGCGCTTGTTCCGATTCAGCGTCGCGCTGCCCAGCACACGGGAAGTGTGCTATAACTATGCCCGGCCCACGACATACAGCGCAGGGGGCCTCATTCGGCGCGCCTGGCCGCTGATTGCGGACGTGCTGCTGTGCAACACGATCCCAGCATATATCGTGAAAGAAGTGCCCACACGCCAGTCTCCACACTGTAGTGCCCATCTCGTAGTTGTCCATACAGATTGGGCACTGTGTGAAGTTGTAGTCTGAAATGACTGGAGCAGGCACGTCTGGGCGAGTCCGAGCTTGGCGCTCGAAAGTGGTTTCGCCCTCCCGATATGGCGTCGGTGGCGGCCGTCTATCTGGCCGTTCAGCGGGTGGCCCCGCGTCTGCGGGTGTCCCCGCTTGGGTCTCACGCTCAATCCTTCTCTGGATCGCGCGTTGTTGGCGCAGCCTGGTGTTGTCCCGAGCCTGCTGCCTAGATGCCAGTATCGCTTGCTGCGTGTTGTGCACGTCGCGGATGTAGTCTGGCATGCTGCCCATAGCGGCTGGCACCGCGAGACCAGCTGGCTGAACTACGGTCTCGGGGTCCGTCGGCGTGGGCATGTAGGCGTAGTGCGGCATAGACTGCGCATCGACCGCTCGTGTAAACTGCAAACGAAACATCTCATTGGCTAAGATTCCGAGTGTATTCGTTCGCAGGTGGCCCCGCAATCATAGGAGTGTTATTCATCTGCGCGTAGTACTCCGGGTACATCGGCGCGTCCATGGCCTGTGCCTCTGCTGGTCCATGATTGTCCCATCCATATATTGGGTGTGATGCTATTCCTGGAATAAACACCTGTCGATATGGATTCGTGGGATCAGCATTTGGAGCATCTTCAGAAGTCCAGCTCCAGAGAGGCCGAAAGTCGCCATGATTCGTAACATCTATGTTGCGGTTCCGCAACAGGCTGGGCACTCTATCAGCTTGTTGCTGCAGAAAAGTAGCCTGTGCTCTTAAGTTGGCTGCCCGACGTTCGTAGTCTGAACCTTGCTGTCCGTCAGCGGGTGGCCCCGCATGTGCGGGTGGCTCCGCAGGCGTTCGCTCGGCGGGTGACCCCGCAGCCACTCCTCCTTCACTACCCCTCGGAGTGCCAAAGGGAGTGGTTGCTTGGAGAGCTGCTGCGAGTGCCGGATTACCGCGAATCGCCTGGAGTCTTTGCCACAAGCTGTTCTCGCTCGTTTCAGACGGCGGAGTCCGAAACGGCGAGCCACCATCTGAGCCGCCCATAGGGACAAACCTCGCACCTCCAGCCTGCTGTGGAGGGCGTTGTGGCTGTTGTCCTAGGACGCCTGGTGGCCCCGCAGGAGTGCGCAGGTTCCTCTGCTGTGCGTCTTGGATACCTGTATGCACTGCCCACGGGTCAGCACGATATAGCTGATCGGTCAGTCCAGAAACGTCGGCTGGTGTCAAGTAGCTGTTGAGGGCCTGGACCCATGCCTGCTGATCCGGCCTCCAAGGAGATGCTACCGTTGCTACTGGTGTGACCACTTGTTGCCATGAACCGTCCGAGGTGTCTACCGCGGGTGTCCCCGCACCTGCGGGTGGCCCCGCTTCAGGCATGACCTCGTCTTCCTGGGCATTTATCATGAGGACCGTCTGTGTGTCGTACGGTCGTGGAGCAACATCTTGCTCGGTCATGATCAAGTTGAATGGGCGACCGTCCGTCTTAGACCAGCCCTTTAGGTACATGGCGTGATCTTCCATTACACCCAGAGTTCTGTCACATAATTTAAGTGGCAGGTAGTCATCGGTGCGAATCCTGTCCGCGGGTTGGCCCCGCCTCCGCGACTTGTCATAAGCCAGCGGATTGCTCCAGGCTTCACCGACCCGATATTTCGCAATGCTCACAATCTGGAGGATATGATCGGGCGGTATACGGCCGTCGTGGCCCCGTGTCATGACGATGTCATTTGCTGACCTCCATATGGAAAAGCCACTGGACAGCATCTTGTTGATGCTGCAGAATATGAGCACCTCCGAGTCAGGACGGATGCCCGATTGAATCCTCGGGTCGCCCGGGAGGTAGGGGCAGCCGTGTACAAATTGGCGCCCCCCCTTCCTTTTAGGGTTGTCCTGTGCGAGGCATGAAAGGCCATTAGCAAGGATGTCCTTGACATACTCCCACTGTGTCCCGTGGATGAAATATACTGGGTCGTCTGGTTCTTTCATCCATGTTGTGATCGGCTTATAAAGCGACTCGGGACAGTGGATGCCTGGGCTGCTGTGGCCGTTCGTGGCTCTGATGAAGTACTGTGGCCTGCGTGCCGTTGGTCGAAACCTGGGAGGCAGCAGCATGCTGTCATCAACGCACTTCATCTGGAGCCTGCCCTTCTGCATGCCGTGATGGTCAATCATCTCACAGCAGTTTAGCAGCACCCAATACACGTATGACGTGTGGGGCCTGCCCTTGATCAGCACCTCGTGCATTTCACGATAGCCTTTCCACTGATCATTTTCAGTCCAGTTTGTCAGCAAATCGTCAACAACAACCCAGCCATCGTATGGATCGAAAGTGCTAATCTTTTCGAAGTGTCGGCTGAATCCGTCCTTCCAATACGGACTATGGCGTAGGGCTGTAGAGAACCATGTTGACACCTTGGTCATTTGCCCATCGCGCGGCAGAGTCGGATCCATGCCGAACCTCTCCATGACCTTCATGAGCTCTGCCTTATGCTGTGCGACGCGCAATGGCGGCCTGTCTCGCAACATATTTCCCACGGCTTGTTGCTCACGTTCCCAGTCGTTGCGGCACTCGAAGTTACGACGATCAGGGCAATTAATGACCTCGTATCGGTCTGTATCGTCTCGAGTGACTCGTGGGTTTATGGTGCGCTTCGGGCCTTTGCCTTCAATGCCTTGCCAATATTCCATGGCTCCCAGAGGGATGTTCCTAAGAACAGACATTACTGGCTGCCAGCGCGCGGGTGGCCCCGCTAACGCAGCTGGCGGCGCTTTAACGGGTGGCCCCGCAGAGCCTGCGGCTGACGAGGCAGCTCCAGCGGATGACTCCGCGCCAGGGTGCGGGTGACCTTGGTCAACCATTTCATCATCGGCTAGTTTCTGTCGGTCGCCAAATTCTTTGAGGACTTTGAAGCGTTCTTCTCTTGAGAGAGTGCCGTCTGCGGGTGTCCCCGCTGCCGCAGCTGGCGCCGCTTTAGCGGGTGGCCCCGCAGAGCCCTTGTCCTCCTTAGCCTTGGCGGCTGCTTCCGCCCGCACCGACCTCATCCCAGCTTCGGGCTTCGGCTGCGCTTTCATTCGTGCCGAACCTGGTCGTGGTGCAAGGCGCGGCTGATGCAGAGTTGGAGTCCAGTCACCTCGGAACGCTGCCTTAGGCTTGTCGCGAACTTCGTCCTTGACATCGCCTTGGGTCGCCGGTGGCATCGGGGTCGATGGTCCAGCAAAAGCCTTCCTCCTCTCCGTCACGGACAGACCGGGAGGATCTTCCAGCTCAAGGTCGTCCGTCTTGGCGATCCCTCTGGCCTTCGCCCGCCCCTGTGTGCCTTCGGGGCTCCTGGACGGGTGCCTCTTCGCAGGAGTCGGTGAAGACGAGGAGTCGGCTTCAGGTCTTGGAGGTGGTCTGCTGCCCTTGCCTGGTTGTGGACCAGGAGGGTCTTTAGGAGGGCCTTCTGGCTGGCCATGATCATGGGTGATCTGCCTCATCTGGTCGATGTCGGCAGTACCTTTTATGGCCAGCTTGTACTTGCCATTTTCGTGGCGGTGAATTACCCTCGTGCAAAACCACTTCTGCGCCGAAGAGCTGTAGTACCAACAGGCGCATCCATCAGGGAATGGGTTCTCTGAGCCGTCTTCCGCCGCCCATTCTTCATTCAGTTCGGTGTGGTCAGTACCGGCGGCGGACCCGGCAACAGATGCAACAGCTATCCAATCTTCGTCCGCGGACCCAGCGGCTGGCGCCGCGTCTGCGGGTGACCCCGCTTCTTTGCTGGATCCTGCGGGTGACCCCGCCTCTTTATGGAATCGGCGGTTCCATTCCTTGAGGCGATGGTCATTGGGAAGCTGTGCCCAATTTTCCCTGACAGTGTTGGCAACCTCTTCGGTCATAGGGACGCGATCGGCTTCTGTGATGCGCTTTCCTCCTCCAGGGACCTCCTTGTTAGGATCATGGACGTTGCCAGCGTCATCTCCATGAGACCAATTCCACGGGGTCTCACCGTGATGAGGACTCCTGGAGGGGCGGTCCATTGGACAACTGCGCATGTGACCTTTGAAGGGCTCGCACTGACATACTTGTTTTCTGTATGTCTTGATCTCTGATGATCTCCTGTTTCTTAGCCCTTTTGTCCCAAGCCTCTGGCGTTTTGGTCTTGCCACCCTTGGTACGTATTATCATGCCAGTTTCGTCCCTTTTGGTGCAGTATTCCTTAGAATACCAGTGGCGGATCACGTCCATCGAGTAGCCGGGGTACCAATTGATGTACCAATCCGGCACGTACTGAGCGGATACACCAACGGAGTGCTCCGTACTGCACGGGTAGCCCGATGCATCATGTGTAGGGCGTCGGGGAGCTGAACGGCTCCTCCTGCGGGCTGGCCCCGCTGACGCACTACCACGTTCCATGGGCCTTTGATCGTCATGCTCTGAGTCTCGGGGAGGCGATGGTCGTCTGTCCCTCTTGGCATAGCGCATGTCCTCCGAGTCCTCTGAGCTGTCCTGGACCATGAATACGTGCTGATACGGGCTCCTGAAGTACCCGATGTCGTTTAGCTGCTCCATCGTGAGGTCGTTGAGGTCCATCTGGTCGCAGCCCTGCATAAATACATCCATAGACCAAGCGGGTGGCCCCGCTGCTGCGGCTGGCGTCACTTCGGCGGGTGACCCCGCTAGAGCCTGGAGTGCTGTCAGCATCTGAGGTGCCGACATGTCTGGTTCCAGGTATGGACGCAGCCGTGCGGCCCCTGGGCGCGACAGCAGGTCGTTCATGGTTATCTGCTGATGTGCTGGCGCACTCAGGAGCCGGATTGCTTCTGCGACCTGCTCTTGGAGCATGTCCTTATAGTCCTCTTCGGCCTCTTCGGAGTCAGAATACGCGGGATGGCCCCGCATTTCGTCATCAGCGTCTCCCGCTTCCGAGCCAGCTCGCGGAAGATCTGGCAGCAACGGCATGCCAATCACCTGCGGTGCCAGCGCGGCGGTGAGCTCTTCCTCGGTCGCCGGGACGGTCTCAGCTTCGGAGATCTCGTCGTCGGCGGGTGGCCCCGCTGGAAGACCGAACCAAGCATTGAACGCGACCTCGTCGACTTCGCCCCAGCCGTGGAACTCGTCGAAGAGGGTCACTGCGTAGTCTTCCAGGGCTACGGTCACTTCAGCGTAGCGGGCCATCACGTAGTACGTGGAGGAGCCCGCGGCGGGAGCCGCTTCTGGATTGACGTAAAACTCGTAGTCAATGTAATCTATGTCATCCATAAAAGAATTTTGAGCCAAATGTACGGATCCCTTTCCTTTCCCTTTCGGGCATTGATCGCGCAAGTGCTCTGTGCTGCCGCATGTATGACACTTCATAGTATTGCCAGAAGCGTCCCTAGGGTTGCCCCTCCGCCCTTTTCCCTTACCGGAGGTCCGCCTGCGACCCCGACCTTTGCCTCCGATAAGAACTTCCTCAAAGACTATATCAGTTAAGGACGTGAGGAAAGCAGTAATACCCCTACCATGCATACGGCGTCTGCGACCCCCTTTGCCACGACCCTTTCCATATCGTTTGAAATGTCGGCGTACTGCACGTCTCACTTTTCTGACTGGTTTCTTCATAAAGCGCCTCCAACGGCGTTTTGATTTGCGATAAGCCATAAAAGCGGCTTCCGCTCTTTGTTGTTCAGAAAGGTGAGTGTCATCCGCTGGATAGTCATTACCAGCAGAGACTATGCCATTGTGCTCATCGTCAGATGAGGTGTCTGTGTCAGTGCCAGATTCAAACGGTGAGGGTGGCTGAGACCCTTGAGCGGATGACTCCGCTTGGCCCCAGAGGGTTGTGCCCGAGGGCGGGCTTGCAGTGTAGGCGGCGCCTGGCGAGTAGTTCGACCAGGCGTTCGCCTCAGCTGCCTCTGCCGATGCCTGGCCGGTCTGCCCTAAGAAGGCAGTGGCCTCGTTGGGCATATCGGCTGGGTCAGCCCAGGGACTTGGCTCGCCAGGACCAGCGGGTGACCCCGCAGTCGTGGCGTAGACACCTGCATGTGAGTGGTGCCCTGTGAAGATACCCGCAATGTTGCCAGGAGAGCGCTCGGCAACATGTCCGTAGTTCCTCATCCTGGTCAGCAGCCTGTCATAGTCTGCTTGTGTTCTGGGCATCTGATGATTAAAAGGCTCCAGCAGGTGTTGGGCTCGTGACGCGCCAACGCCTAACGCTCTGAAGAGAATCAGCGTTAGGATCTGAAAGTTGGGGATGACAAAGCCAACAGAGTTAGCCTCGTCACGGGCCATCTCGAATCGAGCTAATACTGAGTCGATTCGCTCGCCCCTTTCGACGCGGAAGTCGATAAGGGCAGTGCCAGAGTTGAGCTGGCGCTCATCTTCCAGATTTTCAAATTTGGTGCTCAGTAGGTACAGTATATATGTGACTGCATCCGTTGGCTGTCCATTGACAGTTACACCATAGTTGATGATCTGGGAGGGGACCTGCATGGCGATACGACGAGCAAGACCTTGAAGGCCTCGTTGTAGTGCTGCAGCTTGTTGTGGTGGCGTCATATTGCCGCTCGTTACGTTTATCCATGCATGTACTTCGCGAACGTATTCGCGAAAAGGCGTAGTACCGGCAGGGTCCCATGAAGGGCCAGTAGTACGCGTGTCGTCCATCCCCTGCCGCATGTATCCCACAGCACATCCCATTATTACCCACAGAATGCCGAAGATAGTTATCTTAATCCAGTGCATGTGCATTTCGGCTTCGGTGATTGGTTTAGGCTGTGGTTTGTCAGGCTCTGGCGTAGTAGCCGTGAGGCGCCTGACTGGCACGGGATGCAGGTGGCCCCGCTGCGGGTAGCCCCGCAGGGTGACCACGTTCTCGATCGAGTTGCCGATTGGCATCTGGTGGAAGTCGAGAGTGAAGTAGCGCAGTGAAGTAGGAGAGAGCGTCTCGAGTTCGCGGGTTGCCCCGCTAGCTCGATCGCGGACTGGCTCCGCTCCTCGCAGAGCCGGCGCAACATGGTATTCCACCGTAGTAGTAGTCCACCAAGTTGTGCCGTGGATTACAGGAATCAGAGCGAGAGCCAGCCACACGAGAGTGTAGCCAGCTCCGCTACCAAGTCGAAAACAAGCTGGTAAGCTTAGGTATGTGTTACGCTTTAAGCGTTGCCATATCCCAGGCTTTGGCTCATATCGCATGAGCAAGAGAGCAAGACGAAGCATGGGATCTGGAGTAAAGGATAGAAGAGGCATCTTCAATGGAAAAGGTATTTTCCGATCTCAGATACCAGTCGTGCGCCTCGGTGAGGCACAGTCATATATTTGGCCGGGCCCGGCTTGAGCCAGGCACGGCAGCGGTACATGCTCGATTTATACCTCGCCTTTAACCTTCTCCGTTTAAAGTCAAGATGCCTCCAAGACGTGCAAGATGGCCCCAAGAGAGCCCAAGATAGCCCCAAGATGGCCTCCAAGACGGTTCCAAGATGCCTCCAAGACCGCCAAGATGGCCCAAGAGAGCCCAAGGGGCCTCCAAGAGGTCCTCCAGGAAGGCCCGAAGAGACCAAACTCATTGTTTGATGTCCTCTGTGTTTGAAAAAGTTTGGCATTTGTTTCGAAACTGCCTTCCGACGACCCAAGACGCCGCTAGAGGCGCTCAAGATTGCACCAAGATCGCCCAAGAAGCCTCCAAGAGGACCCCAAGACGGCCCAAGATGCCTCCACGACGCCCAAAATGGCATTCAAGACGGCCCTGAAGGGCCCAAGATAGCCACAAGACAGCCCAAAGAGGCTCCCAAGACGGCTTCCGACGGTGTCAGACGGACCAGGAACGCCATAAGACAATCAAGGAGGCCCCCAAGAAGCCCTCAAAGGCCACCAAGAGGCCCAAGGAGGCCCCCAAGAGGCCTCCAAGAGGCCCCGAGGAAACTCCCAGGAGGCCCCAAGAATGACCCAAGAAGCTCCCAAGAGGTCTCCTCCTCCTTCTCCTTATCCTGCTTTCCCCTCCCTCTCCTGATCCTCATCTTCCTCCCACACGTGTTCCCCGAAGGGCATCCACAAAGGCTGGGGGAGCGCATAGTCCAATAGCGCGGCCAAACTTTGCCCAAACGTTTGGCCACATAGGCGCATCCTAAAGGGCAAAGGGCGGCGGTGATTCGTCGTAAGCGTCTTCGATTGTATATGCGTGTGCACATCGTATCAGCCCTTCCTCATCTTCCCACGTATGGGGCAGACGTAGCGCTCGGATTCGAGTGACTCGAATACTCGGGGAGCCGTAACGACACTTGCACCTCACCTGTGTATGCTGTCGTTGACGACTCTTGGGCTCTTCAGGGTCAGCGCTTACCTCCGTCGGCCTCCGCCGCTGACAAGCTGGACCTCGCGTGACTTCGACCTGCCTCCGCCGAGGGCGAGATGCTGACCTCTCGAACGCCTCAGCTGGGGCGACACCACGCGCTGGCTAACCAGCGCCGGCTCGGCGCGGCCGTCGAGACTGAAAAGATCTGCGCGCGAGGTCCTGCGTGCGGAGTGGAGGAGGGAAGGAGGAAAAGGAAGTGGAGGGAAGTAGGTAGGTTGGAGGAGGAGGAGGAGGAAGGAGGAGGAGGAGGAGGAAAGAGGAGGGGAGGAGGAGAAGGAGGAGGAGGAGGAGGAGGAGGGGAGAAGGAGGAGGGGGGGAGGAGGGGGGTTGGAGGAGGAAGAGGAGGAGGAAGGTGGGGAGAAGGCGGGGGTGGGGGGAGTGGGAGAGAAGAGTGGGGAGAGGAGAGGGAGAAGGGGGAAGAGGAGCAGGAGGAAGAGGACGATCAGGGGAGGAGGCGGAGGAGAGGCGGGGGCAGGAGGGTCGGAGGAGACGAAGGGCGGGGGGAGGAGAGGAGAGGCAGAGTCCCTCCGCCCTCCACGCCCTCATCTTGGTAAGGAGTGACGCAAGCGGGTCCCGAGGAAAAACAGGTCCTGGACTACGGAACCCCCTCCCCCAGGACCAGCTGCTCGTCCAGAATCGTTCCCTGACGGTCCCGGGGCCCGGGGAGGGCTCCGGGAGCCCGCGAACGGCGACAAAGAACCTCCAGGACCCGTGCCCCTCCGAGCCCGCACCCTTGAGGGCGACCCTCCTCCTCTGCCCCTCCCTCCGCCCATTCCCCTCTTGCTTGTGCCGTTCGCACTCCGTGTCTCTCACCCAACCGGCGCGCCGCCACGGCCCGGGCGTCCTCGGGCCGGAGGCGCGCGCCTGCGCTTTCGCGCGCGCGCGGAGAAGGCGGCGCCTCGCCGGACGGGGGCACGGGATGCGAAGGAGGCACCTGCCCGGACCTCTGGCACGCGGACTCCGTCGATCGGCTGCAGTCAACCCGTGTCAGAAGGAGGCACGATGAGGATGCCCGGGGCCCTGGAAGGCCATGTGGGCACTTTGCGAACGCGGCGCGGCCGACGAAAGCGGCCAAGGATGATGGACCGAGGAGGCAAGGATGCAAGGGGTATCCCTGGGAAGTTTGCCGATCCTTACTGTGCGAGTGGACCGTACGGCAGGCTCGATTCGCGAAGACTTCGGCGTTGGTTTCAGGTCGGGCCTGTCCCCCTACAGGGGAATTGTAGGCGAAGAATTAAACAATGGTCAAAAAATACTCCAAAGATGCTCAAAAATATTCCAAAAATCGTCCCTGGACTGTTTTTGACTATTTTTGAATATTCCCCCTGCAGAGGGACACGCCCGACTCAACTGTACGGCAGGCTCGTGTCGCGAAGACTTCGGCGTTGGTTCCCGACACCGCGTGGATCGTGCAACGCTTGATGGACAGAATCCTGCACCAGCCGCGCAACCGGGACAACGGCGAAAACTTCCACGCGCCCCCATGCCCCCGATTCAACGTTGATTGGCTGCGCCAGCGGGGCGCAGGATTTAGGCCAGTCGGCGGATCGACAAATCACGCCACAGCCTGCCAATATGAACTGGGGAACGCGGAGGACGAGAACAAAAATCTAAAAACAATGTGCAGGATTTTGTCCATCAACCGAACCTCGAACGATCGCGGCGTTCCGAAAGCGCGGATGGTGCGCGCCACGGTGGCGGACCCTAGGCGCACAGGCCAGCGCCGGGAGGAGCCCAGTGGGCACAAGGCACTGCAGGTCACCCTGGCGAAGGGCCACTCTTCTTTCGCGATAGGAGGCCGACTGCAGAATTTATGACCCCAACATTTGTCGTCGAATCTGCGAACAAAGACCTACACAATGTTCACACACCTACGGAAATGATACGTATTCTTTATAGGCTCGACAGAAACATAAACTCTGGGGTGAGTCAACTCTGTCGTCGACCTCCCACTCGATTCTTACGCGTGGCCGATTCACTCGCGGCGCTGTTCCTCGATTTCGGCCTCCAGGAGATGCTCTCGAGAGCCCCATAGGGCCATCAGGAACGGATCGGGGACGAGAAGCTGCCGCCGGGGAGGGAGTCGAGACCTCCGGGGCCCACGGAGCGGAGAGAACGCCGTCGGACGTCCGGGTAAGGCACCCCCACCGTGCCTGGCCAGGGCCATCCTCGGCACGGGCGTGGTGCCTGCGGCCTCCCGGCCTGGGCCGGCAGGGCCTGCACACCATCCTGAGGCCCAGGATGACCCCGGCCGGGCACTCGCCATCGCTCGGACGTCCATCCCCCGTGCGTTTTTCGACGTCGTGCGCCCTCGTCCGAAAGATGCTCCGAGATGCTCCTCGATGGCCCTCGCCGAAGAAAAAAATGCACACGTCCGAGCGATGCCAATGGCGTGGTGGTGGTGTGTGGGTGCCTTCTGGGCTCAGCAGCTGTGGTGCAGCCGCCTCGCCGAGGGGCAGGGGCTGGCCGAGCAGCTAGGCGGGACCCCCCAGAGAGGTGCAGCGAGCAGTCAGAATCGGCCCTTCGGAGGAGGGCGGCCGTTTGGAATTCGTTCGTTTCGAGCGTCTTGGGGAGGTCTGCTCGGTTTAACCCCTGCCCCATCGGCGGGGCAGGCGGCCCTAGGGGGAGCCACACGAGCCGTCCTTCTTTGATGGGCACCCTGGGGGACCTGCTTGGCTGTCTGCGTGGCCCCTGCCCCCTCGGTAGGGCGGGTGGACCACAGCACCAGAGGTCCCTGAGGGCTTGACGATTTTTCGCCAGTCGACTTGCGGGGGAGCAAGCCAGAAAAGACGAGGCGAGTCCAGGCAAACCGAGGTAAGTCCTGAGACATCCCAGGAAATGTGGGGCAGATCGTGGACGCTCCGGCGCGAGTCGAGGAACAGCAGAAGTCGTTAAGCCCTCGACGAAGAGGAGGGGGGGAAGACGCCGCGCTCTCGGCGGCGACAAAGTAAAAAACTTCGACGGCACAGGGGGTGCCGCAGCCCCACGGCGCGAGCGCCCCCAGGGTCGCCTCGGGCGGGGCGCAGCCCCGCTGGAGAGGGCGAGGGAGATCGGCGTCGCCACGGCGTGTCCTCGTCCCCACTGGGAAAGCCCTTGGCCCCTCTGGCCGACCTCCCACCCCCCCCCTCTGGTTGAGGTATAGGATCCCAGGTCCAGGCCCAGCAAGAAACACTCGCAAGAACCACAACCCTGGAAACCCGTGCGCGATGTGCAGCTGGGGGGGAGACCCAACGAGCCCCGGACGCGGCAACTTCTTGCTGCTCGCGAGAAGTCATCGCGCAGCTCGCGCAGCAAAGAAACCCAAGGCACCCTGCTATCTAGTTTCCTGGGGCACGACCCCACTGTACCCCCGATGCTGGGTTTGCAAGGGCTCCCAACTTCGCGCTTCGCGGTGCGCGAAGCGCACGGTGCGAATAACTTCGCGCTCTCGCGCCGCCTCCCAGGGGAGAAGAGGAGGATGAGGAGGAATCGGAGTCGAACCGCGAAGCGCGAAGCGCGAGTAACTTCGCGCCCTCGAGGTTTGCTCCCCCACCCACCCACCCCACCCATCCACCGATGGGACCTGTGGGTGCGGTGTGGTGTGGCGCGGTGCTGTGGTGCAGAGGTCTGGAGGTCCTCCTCATCCTTCTCCTCCTCCTCCTCCTCCTCCTCCTCCTCCTCCTCCTCCTCCTCCTCCTGCTCCTCCTCCTCCTCCTCCTCCTCCTCCGCCTCCTCCTCCTGCTCCTCCTCCTCCTCCTCCTGCTCCTCCTCCTCCTCCTCCTCCTCCTCCTCCTCCTCCTCCTCCGCCGTTGCGACGCCATCGTCGTCGTCATCCTCGCCGTCCTCGTTGTCGTCCTCGCCGTCGCCGTCGTCGTCGTCGTCGTCGTCGTCGCATCCCATCTGGGAAGGCGTGGGCCCGCGGGCCCGCGACCCTGGGTCCCATCTGCTGTCTCTCCTTCGGGCCCTGCGGCGCCCATCCCAACCCAGAGGATTGGGTAGGCTGGCGGCGCGAAGATGCCCTGGCCCAGTGCAGCGGGGACAGGGCCGCCGAGAGTGACGGTGCTGAGTAAAGGGGCGCCTCAGTCTTTCTCTGTCAGCTTCATCGCACCGTACTGGAATTGAGAGTACGCCTGCTTGCTCATGGGAACCTCCTCCTCCCTCGGGGCGGGTATCTTCGTCGGCGCCTTCTCCGCCTTCCGGGAGGTGCTCAGAACAACATGGAAAAAACACCACCGCCCGCGGGCTCGAGAGCCCGAGGGCAACTGGTCTTCTCCCGATCGCCACCTCCGCTCCTCACCATCTGGGGGTGCAGCATCAGCATCAACGACACGCCGCCTTTGGGAATCCGTCAGCGCGCTGCTGCTGAAGCACCAAGCATTCGGAGCAGCAACACGCTGGTGGGATCCCAACGGCGGCGTGACATTGATACCCTGAGGGGGCACGATAGGGAGGGACCGCTTAGGGGAACATCGACCTGCAATTGACAATACGTCGCCGATAGATCGGCGACAGGCTCCCGATACTGAAACCGCACGCTCCTGGGCGGGATGGGCTACCAGGCCCCTATCGGCGATGAATAGACGATTCGGTTGTCGATGCATCCACCCTGAGTCCCTGATGCACTCTTCTCTCCTGCTCCCCCTTCGCATCCCCTCCACTCCCTCCTGGGAGACCTCCGCGGGGGTATGCAGAAGCCCTGTATTAAAGGCCTTCGGAGGCTCCCGCAGAAGCCTCCGGTGGCCTCGAGGAATGGAGAATGGAGCAGATGGGGCTCGAGGATCGCACCGCTTTGCCGAGGCACCGGCGCTGCCTCAAGCGACTTCGAAGTTGAGAGGCTCGGCCCCTGGAGCACACCGTATCGCCCATGCATCGGCGACGCGGTTTGATCCTCCGACCCCACCCCATCTGCTTCGGCCACATTCGGGCGGCGTGGAAAAACCACCAGGGGTTCAAGAAAAACAAAGCGTCCACAGGGTTAGAAAGAGCCTATACGTCTCATCCTCCTCCTCGAAGAAGAAGGAGAGGAAGAAGGAGAGGAAGAAGGAGAGGAAGGAGGAGAGGAAGGAGGAGAGGAAGGAGGAGAGGAAGGAGAAGAAGAAGAAGAAGGAGATGGCGGGCGGCCGTCGGGTCGAACTTCCTCAGCGACACGCTTGTCCCCGGCTCGGCGAAGCCTAGCAACTCCGGGAGGTCGACCATCTTGCCGGCCTGCTCCGGCTCGAAAGGATTGATCCCGAGTATCCGCCGATGCCCATCGAGGGCCAAGAGGCTCGGCCTAGCCGCCGTCAAACGCGGGCGGACGAGCAAAGGGGAGATGGCAAGAGGGCGACGAAGGAATCAGCCGCAGGCAGCTGGTTTTCCTGGCGCCGAGGTCGACCATGCACCAAAGAGCCCAGCGGCGGCTGGGCCGAGACCAGATGCACGCATCCACGCATCAGGTCTCCTATTCCCCCCCTTGTCGTCCGCCTCGACAGGCGAGGTGCCGCAGGGGCACTGCGGGGGGGCACCCGGGCGCCGCGGGGGCCTTGTCAAGGAACAGCAGGCGGCGGAGCCGCCGTGGAGATCTAGGATCTAGGGGATGCCCTCTGGCAGAATCCCAGACCTGGGCCGCCCAACTTCTCGCTTCGCGCCGTGCGGTGCGTGACGCGCGGTGACCTTCAGACCGCGAGGCGCGAAGCGCGATCATATTCGCGCCCCTGCGGGTGATCGGATAGACGGGAGCTGGTCCGACTTGCGTCCAAGCCCTGAGTCTAGATTTCGCCGTCTTCTGACGACCTCCATTCAAGAACGAGACGTGATTATCCGCCACCGCCCTTTAGGCACTGCAGTGGAGTCCTCAAACCCCTCCGAGCCCACGACACGGGATGTTTGCACACACGCCATCAGGGGCCCGGGCCTCACGGTGACAAAGTTGCGAAGCGCTCTTGGGCGCTGTCAGGCTCTCTCGGGGCTCCCTGCGCGACCTTCCCAGAAGTAGGAAGGCACCAACTATACACCAACACCGATCCTGGCCCAGGATCACCCTGGGCACAGGATCGGTGTATACGCCCTCCTGCCTTGCGCAAGAAGGCATATACACCGATCCTGGGCCCAGGGTGATCCTGGGCCAGGATCGGTGTTGGTGTATAGTTGGTGCCCTCCGAAGAAGCCTCGGGAGTGTGGTTGCAAGCCTCGACCTCCAAATCCGTCGCAAGTCATGACCATGGGGCCCCGGCACCCGGTTGCACGGAATGCCTTGGCGTTCCCAGGATTCCGCGCGCGACTCGTCCCGGAGCCAGGGGCCCCCAAGACGGGCCAAGAGGGCCAAAACAGAGCCTCATGACTGTCCAAGGAGGGGGGCCCCGAGACCGCGAAATGGCGCTCCGAGACGACCCCGAATGGCCTCAAGACGGTCCCAGAGACCCCCAAGACGCCCCAGAGCGACTCGAGAAACACAAATCCTCAATGTCCCACGGTCGGGTCTCCGACACTGGAAGACGGCCCAAGATGCCCCAAGTGTCGCCCCGTCGGCGGCCCAAGACGCCCCAAAGAGAGGGCTCCAAAGAGGGCCCCCAGGACGGCCCAAAAGAGCCCCAAGACTGCCCGAGGGGCCCCAAAGAGAGGGCTCCAAAGAGGGCCCCCAGGACGGCCCAAAAGAGCCCCAAGACTGCCCGAGGGGCCCCCAAGACGGCCCAAGAGGGCCCCAAGAGGAGTAACACGAACCTGCGCGTCGAGCCCTCCGCCCCAAGGCGACCCTGGAGAGAGCCGGCAAGCCCCCCGAGAGGCTCCCGAGGGGCCGCCACGAGGCCCCCAAGAGGCCCCGGGGGAAGCATCCGAGGGGCCCCCGACGAGGCCCCCGAGAGGCAGGGCATCCGCCGAGCCCCGCTGCGTGCGTCCGAGAGGCCTCTGGCCCACTGCTCCGAGTTTCTTACCAAGCGTCGGGAGGGGGGGCGTCACCCCCACCGACAGCCCCACATCGACCCGCGTCGCGGGCAGCCACCGCGCGCCGAAGGCGCTCCGACCCCCGTCGCGGCGCGACGACGAGGCGAGGTTGACCCCCCGTCGGGGGAGTACCCCCACGCTTGAGAAGAATAAGCTTCGCAGTTTCCTGTACCGGTTGCAGCTTCCAATTTCCACTGTTACAATTCTGCTTCTTGCTGCTTACTGTTCCTTGTTGGTGCACCGCGAGGGGGGGAGGCCCAAAACGGACATTTTTACCACACCCTCGGAGGGTTCTCAGACTTTCTGGTGTGGTTAAAACTGACACCCCTCACGCAGATCCGTAGGGTCAGGGTCCAAAAACACACGGGATTTGCCACATTTCTGAAATTCGGTGGCACCCCTCCTACAGATCCGTAGGGTCAGGGTCCAAAAACACATGGGCGTTGCTACATTTCTGAAATTCGGTAACACCCCTCACGCAGATCCGTAGGGTCAGGATCCAAAAACACAAGAATTTGCTACATTTCTGAAATTCGGTGGCACCCCGCACGCAGATCCGCAGGGTCAGGGTCCAAAAACATAAAGGATTTGCCACATTGCTGAAATTCGGCGGCACCCCGCACGCAGATCCGCAGGGTCAGGGTCCAAAAACACACGGGATTTGCCACATTTCTGAAGTTCGGTAGCACCCCTTGCGCAGATCCGCAGGGTCAGGCTCCAAAAACACTGAGGATTTGCCACATTTCTGAAATTCGGTGGCACCCCTCACGCAGATCCGTAGGGTCCGGGTCCACAAACACAAGGGATTTGCCACATTTCTGAGATCCGTAGGGTCAGGGGTCAAAAAAACACAAAGGATTTGCTACATTTCTGAAATTCGGTAGCGCCGCTCGCGCAGACCCGTAGGGTCAGGGTCCAAAAACCCAGGGGATTTGCTACATTTCTGAAATTCGATGGCACCCCGCGCGCAGATCCGCAGGGTCAGGGTCCAAAAACATAAAGGATTTACCACATTTACAAAATTCGGCGGCACCCCTCACGCAGATCCGCAGTGTCACGACGTCTTACCAACCGCCAGGTGTGGTAACCCCTCTGGTGATCAATTGGTTTTGCTCATTACGAGTCGGCCTCGCATGAAGTGCCGATACTGCTTCACGACAGCGCCCAGGCCTCATGGCATAGCTCTTGCATAGCGCATTATCCGAGAGAGGGGGCCGGCGGCAGGGGGCGAAGCCCTTACCGATAAGAATCGTCCCCAGACTATTATTTTACTATTTTTGAACATTCCCCCTGTAGAGGGGACACGCCCGACTTACTCTTACGATTTGCACGTTTGTTCCTTTTCGGGCTTCCGACGGCCCAGGACGGCCCGAGAGGCCACCCAAAGAGCCCCGCAACGGCCCAGGAGGCCTCCCGTCCAGGGCGGCAGCGCGGCAGCCTGGGAGCCAGGCCGATCGTCGTGCGGTCCGCCGGCGCCGGGGAAGCGAAAGGCGCGAGCCTGAGCTGGAACCGAAATGCCAGTCCAGCGCTGCGGGGACCGCCGGGAACACACGGCGACAGGAGAGAGGAGGACCGCGAATGACGCACAAGGGAACGCGGGAAACACCCACGGCGACAGTAGAAGAAGAAAAACACAAAAACCTAACAGAAACTTTTGGCGCTTCGCGCGGATTTCTTGGATTCGCGCTGGACCCCCTCCCTGGCACGCGGAGCGCGCCAGGGGCGGCGCCGGAGGCGGCGCCGCCGGGGGGCCCAGGCGCGGATCCAAGAGATCCGCGCGGAGCGCCAAAAGTTTGAGCTTATGTGTTTTTGATTTTCTGCGAGACAGGGCAGACCAGTCGCATCCATCTGCGGAGTACCGGCGAGCGGCGGAGAACGCACGCGCCGCGCAGGGGGGGAGGGCAGCAACAGCAATAGGGGGACGCAAGGGCGGCGCCGGGCCCGCGGGAGAATAAGATGCCCATCGGGCCTGTAGTCGAGCAAGGCGGGGACAAAGCGCGCGGCGTTAGAGCTGGGCGACCCAGGTCAAGCTCGCGGACCAGGGCAGCACACCAAAGGGCCAGTTCGGCCGCCCCTGAAACGAAGAGGCGGGCCCAAAAGACCCGCGTGGAGCCGCAGCGGTTCGGGGAGTCTTCCAGCATGCTGACCTCGAGCTTGGCCCGCTCGCGAAAGCGAGCGGCCTCAAAGGGATCACAGGGTGCTGCCGCGGCTCCGCTGGCCTGCGTCGCTCTGGCCGGCGAGGACGAAGGCCATCGCCGGCTCGTCTGAGGCGCCAGGCGCTCGGCTGCGGAGGCGGAGAGCCCCGACGGGAAAGCCAGCGGGGACCGTCGGATGTGCAGAGGTGCAGGGCCCAACGGCCGAGGCGACGATGGCAGCACGGTGGCGCCTGCCTGAAAGGCGTCGCGGCCATGGCCTCCATCTGGTCGAGGTGCCTGGAAAGGCCGGCGCTGGAATCGCCCAGCAGGAGGAGCGACCAGGGCCGCTGCGGGGGGCGCCCAGCCTCGAAGCTGAGGCTCGCGTGGGCGGGCGGCGGGGGCGGCGACGGGGGCGGCGAGAGGCGGCGCTGCGGGCTGGCGAGGCAGAGGCATGGCAAGCGGGGGTCCATGCTGGCCGCCCTTCATCGGGGAGGAAAGCGTCGGCGCGGCCTGCAGCGCCCCGACATCGGCCGGGCAGGAGCCTTCGCCGGGCCGCCCCCTCAAGGCAGTTGGAAAGCCAGGGGGGCTGGCCGGGGGGTCGTCGCTGCTGTCGTCAGCGCTGCGCTCTCACAGGGCCTCCTGTGCGGCGGCTGCGCCCACCGCTCTTGCCTCGGCGGAGCTTGGGGAAGGCCTGTCGGATCACGCCCGCTTGCACCCACGGTCCGAGTCGTCGCGTCGCACCATTCCAAGGCAACTGGGTGGGCGGGGCCCAGGCAGCTGCGCGGGCGTGTGGGGGGTAGCCGAAGGCCTGGAGGAAGTCGAGGACGTTGCCGTCGAGGCAGTAGTCGGGGGGCAGGGGATGTCTTCGAAGCGCCGCGGGGGCCCGCAGAAGGGGCCTGCTGTCGTCGGGAGTCCATGGCTACATCTGGGGCGACACCCATCGAGCGCTCCCCATGGGGAGCGCTCCCAAGACACGCCCAAGCTCCACCTTGGTTCGGACGGGGATCGTCCCAGCTTGGTCGGGTCTGCCGCACGTCGGTCGTGGGCATCCACTGAATGTACCCAGACCTTAGCCGCGGGAGCTGCGGTGGTGGATCAAGCGGGATGGCCGCGCCCGCCGCTGTGAGGGCGGGTCCGCGGGCCCATGAGGGATCGGCTTACTCATGGGGATGCCAGCCGTCCGACGCGGCTGCTGCCGTTCATCCGACCACATTCCCATTGACTGCACCGTGAGTCCCACTGGTGGTCGCGTGACCTGGAGGACGCAGACGCCCCGTCGCAGCCCCACCGTGCAGACGCTCGCGCAGACAAGGTGCTGCAGCAACAACGTGGAACCGCCGGCAGTAGAGATACCTTGTGCGGCGCCGAAGCACAGGCGGTAGCAATAAACCTCAGGCCCGTCGCCATCTGCAGCGCCAAAGTAGGCAATCTGAGACCAAACCCGAGCCATGCGCCAGCAGGATTGGTGGATATCACGCTGGTGCTAAGCCGCGGGATGGGAAGAATGGATGCCAAAAAGCAGACATGGGATGGACCGATGCGCGTCGCCGCCACGCACGACGCGTAAGTATTAGCCACCGTGCGCCTGTGTGCGAGCAGGCTGCAGAGAGGCCGTGTCAGCGAGGCATGCCCGCTCCGAGACGCACATTGACGCAAGACACGGTCACACACCTACACACGCACACCCATATACACACACTTCCTCTGGCGCGCCAGTTGGGTGCAATCGACGGTCCACGAACTACAAAGGTGGGAGACGCTCACGAGACATGTTTGGCGTCGCGACAGCGCGCGCAGCAAGAGAAAGTGCGCCAGACCCCCACGTTTGAAGGAGTGCGGGTGCTGGCCCCGTCCTGTATCTCGCAGGCTGCCGGCTCACCGAGGCCTCGCTTTGCTCTTCCCCATGAAAAAATTGTATCGTCTGTCATGGCACTCTGGAGAGTGGATGTAGCTATATACATATATATATATATATACACACACGTATAAATACACAAATATACACAGATTTGTGTTTGGCGTCGCGGCTACGCACGCAGCAACGCGGCGAAGTCAGGCTGCTGGTCAAAGAGGGCAGAGCGCCAGGGAGTCCAGCACAGTACATACACACACAAGTACACGCAGGCACGCACACGCTGCCAGAATCCCTGGGGGGGGGAGCTAGCGGCATGCCGAAAGGCACCATGGATTTGGGTGAAGACGTAAAGAGCAGGAATGAAGCCTAAGATAATCCTCCCCGCCCAAGTCGCCGCATCTGGGAGTTCCTCATCACTGTCATCGCTGTAGAACGGCTCGCCCTGCATCTCGTCGGCCAGGATGTCCTCGGCGGTGTCCGCAAACCGAGCGGGCGAGCAGGAAGCGGGCGAAGTCAGATCGAAGCATGCTAGCACGGGCGGAGATTCCTAGGTCATCGGATTCCGCGCGTCGCGCCCCACGATGCGCCACTTGCAGTGATCTTCGCTCCCTCGCGAGGCCACCCTGACGAAAGGTAGCTCTCCAGCCCAGGCCACGAAGCGCGATGGGCGGTTCATTACCTTCGCGCCCCCGCGGGTGACCTAGCGATTCCAGGGGCAGCTGCTAGCCCAGAGGGGATAGTCAGGGAGCTACGTGGAAAAGCGAGGAGAATAGCTGCGAAGTGGTTGTCATGTCCTGCCCCCGTACCCTCTCCCCTTTTGCTCCTCGTCATCATCCTTCTCTTCCCTCTCCACGCTCTGGCCAGCTCTACATATCATAGCGGACCGACCCTGGCCCCAGCAATCAAATCGGTTGACCAGATGAGCCTGCGACAGCTTGCAGCCAAGGCCTCCCAAAACAGGCGGGCCAACATTGGCCGAACGAGGCGTTCGACTCGAACCAGACCTGGTTGCGCCTGGTGCCTTGGACTGGGTCCGATCCACTTCGATGGTAGCCGTTGTCCTCGCGGTCTCTTTGGTCGAACAACCACACGTCGGGTATCTTGCCATTCTTGGTGGCTGGAAGCTGCTCCAAATATCTGAAGTCCTCGCCCAGGTCAGCACCACCAGACTTCAGCACCTGCATGCCGAAGGGAACCTTCGACCTCGGAGATTGAGCGGCGGACAACTGGCTGCTGGGATCCGAAAACATGGCGGCCCATGTCCGCGTGTCAGTTTGCATACACACACACACAAATTTTGGCGTCGCGGCCCCGCACGCGACGACAGGGCGCAAAAGGTCGAAAAACACCGCGCGGGCACCTAAGCCCGCCGGAGCCCTCAGAGACCACTTGGGCACTTGGGGTCCAGCAGCCAGCTGTCATCACCATCCAGAGGCACACACACACACACAAGCACTGTTTTCCCCCGGCGAAGTGGCACCACTGCCGCGAATCTCGAGCATGTGCAAGGCGCGCCCACACGAACGGCGCCCAGCATTGCGGAGGAGAAACCCACACGAAGCCGGCAACGGCAGGGGGAGACCACAACTGGCCTGCGTGCAGAACGGACTCCCTGGAGACTGCGGAGGAGCGCGGCGACCACCGTGGGGACGCGCGGGGTGAAAGAAACGGCGAGCGTGCAGCCCGAGCAGCAGGACACAAACACCCACACGTTTTTAAGTCGGCGGCGAAGAGGAGCCTCAGGCGCGGTCGGCAGGTGGAGCTGCCAACTGCGAACGAACTTAGTCCAACGCGCAATGATGAAAGATCCCAGATACGGCCATGCAGATTGGTGGAAAAACTGAGGCGCTGTAAAGCCAGGATGAAGTGGCCAATGAACCAGCGGAGCGTAAGTTCGACGCAAGGAGTTGAAGCGCAAACAGCAGTCTGGTGCGAATTAGCCAGTGAGGCGATGAAAGAACTGCAAAGCTGCCAGACCAACCAGCTTGGCGGCGACGCAAAGCGCGCAGCTGCGCGACAAGGCGACGACCTCGGCCTTGCAACAGACGCGACGAAGCGCGGTGACACCCACACGCATACATTGTTCCGTCGGCGGCGAGGCAGAATGGCTGCATCAGCGCTGGAACTAGACGGGGGCACCGAAAAGCGATGTGGCCTGCATGCAACGCACACACATAAACACAAACAAACAAACAAACAAACAAACAAACAAACAGACAAACAGACAGATAGACAGACAAACAAGCACAAGGAGTCTCGGAAGAGGACTGGACGAGAGGGAGCAGGAGAAGGTGGGCATATGCTTCAATATCTTTGAAATCTTGACGGTCAATCGCAACATTCCTGCGATGACGGCAATCCTGGGTTCTCTCTAGATATCTGCAGTCCCAGTAGCCCAGTCTAAGGGGTAGATGGATGATGTGGGACGGGCCAATCAGCGATCGCGGCAGACCAGATCAGATATCGGGAATTGGCCATCGAAATCCAGGGCCCACTAAGCGCC
Organism: Prorocentrum cordatum; assembly: GCA_963575745.1. Lineage (NCBI taxonomy): Eukaryota > Dinophyceae > Prorocentrales > Prorocentraceae > Prorocentrum > Prorocentrum cordatum. The sequence continues at coordinate 7,330 of CAUYUJ010001957.1, read as the reverse complement.
CGACACCCTGACAATCTCCTTCGCACGGTGGAGGATGCGCGGACCCGTCCCCATCGCCTCCCTTTCCCCCCACCGTCCCGCCCTCCATTCCCTCTCCCTTTGCCGTATCCCCCTCCCTTACCCCTCTCTTCTCCCTCTCTTTCCCCCTGCCCCTCATCCGTCCCCCCTTTTTCCCTCCCTGACCAATGCCCAAACCTGTCGATCCAGCCAGCGGATCCATGACACTGTTCCGTGCCCGAACTCTCCGTTTACTTTGTGCATCTGTATGAGCCTGCAACTGCTTCTCTAGCCGCTGCGTACGCTACGGATCTCCCGCAGGCCTCTTCTCTTGACGGCCTCATGTATACATCAGTGTGAGATGAGCACTATACGACAAAGTGTATCGTTCGAGTCATGTCCAGTCCAGTCCAGTCCTCGCCCTCCCCTCCATCCCTCTCATTCCCAGGTGCCTCTCCCCTCCCCCTTGGCAGAGGGCCTCACCCACCGATAGGTGTCAGCGAGCGGAATCGATGAAGGGGGCAGCCCCGAACGTGGACCAACTACTAAACCCAGCATGATGCTAAATCTACTTAAGTGTGACCGACGGCCCGCTCAAGGAGATCGATCGGGTCGAAGCTTCGACCCATCAAGATGAAGCCCAACCGTGGGGAATAGCTACGTGACGGTCAGGGGGGAAACCCACCAAAGCGCGAAGAAGGGCAAAAGCAACGCATACTGCCTCCTCATCCTCATCCTCCAGGGGAGGGCCAGCGTGTGAGAAGAGCAGGAAAAGAATGGAGGGAGAGGGAGCGTCAGACTCCGCAGGACTTGTCGGAGCGGCCACGACCATCCTGACAGAGCCACCCGAAACAAAATGCTGGCGTGCTTTGGGCCACGACGACGTTTAAAACATATAGGTACGTCTCTCGGTCCTCCGCATGGCCCAAGACTGATACATGGAATGGCTTCGCGGCAACCAGAATCCCGAACCCGACTACCTAGAATTCCAGCAGGCCCCGTGAGGACGATGTCCTGAGCAATATTTCAGGCGAAGCAAACTGTAGGAACAATAGGATCCGAGGCAGCGAGTGAACCAACGCGCGAGCGCACGGCGGACAAGACTTTTCTCGCAGCAGCGAGTCATCACCGCATTCGAGGGCAGCTGTGGGATGCAACAGGGCCGAATTAAGCACAGCAGGCGAAGGAAACAGAAGAAGCGCGCGGAGGAGGGAGGGGAGCACGAGCACGAGCCTTCTTGAGGTCTGCCACGGTGTCACCCTTCTCCCACTCGATCTCGAAGGACCGCCGACCCGCGTGGTTGACCCACAGGAGGCCGCCACCCTTCTCCTGTACAATGATCGCCCTCGCGTCCTGCGGGGATGGCTTCTAATATTACTTGAACGAAATAGCACATACGCACACACGACAGACAGACCGACCGACCGACCGACCGACCGACCGACAGATAGACAGACAGACAGACAGACAGACAGATAGACAGACAGACAGACAGACAGACAGACAGACAGACAGACAGACAGACAGACAGACAAACCGACAGACTGACAGACAGACAGACAGACACACAGACACACAGACAGAGAGACAGAGAGACAGACAGACAGACAGACAGACAGACAGACAGACAGACAGACAGACTGACAGACTGACAGACAGACAGACAGACACACAGACACACAGACAGAGAGACAGGCAGACACACATACAGACAGACACAGACAGACAGGCAGGCAGGCAGGCAGACAGACAGACAGACAGACAGACAAACAAATCAACACAAACAAGAGAACAAACAAACGAAAAAACAAATCATGCTGATCGTGCCTCCGCTCGCACTCGCTCTCCCTCTCTCTCCCTCCAGCCCACGGCTCCGCACCGCGGCCTCCCCCCTGGAGACCACGGCCGCGGGCACCACCGCGGCAGGGACACCCCGCCGCGCCCCGCGCGCCGCTTCGGGAGCCGTGCTCTGGACCCCCCGTGGAGTGGCGGACCGGGACATCCCCTGAGATCCTGGCGACTCAATTTTTTCGAGCCAGGCGTTTTCGCACAATGTCGGGCCCCGGGACCCTGACGCATCGATCCGGCTCGAAAAATGGCGCAGAAAGATAGGGTCTAGGGCTTCGGACTCGATTTTTCACGTCGTCCAAATTTTTTGAGACGTCGGATCTCAAGGTCTTCCCGCCCGCGGGCGCAGGCGGGCACCTCCGCGAGATCCCGGGTCGCACCTCCAGAGCGGCAAGCATGGCCTCCAAGGCACCGAGAGGTCACGGACCGGCTCAGATAAGCGAGGCAGGAAGAGAAGGAGAACCAGGAGGCACCGAGAGCTCACG